>VDFB02193867.1:618192454-618600664 GCA_007258455.2 Sequoia sempervirens | reverse complement strand
AGGTATATAGCTGATCGGCAGGCATATTTAAACAAATAGAGTCAAGTATATGCACACGGCACAATATCTTGAATACGGGCAATAATTTTCTCTTTTTTTCAATTTGTTGGCTACCTTTTCTCAAGCATCTGTTTGGTGAAATTCACTCGAGCATTCTTCATATTCTGAAAAGGAGCAGGAATTATTTTTTTTTTCCAACTCGTGGGATGATTTTTAAAAATTGCCTTCCAGCTTCTTTGTCACAACAGAAGTAACTAAAATTATTATAAGCCAACTAGTTGGATGCAGTATTTTACCCAGTTCGACTCTTTATCACATCTCCTACACCTGGTTCTCCCTTGTGAAGTCTCCACTACCTTTTGCCACTTGAGCTCATCCCATCCCCTAAAAAAGTCTCAATACTCTCTTTCACTCAATGGATAAATCCTCAGTGAAACTTGAACCAGAATTTGAAGACATGGACTATGCTATCGATTCTTCTTCCCAACATGGAGTGTCGTTATTAGGGAATTCTCACAGTTTGTATGCACCTAGAGACTTAGATCTTGACGAGCATATAGGAGACAATGAAGAGGAAAATTATTATCCTCCAGAGGCAAACAGACTTGCTGTTGACAGGGCCAAATCACTTTCCTTTAATTCGCTTATTTCTCTAGGCAAGAAAGAACAGGGTTCAGACATTGGCACTGATCACTTGATACCATATCATAATCATAGGTTGAGAGGTATCTTGGAAGAGCTCTCGAGCCAGCATAGATGGAAGGAATGTGCGGGAGTCTTGAGTGTCTTTCTGAAAGGATTGGCCCATGATATATATTTTTTTAGGCAACAATTCAAGTACTGGGTAAGTAATTTTGTATTCTCTATTTAAATGTAGTGTTTTATAATTTTGTTTCTTTGGTTTCAATATAGTAGTTTCTTTGATTTAAATGTAGTGCTGGTAAGTGTTTCCTTGATTTGAATGGTATGCAAATCTCTCTGCCTGTGTAGCCATTGTGATCTCCAGCCCATTTGCTATTTTCTAGCTCAGTCTTCAAAGATACCACGATCTTTATGCTAATGGGGGTGATGTCAAAAGGGAAGTGGCCCTCCTACTAATAATGATTGATTGGTTGCAGGTGAACATGTTTGCTTGTTCAGCTTCCCTCCCCTCTTCTGTGGTTGAAAAAATCCAAAAAAATCCTTTTCTTACAAGCTTCTAAAAGATGTCTTTACCCTCGAGTTGGACATGCATAAAAATTGTGCATTCTAGAATTGCTTCTATAACTAAAGAAATCCTTACGTCTTCCAATTGGCCACTTTAGGGTTCTCTATTCCTTGCATATCTATTTGTTTGCAGGCATTTGAGCTAATGTTCACTGTATATTCGACTTAGGTTGCCCTCCCTGGCATTGTTTTTGGTCAGAGTTGGATTTTGAGTTAGGGTACTTTTGTCCTTTAATGCTCATCTATGATGTATTCCTGAGTCACATGGATCTACCCGTTGACATTTTTTGATCACAACATAAAAATATCTATATATTATTATTAGTCACAGACATTGATATACTTTCTTTCTTCATATCTTCTATAGATTAAATGTTAGGTATATCCTTCTCCTCAAACGATATAGGTTAAATATTTTGTAAATCCTTTTCATCAAACGATAGAGGAAGGTATCAGGCTTGTTCAATATACTTTTGGTTTCAGATACCAATCAAAGAATTGGGTAGTGAATTTTTTTGTTTGAATATTATATAAATTCTTCTTCTCAAAGGATATTAGCAAGATATTGGTTAAAATCTTATCTGTGTTTCCTGTCAGGCTGCTATGGAGACGCTCAGGCAGATTGAGGGTAACCAAGGGAATGAAAGAAATTTCATTCATCTTTTTGAGCTTTTGTGGAAGAAGCAACCTGATCCAAAACATGCTATTAACAAGGTTTGCTGCCTTAACCTATTTCAGTGGTTTTGCATTTTTTTTTCAAGGATATCTGGAAACATCACTAGGCCCAGACCTTTTCTAGGGATAAGCACTTTAATTATTACATGCCTATGTCTGCTGCGTTGTGGGTCGTCTTATCATGATGTGTGGATTTGAACTTAAATTACTCTTTCTACAAATGCACCAATTTACCTATATGAATATCTCACATCCTATTGGAGTTCTTCTTGTTCGAAAGTCATTTCAGAGTACATTAGATTGAAAATGTTACCACTAGTCAAGATTCCTTAAAAGGGAAAAGAGGCCACGCAAGGCTATTTTCTGTGTTCCATTCTGAGAACTAGACAATTTTGTTGTGGATGGAGCTTCTTTAAACTTTCTTAGAAGGTTTTGCTTAGTAAGGAGATTTTTGTGGCTAAATGATCCCATGTATATGATATTTCAGCTGTATCACACATTTTAGGAGGATAAGCTGCCTATTTATCCATTATTTTCTGCATAATTTTCAAAAAATGCTGCATATAGGTATAAAGCTTATAAGCAGATGCAGCAGACATTTAGCCTCTTTCCAGCAGCTGCTAATTTTTTTTCTCCTAAGCAGTAACATCTCTGATCTTTCTGGGAAGGTGCCAATTTTTGTGCATGCCAAATGAATGATGTTCCATGGACCACCTGACGTTGGAGCTGTAGCTCCTTCACTGAATACTTTGCTTTACTGGAGGTTTGTATGTTGATATGGACACCAGGAAACTCAACCTTTACCTCTATCTGCATCTCCTGATGACAATCTTTGAATGTAAAATGGATGTGCCCTTAATCATTTACTCCTATATCCTATTTTAGGATGACACCTGCCTCCTCGTCCCCATCCCTGTATCCTAATTTCCTGTTGTGTACAATATATTTGTTGGCAAGCTTCAATTGGTTATATTGTAGTATTGGCCCTAATGTGTGGGTTGCGCCTGTTTTTAATAACTTAGAATTTAATATTCGGTACACACTTTCCTTGACCTAAACAGCATCTAGGAGATAGGAATTCATTAATGGCACGCTCCCTGTAGAAGAGCGACAGAGTCTATCAGAGGCCTATATAAACAGATATGATGTACTAAGTTTGGAGAGACAGAAAGTCAATATAAGATGGAAGTGCTGCCAGCTTTTGACCACATGATGAGTTATCTGTATTCTATAATGTGCATGTCTGATATCATGCTCCACATTCATGTTGCATGTTTGCATGCACATACATGGAGGATACTTGATGTATGTATGGATATAATCTGTCTGCACAAGATGTAATCACTCTGTTTGTTCAGTGTTGTCTTTATTCATCAAATCTCGTGATGTTTGATATGAAGTTCATGGGACCCAGTGTGTGTTGGGTTAGATGGCACTTTTGGGGTTGATATGCTGGGGTTTGGTGGAGATATAAATGCTAGCTAAGGTCTGTGTGAGCAATATAGCAAATCACCTAACAATATTATGTTTGGTGAGATAATGGAAGAGGGCTAACCTCAACATGTGGTCCTCAAGGTGGTCAAATGGGCCGACAGCAGAATCTTCCCACAAGAACATGATTGCAGACACATGCAGATATTTTCAAAAATATTGCTGCAGGGAAAGGTACCCTTGTGGTCTAATGTGGACAGTTGAACTTCACTGTGGAAGGTTTTGCAGCATGGCTGCCTGTCATGTATTGAACAAGGATGCATAATACTGAGCTTCACTGTGGAAGGGGCTTCTTTGCCCTTCTCGTGGTAATACAAAATATGTCTTTCTAGCAAATGTTTAAGGGATTTGGTAGAGCTTGAATCTTTTTTTTTTAAACACAAGCACCATGTCTGCGAGGAATCTCTGAAGAGCACATATTTGCTGCAGCACTGCAAATCTAAGCCAGGCGAGCGATTTTGGGTGTACATATACACCAAATTAAACAAATTATTAAAAGCATTACAGTGCCAACATCTGTCCAATGCCTAAAACACAATATATACATGGGAAAATTAATATAATAATGTAGGATACTGTCAGAAGGATAAGAGTATGGGGCTTATCCAGATAAGAGCAGATTCCTTAAGATAACAGGCATAATGTAGAGATAGGGCAAGTTATTCAATTGCATAAGGGTTTTTGTGTCTAGTGTTGTACCCCAAATTAAAATTTTTGCTACACTTAGATATTTTGAAGAAATGAGTAAAAGTCTTGTCAAATTTGTCAAAAAGGTCAAAATTCAGGTTTGCATGTCTTGCATGAGGGGTCAAAATGTGAAATTTCCAAAATTTGATGATTTGGGTCTGCTCAGAGCAACCTAATCTGCAAAACCCAGATCTCAGTTTTTCATCCCTACTTTTTAGGAAAACTGCTATTTTTAGAAATTTTTTAAAAATAGTAAACTTTTTTTTGGTTTTTCTGGGTTTATTTCAAAATGGAAATTGGCAAAATTTTCTAAAAATGGAAAGTTGGTCCGCCAGGGCCCAAACTGATTTTGATTGGCTCAAAATACTTCCATATCAGGCGGGTGTAGTCAGAATTTCAAAAAGATCAGTTTTGCCTTAGTGGGTCTATTCTGCTTTTTTAGAAGCATTTCTAGAGCTTCGAAGTCATCAATGGAGGTCAGATGGCTGCCAGGCATCAAATAACATTCAAGCACTAGACAAAAGGTGAGTTGAAGATCATGCTCGAAGAACGAGGAAGGAAGGTGAAGTCCATCAAAACAATGACTAACACTGCCAGTCATGGGCTCCCTAAGAGGAAATAGGCGCCCATCTCTTTAGGGCATCAAATGATGAAATTAGGGTTTGAGCTCCCAGGCATAGTTGTTCAGAATCCTCCTAGCTTCGCAGCGAGTCCAGTAGCGCAGTCATCAAATCATCCAGTCGTCCGGGATTCGAAGTCAAACAGAGGGGTTTCAAACTGAAAATCATGAAAATGTCAGAAAATTTTCTGAGTCTGGGAACTTTCAGTGCCCCAGAAGGAAATGTGCACTGATGATTTCGAGAGCCCAAATGGATGATTTTTTCAGTGAAGTCTCCAACATGTCTTCTTCAAAATTGATCAGGCTTTCCAACAAGACTAGTAGCACGTCAATCGGAGTTGGCAGTCGTCAGACATAGGAGGTTGAACAGAGGGTTTGACAAGAGCCAAAGTCAAAAGCAAGAAGAAAATACAGAAAAATGGCTAACACTGTCAAGGTTCAGTGCCCCAAAAGGAAATGTGCACTGATGATTTTGAAGGGTCAAACGAAACTTTTAGCCAGAAGTGCTTTTAGGGTGATCCTCTTAGAATCTCCTTAGCTTCGCAACGAGCCCAGCCATTAGTCAATCGGATGCCTGGATCATCAGATCTAACGAGATCAGCTGTAGAAGAGGAATTGATGAAGAAACAAAAAAAATTCTAAGTCTGGTCAAGATGGGCACCCTTGGAGACAAAGGGCACCCAAGGATTTGAGGTCTAAAATGATAGAATTTGCTAATAAAGCCCCCAAGGTCACCTCATCAGATTCGATTGAGCTATCCAACGAAGCAGACGGTTAGTCAATTAGATCAGCGTAGCTCCCAGAATCAAGATTTCATCAGAAGATCAAAGGGAAATGAAGAAATTGAAAATCATGCAAAAATGGCTAACACTGTCAAGGTTCAGTGCCCCAGAAGGAAATGTGCATTGATGATTTTGAAGGGTCAAACAAAGTTTTTAGCTAGAAGTGCCTCCAAGGTGATCTCAGAATCAGGCAAGCTTCGCGATGAATCATCGAGCTCATCAATCCGATCAATCTAGAAGCCGAAGATTAGGGTCAAAGTAGGGGGTCAAAATTGAGGAAAATTTTAAAAAACTCCAAAAATGGTTAACTTTGGGAGAAGTTGGCGCCTCTAGCCAAGAAGGGCGCCCAAAATACCATGCCTTAGTCAAGACTCAAAATTTTAAAAATTTCAAAATTGCAAGTTGAAAGATGAATGTCCAAATTCGTTGAATAGGTTGATTTTAGGGTTTGAAGATTAAAGCAAAAGAAAGCAAAGCTATTTCAAGCCCTAAATCTATTTAAGACATCTCTTCCATTCAATTTTCATCATTATTGCAGGTGGCGTCCAAAGGAGAAAAGTGGAGTAGCAATTTTGAAGTTTTATTTCATGATTCAAGAGCTCAAGGTTGCTGATTTTCAAGAATAATTTTCAGACTAGCAACATAAGACCTTGTTCTTTTGTGCTTTTTTCATCCAGAACATCCAATTTTTGAAGAAGAAGGTCAAGGGTTTCAATTTTCAGCCATCTGGGTTTCTTCATCTCATTCTTTTGAGGAATTTTTGAGGAAATTTATCAAGTTGCAGCAACTGCTTTTTTCTTGCATGTCAGTGAAATCTTCAGAATTTGCAAATTTTGATCATCTGGTTCCTCTTGAAATAGTCTTCTAAAGAAAACCTAGATCTCAACTTTTTTTCAAGAAAATTTCAGATTCTAGGGTTTGTTGCTTTTTCCATCAGCCATCAATATTTTTCAAATCTAATCAACTGGGTTCATTCCATATTGTATTCTGAACAAAACCCAAGTGCCAACTTTTTCGGTGAAAAATTGAAGAAATTAGGGTTTGCAGCTTTTTCAGTCAAAATTCGAAATTTTCAAATACGGACGATCTGGGTTGTCTTGCAACAAAATTTTGAGCAAAACTCATATCTAAGAAAAATTTCGAAAAATTTATCTGTTTGAAGCCAAAAAACTAGCATTCTAAAAATAAAAAGTTGCTCAAAACTTGTCTGAACATAGGTGAGTTTACAGTCATTCTTCAAGGTTTTCAATATGGAGTACACTCCCCTCGAGTTTAAGACCAAATCAGCACTATATCAAAACTTCATCATCTCAGCTGAAGAACGTGAAAATGTGTGATATGAGAAAAAGGAAAGGTATCGAAAAAGAGTTGTGCAATACTCTTCTGTTGGAAATCAAGAGAAGTGTCAGAAGCATAAAAGTTGTAGAGCCGCCAAGTTATCAATTAGTGAGTCATCTTTTCGGGCAGCAATGTTTTTCAAGAATAGAACTCATAAAGCAACTGAAGAAGTGAAAGATTCTCTAAGTTTGATCACAAAAGGCGAAGAGATCTTGGAGAATCGAAATATTGCCTTAGATAGTATCAATGCACCTGACTAGGACCCAGTTTCCTACTTTTTAGTAGATGTGATTGAGATTTAAAGCAACTTTCATCTAGAAGCTTTCTTTCCGCTTTCTTTCTATTCTTGGAGCAATTCTTATCCATTCTTTGAAGAAGAGAAAGAAGATAAATGTAATAGTTGGCACTTTCTGCTTTTCTTGCTTTCTTAGGTGTTAGTTGTTATCTTCTTTTATATTTAGAAATAAAGCTTGCATGCTGAGCAAGCCCTAGTTGTAAAAGCAAGGAGATTTTAGGGTTCCCTACTCTGCTTTCCTATAAATAAGAGCCTTGGCTCATTAGTTTTCTTGAACAGTTATTGTGATAGCAAATTGCGAGCCTGTAATGCAGCAAGTTGTTATTCAGTGTCAGTTCACTTTGTGTTTGAACCATGCTAGTGATAACAAAACGCTGAGCCTATAGTGCCTTCTATTTGTTATTCAGTGTTGTTCAATTGTGTTTATGATAGCGAATTGCTGAGTCTCTTAGCCAACAAGTAGTTATTGTAATTGCTGTTCCTTTTGTGTAAGAACAAGTTTTGCAAGCCTCTTTAGCTGCAAGCTCTTGTTCAGGGCATGTGTTTAGTACTTTTTGTTCCAGAAGTTTGAGAAATAAAATCATGAGCCTCCTTTGCCTTGATATAACATCTCAGATTTCGGTTTATTGTGTTATGCTTTTGTGATCTTAATTTCAACTCACATTGAAAGTAAGTAGATGTATGTTGAGAAAGAGTTTGGTTAAGCCTTTGTTAGAGAATCAACTTTGTTCATTTCTAATTTTCTTGCTCCGCGTATTACTTGAGATATTAGAAACGTCTTTAGCGTAGGTTAGTCGTAGTTGGAATTCTTAATCAAAAAATCTCAGCTACGGTGTCTTGAGTTTTATAAACCTTGTGCTCTAGCTGAACCAAAAAGATAGGCAAATTAGATTTACTTTACTTTCTTTCACACCATCAGCAAGAGGGCGCTTCCCTTCCTAATTTGAAGAGCAGTTTATTTGTGCATAGCTGTCCGTTTCAAATCTGCATTCCAGAGGTGCGAATTTAAACGCCAACATCTAGTAAGCTTTATTTTAAGAAAAAAGCATATCTCTTGCTGTGAAGCAAATGATGGCAATCAACTGCATGCTTCTTTATAGATACCAATTATGATTTTACCATAAGGTTCAATACTAAGTGCAACTAACCATGACTGAAGCCACCTTCTATGAAAGAGAGAAAACAAAAGTGTCAATCCAGACTGCTATGAACTACATGGCTCAACATAGGCAACATGGTCTGTCAAATCTTTACATAAATAGCATGTTCTGACTATACTTGAGCAAGCGGGAAGGGCCCTGAACAAATTAGAGAATTCTTTTGACCTAACAAAACCATACTTCAATATATGTGATGTTCTTGGAAATTACATTTTCAAGATGTGCAAGTAGTGGTTGTCAATTGTCACCTGGTTATTTTTCACCCTTAACCATTAGAAATCTTTAGGAGAAAAGGTAAATGAACGACTCTGCAGCCTTGATATTAGGGGGTCATTTGACTCCCTCATAAATGGCAATTATGATTGAGTATCCTAGAATTGTAGGACAAGAATGTTGCTTAAATAAATAACAGTGTGCTGGTTTTATTCCCATTTCTTGCTAGTTGTTTATTAGTGTTGTGAGATTTCTATCTAACTCATGTTTCAGTTATTTCCTGGATACATGTTTGTGTGCATTGTGTTTTAACTAGCTTCCATATGTCAATGTCATCTTCTCCTCTATTTGTCTTGTTTTAACCTTTATCTGATACAGCTTGCCTATCGGTTCTGTGCAATTTTTTCTGTCAATTGTAATGATTTAACTTTGTTCCATGCATCATCACTGGCCTCTTTTAATGATTGCTTGTATCTGTCTTGTAATAGCCGGCCATATTTCCTTCCAATAGCTGCGTCAAAAGTTGTTGGAGACCCACTTTGACTTTATTTCAGAAATAACAGTAAAGGAATTCTGGAAGCTACACAATCTGGAAAGATTCAAACAGAAAAGGATAACTTAGTCTTTTTCCAACAAGACATTATCCATTTGCTAACTTGTTTCAAAATGTATCATATCCTAATACTGATGACACTTCTGGAAGTTCAGCATGAAAGTGATAGCCTATGTGTGCAAGAACACAGGATTTACCTTAGTTTTAAACAATAAACAAATCATTTACCTTATCTGTTACCTGCATTCCCTAGGATGCCAATCAATAATTAAGCACCCGATATAGTGCAAAATGTAAAGGATGACCAACATTAAACCTATCCTGTATGACCAACATCCTTTTATGTTCTTCACTAGTTCTGTTTTTGCTATACACAACACACTAATTTGGAACTCCCATCACTTATCATCATTGACTGTCTTAAGGTAGGATATCAATGTCTAACTTTCCAGAAAGAAACTGGCAACATAATGGCCTGAAGGTAATAGAGGCCCAAATTCAGCATGGCTACAAAATGAAATCTTGTTTTCTACGTCAGAAAATACATAATTAAGAGGAGCTATTTCTTCATTTTCTGTAAATGTGAATCTTTTCTAGTTTTAATAAACTAGAGATAGCTATGCCATATAGTCATTACATACAGATCTTTAAGGGAATAATTAATAAACTAGAGATAGCTATGCCATATACTAGTCATCACTTTCTAGGCAAGCAATTTAACCAAGAACTTGAAGGAAAGTGAGAGCATTCAACACTTAAAAATTAAGACACAAAGGATTTGCCTTGGAGAATCCAAATTCCAGGTGAAAACTCCAGCAAAAGTGAGGCAATAGTGAATTTTAGGACTCTTGGGCACACAACCAGCCTAAAACAATTTAATTTCAGTTCCTAAGATTAATACAACAGCTCCCTTCCACAATTTAGTTCTCTTTTTGCCTAATACAGTCCATTTGTTTACCTACAGATTCTCTTGGAATTCACTTCAGGTCTCACAATTGTTGTCATTTGGATGTTGACAACTGATAAATAGGCTTGGACAGACTTGTTAGGAATTTCGGAAGTCACCAAAAGTCAAATGGAAGAGGAATTTGAAGTGTTCTTGGGCATTACTGGCTGTTTAAGGACACATGACAAAATTGCTGCTTCTTGTAGTTACCAATCAATGCTTCAATATGAAATTGCTGTGGTGGTTTTGTAGTTGCTGCAATGGTTTCACAATTGCCATGGTGGTTACATAACTGCCTGGGGAAATTGGTGGTTTTGCTTTGAGGTCTAGAATACTTCATTTTTCTCCAGTTTTCCTTCTTCTGATGGCTGCACCTTGCTTCATGTGTCATTTGAACTGTGTTACACTTGTCTTGTGAAGTTCTCCTGATCCCTTGACAGGCCACAGTAACTGCTAGGGCCATGTAGGAGACAAATTAGTCACACCTAAAGAACTTTACCTGACTGCTGACACTAATCTATTAAGCAGGTGTGATAAATCAAGGAGATTATAATCCTAATGAAATAATCTTGCTCAATGTTCAGGTCAGTGCATTCAAAAGAATTAATAAGTGATGCAAGAGTGAGTTTATTCAGAATAAATGAACCTCTTAAACTCTGCATAGATGAGCTCATCATACCACTGATATTAACATTACAGTTTTCAATCATCTACATTAGAAATCTCAAAATTTTTGGCAAGTGCTTTTTATGTCCAATAGAACAATATGAAGTCTTAGATTGCAAGTCGAGTCTTGAAAGTTCCATTTTGGCTTAGGATAAACATATGTTATAAATGCACAGTTATGATGATGATGATCAACTATCTGTGGCATGACATAAATTGCCACCAAAATGCCCAAAGTTTACGAATTTTTTGAAGAAATATTTCCATTTCTTTATGTATAGGCATGTTGTACTTGTTGGAAAGCTCAAAGACTTATTTCACCTTGTATAAAATTAGTGTTTTAATTTGTCCTTTATAGGACAACACAAAATAGAGTAACGCGCAAGGTTAAACCTTTCTTCAAATTAGAAGGGGAACTGCCTTATAGAATAAAAACTTAAGTTAAACCCTCGAAAGCTAGTTTAAGGAGTAACTTACAATTTTCACATGTACAAAGTTTGCTTTTGGTGGTTTCATCATGTAAAGAAAATAAACTAATCTGTCACATCTGTTTTTGCTTCTTGGGTGTGTTCACAAGGTTCCACACATTCCACTCAAATTGCAAATGCTATAAAGTACGTGCTGAAATATTCCCAATGGATATCTTTGACAAATAAGCTTCAGGTATACAAATTTTAACAGGGCTCTGATACCACTGTATCATCCCAGTCAAGATATTTAGGGCAATTTAATTTTTGATTTAACTATTTTGCCAAACTCTTGCCAAAATTCAAACATTTCCCTTTTGCATTTACACAATATCACTCAAACCTTAATATTATAGGCCTGTCCAGCAAAATAAAGACACATAAATTGCAGATCTAAGTAATTTACCCAAACTAACAAACCTAGACATTCTTCATTACTTTTGCATTCATTGATACTTTGATTCAAATCAAGTCCACAAGATGTAAACAAATGGTAGAGCTTTTCCCTATTGAACATGTCTGCAAATACCTTGCAGAATGCTGTAACACAACACATACAGCAACGTAAATAACAGCTGAGATCATATTGAGCTTACATTGCTTAACCCAAAATAATTGGGTTCACAAAATGTATAAAACACTACAGAACATCTATCATATTATTGGGTCTGTAATACATTTACCCAAATCAGGTAAAACCTAGATTACAAAACATTATTTTATGCATTAGTAGAGATAACATAGATTACAAGTTAGGTTCACCAGTTGTATAATAAATTGCAAAAAAATTATTATATTAAACAGATTTGCAATGCATTACAATATGCTGCTATAACAACAATAATAAATGGACAATACAATATAAATACGAACAAGCTCCAGATGATATGAATTGGGTATAGTTGCAATACATGACCACAAAGTTGTGTCACGACCTCTCAATGAGATCATCCTATGGCCAAAGGGGTTTAGTCCTTTGACATGTAGGATCAAGAGGGTTTTCATCTTCTGATGTTTGGCAAACTCGAGGGTTTTTTTGTCCTCAAATTTGGGCATTTGAACACAAGTGCTTATATAGGGTTTTTGGTTAGGTTTTCTATGTGTAGAAGATTGCATGATGTTCAAATGAATGTGTTCACATTGTATCTTATTAAAATAGGTGGCTAGTATGAGATCCTCCAAAACAATGGCTAAGATTTTTGCCAAGATTTCAAGTCAGTTTGTCATGAGAAGTTATTAAATGTGATGTTCCTTTGTCACTTACACGTGTTGTATGTGAAGTCTATCAACCTTGGAAGGCATTGATCATTTTGTTAAGTCAGTGGACAAGTGTGAAGTTGGGAAGTCAAGATTCAAAATAGAAAAGTTGGTGGAGTGGCAAAAAAGCACATTGAAAATTAAAGTATGAAGAAGAGTCAAAATGACTCATAGGGCATGCTTTGCCAAGCTTGAAAATAACTAAGTGCCAAAAAGTGGACTAAAATCCAAAAGCATGTGATTTTGGTGTGTTTGTCAAAGTGAATGTGAAAAAATAGACAAGGCATGGAAAAGTGGCAAATTGACGAAAAACACTATTGAGAATCACATTATTCTCATAGTTGTTAGTTTAATAATTTATCAAGGAAACACGGGGATGCGTCCCCTACCCTTTTGCCCCCTGTACCCGTACCGGGGACATCTTGGGGACGGGGGATGCCTAGGGGACAACTGGCAGCCATCCCCAAAAAGTCCCCTTTTTTTCGAAACGTCCCTGATTGGCGGGGACGTCTTAGGGACGGCAAGGGGACGACCCGCCGTCTCCTTTTTTCCAACAAGTTTTTACAAAGAAAAAAAAACTTTGAAATTAAAAATGCTTTTTTTTTTATTGTTTCTAAGTGGACCCCACACCCTCCCAAGCCTAAAATGAAACATACAACTTGCTTTCAAAGCCATTTGAGTTAATTTTTAAATTCCGAAAAAAAATTGTAGCTAAGAGGCAAGTGAGCAAGAGAAAAATTGGCAGCGACTTAGACTTTGAGTCTGATTTTGATGCAATGTTGGCAAATGTCAAGTAGAGGCAGCCATCATACTTTTCTATTACTATGGGTTGGACATTTGTGACTTTGTCTTTTTGACATTTGTAGTGCAAACTTGAAGCCTTTGGGCATTTTATTTTAAAATTTTATATCATATGCACATTAATTGTTTGACATGAATTATGGAAGCAATTAAGTAGTTGTAGTATTAATTTGTTCGACTCTAAAATGTATATGTCAATATGATTGGTGATTACATTTGCACCTTTATTAATGTTCATTGTTATGATTATCATTACTCATATGAATATCTGAAATTTCCCTATATTTTTAATATATATTATATATAGCTGTCCCCCCGTCCCCAAAAATCCCCTAAAAAAATGCCGTCCCCGAAACACGTTCCGGCGTTCCGGTGTTCCGCCGTCCCCCCATACCAGAAACTTGGTGGAACATAGTAATTTATTAATTAGGATTGTTTATTTGTCTATTTGTATTGAGTTGTTAAAACAACTCAAAATATATAGGGGAATAGTTTTTGGTGGTATAACAATCCTCCTATAATATTTATATGTCAGTTTTATATATTTGTAATATGTATTGAACGAAAATAATATAGAAGCATAATAGTTTTCCTATATATATATTTTTTTGTTTTGCTTCTATAATCTTTGCCAAAAATCTTAATGTGGTATTAGAGTAGAATAAGAGAGGTAAAGTGCTAAAAAATGTAGAGAAAGGCAATAGCACAGAGTGCCATTGAAAAATCAAATGGTAGGTTGTTTAATGGCAAGCAAATCTATGTTGGTCTCTTTGTGCAACGCCACAAAAGAGAGCAATGAATAGTGACAATCTTGACGAACTGTAGTGCACGAGAGAGCAAGAATGACGTAGACAATAGTTATGGGTGGGAGACGAGTAGTAAATTGACAATGCTATTTCCTAGAATTTGTGTTGTTAGATTTAACTTCTGACGTCATTAGTGTCGGGTCTCTCCATTCGAGGGTTGTAGAGTTGGATGAAGTTTCCTTGCAGAGGGCATAAAATATTATAGATAAAAGCGTCAACACCTACATGGCAGTGCTATTTTATGCATCTTGGTGTTTGTTTTCAAAGCTTTCTCAAGCTATTTTTAATATGTTGTCATTGATGTTTCCAACAATTCATCATGTAGCTATTGAAGAGTTTGCTATTAGGCTCAAATACGAAGTTCACAGTTTTACTAGCCTCTTCCTTCAAAATCAAACGATGAGCAAAGCATTTTTGGATCTAAGAAATTTGAAATGGGATTTATAGGTGGGCACCATTATCGAATATTCTTTGCTTGATTGGGTGTCGCCATTGAGTCCCATTGCTAGGAGCATATGGTATGTTGAGTTGCTATAGAAAGATTTGATCACGCAAGGTATGAGGGAGCATAATCATAGGTGATAGGCTAATCCATGTTGCAATTCAATGGTATAGTTGAGCTATAGTTTTAGTTTGACCACCAAAGCTAAGGAAGTTGTGTAGAAAAAAAGACATGCAGGGGAGTACATTGTAGTGGTGAAGTGGAGAAAGGATTCCTTATGATGGGAGAAGAGCAAAGAGTTGTGAAATCTTTCAAACAGTTTATGGGGTCTTATAGCAAATTGATATTGTTATTATATTGATATAACATTGAAATTAACATAAGAGTTGCAGATTAATTTAAAATATAAATAAATAAATAAATAATTGTAAAATAATTTTTTTTTGGAGTGCTTATCAGTGGTACTGAACACTCCTTGTAAGTTAACATCAAGGGGGAGGATGTATTCTTTTCTCACAATCAATGAACTGAGCCTCAAAAGTCAAATTCGCTAAGTAGCAAACTAACTAGAGGATGTAGGAATAGGAGGTTGGAGGACATTCATTGAGCTCTGCTTAATCACTAGCAATGGGTCCGCAAAATTGTTTTAGTGGACAAAGCAACTTGTGTCAAAATGAGTAAAGCCAAGATTGGTTTCCAAGTGGTAGTGGCAATCGTCTCATATCGTTTGTGATCAAGGTGGCAATGATCTATAACAATGGTTGCATACACGACAATGAGAACTTAGTTCTCAAATTTGTATTTGTGATTGGATGTGTGTGCCCCAATCAAAATTCTTGGTTGTTTGTGAAAGGATGTGTTTGTCCCCACTTGTGAGATGGTGTTTGTGATTATAAGTGTTTGCCCCCAATCAGTCATAATTGTTGTGAGCAGATGTGCGTGTCCTTGTTCATAACTTTGATGTTGGATAGATTTGTTTGTTCACATCCAAACTTGTTGTATGATCTTGGATAGATGTCTTAGTCCCTATCCTTAGTTCCATGGGTAGATGTGTTTATCCCAATCTTTGGATAAAGTTCAGAAGCTTATTGAGGCAAGTTCCACTATTGTTTATCCCTACTATGACGTTAGAAGTTCAGAGTTGGACACCAGTATGGTGGATCCCATAGGGTTTTAACGGGGGTTTTATAGTATGGACAAGAGGAAACTAGATATTGTGCCGCTGTGTCCTTAGGCTGAGTTGGGTTTTTCTTTGAAAAAAAGCAGGTTGGTTCCCCTTATGGGTCAAGTGTTGACTCCACTTTAGAGTACAGTGGTGAGGTTCGGATTCAAGCCTCCTTGAGAGTAGGTTTGGCTATTCCTTTGCTATGAGTTGGTTGTTTGTTTCTTAGGGTGTCTAATCAAGGCCTATTTCTTTGTAGGTTTTGGTTATATGTCGTTTGGTCTCTCTTTTGCTGTTCAAGGTTTTGGTTCCTTTCAAAATCCAGTTCCAGTTCATAGTCCTGATCAAAAGCGTTTATCTAATAAAAAACAACAAATAATGAAAGGTATACTGCAAAAGTCAAAGTAGAATTGATGAAATTTTCTAAATGATAGATTTGGGCTATCCTCATTGCTATTTGGGTATTGAAATGATTGAAAAATCCAAGTATATTTTCATCACACAACAAACGTATATTGGTGAAGCTAAACAATTTTGGAATGACAGACTGTAAACTATTTAGCACACCCATGGAAGAAAACATGAAGTTGATAGTTGACATTAGATGATATTGTAGAGTTCAAAGATTTAGCTAAGTGCATATGGCTCATTGGGATTTTGATCTATGTAGATTTCTTTTGCTGTTGGTGTTCTCTCTAGATTCATGCAACAATTGAGAGAAAGTTAATTGGTAAAAGCAAAGAGAGTTTTTCGATATCTAAAGGGAACATAGAATTTTGGGCTAAAATACTCTAAGGTAGTAGATTTCAATCTAGTTGGATATTTAGATTTAGACTATTAGGTGATTTTAAAGATGGGGAATCTACTTCAAATTTCTTGATGACTTTAGGATCAACTATCATCTCTTGGAAGTCAAAAAAGCTACTAATGTCGAATCTCTCTTTAATAAAGGAGAATATATGTCAGCTTTAGAGGCAACCAAGGAAATATTGTGGCTTAGAAGGATTCTTGAGGATTTGTAGGAAAAATAGCTTTCATCAACACCACTCATGGTTGACAACATTTCTACAATCAAAATGGCAAGAAATCCAATATTTAATGATCGAACCAAGCACATCAACAATACGAAATTCTGTTTGATTTGGCATTATGTGAAAGATGTTAGTGTCAAATTGACATGTTGTCTAATTGTAGAGCAACCAATTGATATCTTGATAAAAGCATTGTGAAGAAAGAAATTTGGAAATTTAGAGGCATACTTGGTTTACGACAACCCCTGTGCATTAGGGGTGGGGAATTTATATTACGAATATGACCCTAAGTAATAATATTTTAATTTTACAAGTATTCATTTTCTTATAGAATCTGAACAATCATCCTAAAGATGAACTGAATGTTCATACATTGTTGATAAATATGTACTTTGCATCTCATTTTAATGAATAGAATTTTGGATTCTTAATTTCATTTGCAATCCATTTTCTATCTTGACACTAGTCACACAACTTTTGTTGCAATGGGTATTCTTTTTATATTTCAAAGGCACTTTGTTTGAGGTTGAGTTATGTTTCTTGAATGTTTTTAATTTTATCTACATATGTATGGATGTGTGCAGAAGCTTCGCCCTAGTATACAATTGGAAAAGGTGCTTTATTTTATCAGTCAAGGAAAGCTTGATGATGCATCCCTCAATTCAAAAGAGTATGTGAGCGTATCCCTTTATTGAAGCCCTTGATGAAACCTATAAATTGTATAAAATTCAATCCTCTACCATCATCATTTTAGAAATTGTTGTATGAATCAAAATGGAAGGCTTATTTGGAATGCCTAAAATCTATAATGTTTTCAATTTATACTTATATTTTGAATGATACATATGCTGAAATAGCCTATTTATTTGAATGAACTTAGCTGTCGAAATATTCTATTTTATGGCATGAGAGCATTGACAATATGTAATTTACTACACGCAATATCAATTCATATCATAAAAGTTTTAAGTATGCCACAAGCCTTTGTATGATCAGATTCCCTCATAAACCCAATAAGGCTTTCATAGTGAAAATGTTGTCTTCGGAAAAAAGCTCTAGCTAAAAATGGAATTCTTTTTGGGAGAGGGGTACCATTGAAAGACTTTCCAATAATATATAATATGTTTATAGCTGAATGACCAAGGTATGATTGCCAAACCTATAAGTATGTGATGTTAGTTTGGCTAGAGCAAGTAGGAATTACCACCCAACTAATATAAATACAAATCGATTTGATTCAAGGTTACAAGACTCGGACTTGGTCAAGCTAATTTTTGACTTGCATGTGCACTTAGCACTCAGACTTGGCAAATGAAAAACCATGAAATATAAAGATTTTTTTTAAGGTTTTAAGGCTTCTATTATGCATCCTTCAATAAATCAACTTTAAACACAACAAACTTATCAATTAGAAGCTTCCTTTGATTGCATACACAAATATACATTGATCATATACACAAATATACATTGATCATATACACAAACATGCATTGATCAAATGAGTACAAAAGTGGATTTGAGTTGAAGGGAAAAACATTTTTAAATATGTAAGAATTTTCAAGTGTTTTAGGTGTACAAAACTCATGGATTAGCAAAATCAGAGACTGATTAGTGTAAGTGCACATAAGGATTGAATAGGTTTAAACACAAGGACAGAAACACTTTAGTAAATTAAACTAATGAATTGGTACAAAGACACAATCCCCAACTTCAAGCAAGTCTGCAATACAAAGCTTGCAAACTTACTATAAACAATTTAACCTATTGCACACATAACAAATAACAAAAAACATCTCAGTAGCAATCTAGAAGCAAGGTGGACATTACTAAGTTTGATTGAATGATTAATGAATTTTGGATTAACAATGCCTACTGAACAACAGTTTTGATAAGTAGGCATGAGAATTAGTACTAGAGAACTAAGTTCAAATGACACTTATTGATAAGGTTTGCAAAATTATTCCATGAGAAATGAAAAAAAGCTAATTTCACTTCTAACCTTAAGAACTGACTGCTTGCATACAATGCAATTTTGAAACTATAACATTTGTCCATCATCTCTGCAAACTTGACGACACCAAACCCCACTGCAATATCCTTTGATGAAAATCAAGGAATCAACCCTGAAACAGCTCAAACCAAGTGTTTTCAATGTTGGACAGTGTTGTAGTTCTCTGGAAATGAATGAGGACTGTTGGAAAAATAAAAATGAATTTAATCACTAAAACCCTTTTATATGACAATGGAGGCAAGAGCTGTTTACTAGTTTTATGCTCGTAATTGAGGCAAAAAGACGAGTAGTTATTTCATTTACTCAAAAGCCCTAGAAGATAAACATCGTATAGCATGAATAGTTGTATTTTTGTTTATAGCTTAGTATCTAGGTTAGTTTAAATCTTAGGGAGCTTCCCCTTACAACTTGAAGAGAGGTTTTACCTCACATACTTCAGTGGTGACTGTTGTCTTGAAAGAGAAATTATAACACTTAACGACCTGCAATTGGCCAAGAGACAAGTTTTGCTAAAAATAGTTGGGTCAAGCAATGGTCCTATCAATGATCTGTAAGAAGTGCTCAATGTAAGATCCCCTAGGGCTTTTTAATCTAACTTGATCAATTTCAGACCACAGATTTTCATAGATCCTTTCATCTCAAACAAAATCTCCAATACAAACACTTAAGACTGCTCAGAAATTTTCTTAGATAGTTCAAATAAACTGATTGAATTTTTGTTAAACACATATACAGAGTTTGAAACAATCTTACTAGTCTGCTGTAATAGGAGGGCTGATTACATTGAACATTTATCTCTTGCAACCCTAATTCTTCTTCAATCAATATAGTCTAAGACCTGAATCTTGCTTTTGCAGTGATATTGATTTGACCTGAACAGGTGTTTGGATCTGTCCTCATGCTGGATTGCAATCGCTCCCTCCATCTGTGTTAGGTGTTTACAACATAGATGCCTTGACTGTGTGAGTGGATGATGTGGCGGCAGCCTGCAAAAGTCTCTACTGTAGGCTGCTGATGGGGTTTGATGATGATGGCAGCGGTTAATAGCAGAAAATTCCAATGTGTATGTGGTGGAGGTGAGGCGAAACTCATGGCATGCTGCAACTGGTATTTAATCTGGTATATGTGCTCTTTGAGGCATGTAACCCTCAATGGATTGCTTGTGAACCCTTATTCACTGTTGACACACCTAGGTATGCCTGATACTTCCCTCTAATTTCACTGAATCCTGCTGGTTAAGTTCTGATTTGCTTCAACACCCTGCCTGGGCGTGCCCTAGACCTGGATCTGGTGCAATCTGTCTGGTTCCACCAGGCTCCTGTAGGTTAACTTTGGCCTGGAAGGTGCGGGGCTGTCTGCTGCAAGTTGAATTTAGGTCTGTTTGCTTAGCCTCAGGGCATTCTGAACAATGGGTTTCATCCCTGTTTGGACCAACAAAAAACTTGTGCAATAGCCAGAAAATCAATTTTAAAGAACATACGTCCAACTGGCACCTGGTAAGGACTTTATAACTGTAGAATGGGCCCTAGGCCCTAAATTGGGTGCCAAACAAAAAAGTTTGAAATTTGCTTTATTTTATTTTATTATTAATATTTTATATTAAATATTTTATCAATTAATAAATTTTGGGTGGTGTTAATAAACACCCTTATTTATGAGTGGGACTGGGGGCCGACCTTATGAGGAAAGGGACATAACAGTCAACATAGAAAGCTAGTTTGGGGCTTAGAGAGTTTGGAGGGTATGTCCAGCTAACAGTAAATATCCTCTTTGACAAATTGGATCAACACCTTTTTTGTTGGATGGTAAGCAAGAGCACATAAGGAGTACTTGAAAGGAGGAAGCTTGTCAAAATAGTTGTTGATTGAGTAGAAGAGCACATGAACCTTGGAGACACAGCATTGACATCTTGAGGGACCTAGAGAGGCAATATCCTCCAAGGAACAAATTCCCAAAAACCATATGTCTCCGACAAGATGAAGAAAAACCATCCATGGATCTAAGCTTGGGTATAAACCAAGCGAGTCTACAAACACTCTTGAGAAGAAGGGGTTGGTTAACAAATTTGGCTTGGACGATGCATTGACAAATTATCTATTTGCATCAGATCATATGTTGAAGCATGATTGTTTGAACACTCTCAACTTGAGCCTAGTCAATGCTGGTGTGAATAGGGGTTTTTCCTATCCGGTTCACCCTTTGTAGTGTGAACAAGGCACATTATCTAACTAGTTCATAGTTAAGCCCTATTCACACACGTTCACATGTTAAGTTTACTTATTGAGTTAAGAATCTTTCAAGAAGTCTCTTGTAGACATGTGATATTATCCCCTAGTTGTCACATGACATAGGATTAAGACACTCGTCATCATTCTAGATAATCCTATCTCTCAACCTTGCCTATATAAGCAAGGTCTCATGCACATTTTATATTGCATATTGCACATCATTGATCACATTTGATCTAATATATTTTGCATCAATTATTGCAAATTTATGCTCTTACTTTTCTTTTGTATAGGGTTATTTTTGGTTTTGCAGGTGACCTTGGGAGCTTGATTTCTTGGGTGACTCTGACATGGTATCATAGCTTTTGATTTGCAAATCCCATTCTCAGATTTGAGGGTGATTTAGGCATGAGTTTTTGCTGGGTGCACATTGGGGTAAAATGGACCTCACTATTGAGTCCAAAAGGCCCCAAAACCCCTATTTTCATATAAAATATTTGATATTTGGGCAATGAATTTATTTTGGTCATTTTCACTAGGGCTTGGAAAAGTTCTACATTTTTCGTTTATAAAGCTGTACACTTGTACGGATTTGTATGATCTACAAAGTTTGTTGTCATCTTGGTGTAGTCATAGAGCATATTTGGGTGAATATTCCTATTGGTGTCGTTTCTTTGTCACGCTTGTGCAGGAAAAGGTACGGTTTGGCATAGTTTTTAAATAAAAAACTGTTGTTTTTTTTTGTGCTTGTTTAGCAAGTTGAGTTCCAACACGTGATGACACTGAGCGGTTCTTGCTAGTTCACAAGGGCTAAGCCTATAGTTGCCTAGGAGCTTCGCCACCATGTCACCTCTTTGGGTGGCACGATTTAAAAAAATGTAGTAGGTGTTCATATAGAGGCCTGAGGCTAAGTGGCTAGGGGCTAGATGTAGCCTCCATAAGCCCTAACAAGATATCAATGAATAGTTAGTCTTGAGCACTTTGCAATGGTGCAAGCTATTTTCCAGATTTTGCTGTAGGTGAATTTTATTGCTATTGAAGTCATATTTTCCTATTTAGACCTTCGAGCTTATAACTTTTTCTCTGTTTTCATATGCACTTTTTTCAGATTTAGCCCCAAGTTTTTTTTACTCAAATTTGTGCATATTTGCATTTTGGTTGATAACTTGGACATACTAACACTTAGAGAAGTTTTGTTCTTTTGGGAAGGCTTCATTTTTAGTCTAGATCATATTGGAAAATTGTAATTTTAGCTTGAGGATCTCATTCTAAGATGTTATTGTATTTTTTATATTTGGTTCGTCATGGTGTTGTAATATTTGGAAAACAATTTTGGTATTGTAATCATACTATATATAAAGTGCCAAATCATACTCTTGGGGGTTCTCGTGATTGAGTGAATTTAGGGGTTAATCTTGTGCTTATGTTGGATTCAGTTTCTTGATTGGTCTATTGTGTGTGTAGTGTCCCCTTCTTAGGCTTAATCAATTCAAAGACCATTAGCCTATTTCTTAAGTTCTTGTGGGCTAATTGGCAAGGCAAGGGAACTCCAATGATCTTGGAGGACGCAGTTTCAAAGTTACAAGATTTCTTTTGTAGGCATTGAGCTTAGCGGGCAATACTAATTTGAATGAGACTCTCTGAAGTGTTTTCGAACTTTTGGGGTGTTCTCTAAACTTCTTGTAGAGCATGTCTATTTATAGTAAGTCACCAAATTGGCTTCTATTATTAACCTAATGCTTCAATATCGTATTGGCATGGACAAAATTGGATTCCAATGTGTTTTGGGATTTTTTGCAACTTGGGGTGAAATAATTAAATTATTCACTTATGTTATAATGTTTTATCATTATTTTTGATAACTTAAGTGTAATAGTTTTTCGAAAGGGTATTTTAAATTCCCAATTGAATGCCTAGGAGAAATAATGTTTTATTTTATTTTAAAAGGGAATTCGATGGAAAAGGTGATTAAATGTTTGCACATTATGAATTATTTTAATTTCCAGCAAAAGTGTTTTTTGGAAAAAGCAACAAAAAAGCAAAAAAAAAATGCTTTTTTCAGAAGAACAAAAAAGTGTTTTTTCGAAAAAGCAA
Source organism: Sequoia sempervirens (assembly GCA_007258455.2). Lineage (NCBI taxonomy): Eukaryota > Viridiplantae > Streptophyta > Pinopsida > Cupressales > Cupressaceae > Sequoia > Sequoia sempervirens. The sequence goes on along the minus strand of VDFB02193867.1, from coordinate 618,577,734 downwards.
CAAAGAAGCAAAAAACATTTTCTTTTGAAAACTAGTGAAAAAGCAAAAAACACTTTTTCAGAAAAAGCAATGGAAAAATCCATAAAAGGAGGTGTTGGAGGCTCATCTAGCTATGCTGAAGAATGATATTGTTATTATGCTAGATTTGCTCTAGTTCTCCAAATCTTTGAGGATGAAAAACCCTTACGGATTTTCTAGTTTCAGAATTGAAAGAAATTCCCTATCTAGATGGTGTAATTCCATTCAGGGATCACCAGCAGTGTTGATTGAAACTTCCAATTTTGGCTTTATCGGTTTTGAATACTTTGATGGTGTTTGAGTTTGCATTTTGGGAGGATTGTTTGCAGTTTAGAGGTGCTGGAAACATTGTTCCAAGTCTACATTGACCTTTGGGTGCATTTGGGAATGGGTCATTGAAGGTTTCTGAGCCTTTATCTCGCTGTCCAGACTACTGCAGTGAAACTATAGACCTGTACTAGTCACTTATTTGCCTTTCCCTTGAGGTATATTGTCGTTTCTCATGATGGGTGGTCAGTTCTTAGTGTTGTCGGATATGTAGGGGTATTCTAGCAATTTTTTTCATGGTCATATTTGTAACAACAGATATGTATTTTTATTTGAAATGAATTGTAAGAGCTCACAATGTAACACTAGGTGGTAGTACCACCAGTGATCTTGCTCTTGATTTCTTGTTGTTACTTACCCCACTGCACAAGTGGTTTATTTACTCACCCCACTGCATAAGTGGCTCTTGTACTCGCCCCATTGAACAAGTGGCTTTGACACTCACTCACCACTGAAAAGTGAAAGAGATTGTTTTTACATTTTATTATTGTATCAACTTTCCCACTGCAAAGTGGATGTGTCTTTTAGCTGGTCATTTCAAGTATAATTGTATTCTCATACATTGTATGCTCTCACCTCACCCACACTGGGAACTTTGTAAGAACCCCTACGTGTTCTTGTCCAAGATTTGCATCATAAGCCTCACAAACATAGCATTGGCATTCCCACAAACACTTAATAGGTGTCTAGGACTGAGATTTAGCAATTGACTAATTCTGATCCTAACTCCAATACAAACACAAGAGTACTGTTTGTGCAATCAATTAAATACTCGACTGATCATTATTTCAGAATTAAACATTGAAACCTCAAAGGCATTATGTCAAATACTTATCAGACTTCCTTATGCAGCAAAGAACTGAAAACTTCATCACAAATTATCAATCTCTGGGTTCAGACATTTGATCGAACAGTAGACATTCATTGAAACTTCCGAGCAATTTAACAAATGATTGTATGTTCTAGTCATTCTAAAATCATCAAATGTATTGCAGAGACATAACATCAAACAATTGGTATGAAGAATTTTATCAGCAAGGAAATCACAGTTCAATACTTATATTCAGCCTTATGGAATTCTGTTGGTATTACAGCAGCTCCTCCATGGACATTATGACAAACACATGACATACTTCCTAATGGATTTCAACTTGCTGTCATATTTAGGAATTTTAGCCCATACACCAAAAGATTGATTCACACAGTTCATAAAATATAATGATGATGATTGCTACCTCATTCTCAATCTACTTCCTCAATATGAAATCTTCAGCTTAATGGAAAACATAGAGAAACATTGCATCATGTTTACACCAGACAATGGTATTGTTTGCACCCGGAAATGCTGATCCTCTTATATTCTCAAAAGTCTGTCTTCTAGAAGGCCGATTATGACCAAGGTGAGGGCAACAACCTCTAAACTAAAACCAAATACTGTAGCCGAGTTACTGTTGACGACCACTGTAGCCGCGACACTGTTCACGACTACTGTAGCTGCGACACTATTCACGATTACTGTAGCTGAGACACTATTCACGATTACTGTTCATGACACCTTCAATCTGCATCACAGCTTCTTTTTCAAACCAAAATTTCCATCATTAAGCTCAATAGAAAACTCTGAAGATGAGTTCACCTCTCATGGAAAGTTGGGGTTTCGTCCAACCTTCAAATTCCAAGGGGTTTCGTCCTTGGAAAACCAGCCACTGAATCTCAGCAACAATGGAGAAATAACTTCAATATTATAATCACATAACATATCCCCCAAATGAGAGTACAACTTCGTTTATAAAGCCTCTTTAGGCAGTAGAAACACCTCCGTTAAGCAATGTGGGATAAAAAGTCACTTTCACTTTATAAAGCCATTTTATAAAGTCACTTAGTTTTATAATGTTATTTTATAACATAAAGTAACTTTAGCTTTATAAACCCATTAAATAATATTTTATTTCCTTCATTTCTCCAGAAATAAAGTCGTGACTGGAAATGCATCCCTTTTAATAAATTATTCGCCTATCGGGATGAGAAAATAGGCTAAACAAGCTCCTGAGGATTTACTGAGAAGAAGGGGACATTACAAACTTGGTGATTAGAAAGTGGAAAGGAAAGATGTTTAGCATTTTCATTTTGTTGAGCTAACAAGTTTTTTCGAAAAAAATTAAGGGTGGTTATTACAGTGTGACAAAAATTGAGTTTATCATGGCTATCACAAAGCATCCAACTATAATTGAATTGAAAACATGGAACTATTAGGCTTGGTGAGATAGTATGCTGAAACATTTCAGATGGCTAAATCTTTTGACCTGTCTCTATGGACTTGTTCCTAAACCTTATTTGAATCATTTGAGAAAAGCATAGCATGATATGAAAAGACAAGTCATGCAACATGTTTTATTGGTTCATATGTGTATTCTTACACATTGAGTACAATAGTATGGATTAATTCACTTTGTACTTGTTTGGCCATGATTTGGGGGATGTATGGCGACTTTAATGGATGTCCAATAGAGGATCCAACTGCAAATTGTCTAAAACCACTTGATGTTTTTCTATTGTATGATTTTCAAACAACTATTAAGCTTGAAGAATGGGCAGAACTTGAATGTTTAGATGGCACAAAGACTTCACCTTGAAAGACTTCCTGCACTCCAATATCACTTGATACATTAAGTGTTCTTACTTCAACATCTTGTGAGGACACAACATCGCTTGGGGATGAAAAATGTAGTCCAATGACATGCATAGAGATCTCATCTCCTCTATCTACTCTTGCTACTGTTGATACTTGTGTTGCTACATTCATGGCTTCTTGTGATTTAGTACAACAAGATATACATCATCTTCCAGATATGGCTACTTGGGATGCACATTTGACAGACATTGCAGGTTTGTTTGTAGAGTCCCACATTTTAGATTTAGGAGAAACCATTGATTGCATATATCTTCTCTTTGATGGAGATGATTCTTCTTTGATTGTTGTGAGAGAATATTCAAACCCTCTTGTTTATTCTCCGCATGATCATTCATCACAGTTTGAAATGAGTGTGGAAACTTTTGAGCAACATTTGGAGGAGTCATCTTTGTCTTTAGAGGATACTTGTGTTTTTGGACTCTGTTCTCCATTCATCTCTACTAGATTTTGGATTATCATCTTCATTAGTGTGGCTTGGAACACTTGACTTGGTAGTGGTAGCTTTCGGCATTGACATGGACACATTTGAGTAGTTTTCAGACTTCATACATCTTGAGTTTTCTTCCTTCATATTCCTTTTAGGAATGGGAAGACATCAAATATACACCTTTGGTTTTGTTTCTTCCTAAGAGGAGGAACATTGTTAGACGACCGTGGACCATCTTCTACATCTAGTTTCGAGCATCTACCATTGGCATATATTCAAAATTGAGGAGGGACTTTATGGTCTCTCTTTTTTTTTCTTATGGGGGGACTTTTTCCTCACATGGGGTTTTGTCCTTCACATCCTCTAAAGAGATTTTTTTTTATCTTTTCTCCCTTTGGGGAGGATTTTTGTCCTTTAGAGTTTTGTCCTTTCCTTCATTTGTGAGAGAGTGCATTTGTAAATGGGTACCTAACATGGCATAGTAGTTGGGACCCATCCTTGCATCTTTGCATCATTTGCATTTGTTCATCATTCTCCCTAGGTTGCACTTAAAGGGGGTGTTGGTGTGAATAGGGTTTTTTCCTATCTAGTTTACATTTTGTGGTGCAAGCAAGATACATTATCTTACTAGTTCCTAGTTAGGCCCTATTCACACATGTTCAGATGTTAAGTTTACTTAGTGAGTTAGAAATATTTTTTAGAAGTCTCTTGTAAACATGCGATCTTATCCCTTAGTTGTCACATGACATAGGATTAAGACACTTGTCATCATCCTAGTTAGTCCTATCTCTAAACCTTGCCTATATAAGAAAGGTCACATGTAGATTTTGTTTTGCATATTGCACATTATTGATCACATTTGATCTTAATATATTTTGCATCTTGTAAGAGAGGGGGACCAACCACACCAAGTTCTAGGTAATGGAGAGCCGAGAACAGAGGGCTGCCCTAACTTACCTCAAACTAATAGGTGTTTGGGATAAGAATCGAGAATGAAGAGCACTCTCAAGTGTTTTTGTCACTCTATAGATCCGAGAATCTAAATGGGGCTAGACGAGTTGGTTTTTGGAGTTCAGGCTGCACCTCAGACAACTCTCTGTCCGAGGACGACAGTGTGGGTCTGGGACGACAGCGTGGCGCACTGGCATCTCTCTAGTGCGTTGGTGTCTGTACAGCCAGAAAACGTAAAGTACAGTGTAAAAGACCAAAAGAATCTAATAACTGCCTAGTTAACTAACTTTAACGAAATAAATAATCTAATGCTCAATGGAGTCATGAAAGATGCTTGAGAGAATGTGTTAGATTGCTGGAAAATCTTGGAAGAATGAAGGGATGAGTGTGTAGAGGATGAAGTGATTGTGAAAATGGATGACTTTGGAGACCAAAATGGAAGAGGAGCTGTTTTCGGGTCGGTTGGTCGCACAGAGGCGTTACAATTCATCCCCAATGAGGAGTGTAACGTCCCTGCAGACTCTAGGGGTTGGAATCTATTAGGGATGACAGCGCGTTGCGCAAACGTCCTTGACGAAAATTCCCCCACTAACACACACAACATGCGCCAAGTGGATGGAAGGCCGGTGGATGATGTGGAATTTCACCTTCGGGTTTGATTTTCTAAGGTGAAGGTATGCAAAAGGGGAATTTACACAAGGGGTGCAAATTCACTCCTATACATTTTTCCCCCACTTCAGTGAGCATGAGTATTGATAAGTGTTTGGTAAAGTAGATCGAAGAGTTAGAAATGTATACCTGAACCATCGAGGAAGTAGACCATGATCTGGCGAACTTGAAAGCGTAGGGCAGGTAAAGGACTCCACAGGTACTCTCCTGAGGAGGTTCAAACAAAAGGACTTCGTAGCTCCGTAGAACTATGAAGTTGAGCAAAGTACATTGAAGGTCCGCAGACCAATGATGGACAAATCCCGTAGGATGCAAGCGCTTCACAAGCCCTCAGACCTACAAAGAAGGCATTTTGCCAAGTACTCTCTCATGAGGGAAGCCCGATATAAGGGGACTCTGCAAAGTCGGACTGGAGAGCAACTTCACAGGTGCACTTGCAAAGCAACATGTTAATCTACAGATAAAATATGTTAGAAAATGAAAAGCAACCACACAGGCAAACAAGAAGACAGTCAAAAAAGGTTGAAAAGCTTTGAAAGGGGTCCCTCGAAAACTCTTTGAAAGAAGAGGGGGTCAACTCAAGGGATGCACTATTTGAAAGCGCAAGAATATTTTTTGCAAATCGATTCAATCATCAAGGAATCCTTTCAAAAAATGTTCACTTCATCAAGGAATTCGAAAGGAAGAAAATGCCCCCTCGTGAGGGGAAGGTCGAGGCTTCTCTCGCAAGAAAAGCTGCTCCCTACTCAGAGGAAAGTTTTTCAAGTTCTTTCTTTGCAAACCCATGACGAAGGAAACACATTCCGTTAGCATTCCTTGTTGAGAATGCGATTTATTGAAAAAGATTGCAAATATTTTTGAGAAAAGATTTGTTGGCCACGAATGCGTTTTCTGAAAATCAAAGTAATATGATAGCCCTCCCTTTAGGATGGTGCATGCTGAACACAGAGGCACGTGGCACCCTTAGGAGAGAAAAGCAAGAATGAAAAAGTGATGTTGTGGCCCGTGGGACATAGCGAGATGTCACCGTGGTGATGTTGTTGCACACACAAGGGACAACACATGAACAACACAACATCACAACTCAAGCAAAGAAGAGAGAAAGTTAACCAAAATTGCAAAAAGAGACGATAACGTCACAAACAAAGAGCACAGGGGCGATCTGATATTTCGGGATCAGAGCTGCTCATAAATATATGTAAGTATAGTAACAGTATATAGATGAATTGTCATCAATCCCCTACCATATCAAACCATATGAAGAATGCATAAGAAAATAAAGTAAAAATAAAAAATTGGGTCAACATGGAAGGGAAGCCTAAATGCCCCCAACACTTTGCATCTTCCCCAATTTGCCGAAAATCAATACACATAACAGAGGAAGAATGATGCCACAAATAGAGGAAGTTTTACAACACATAATCACTCTGGTATCCAAGCACCTACAAGGGTGACAAGGGTCATTTAGGAACACATAACGCAAGCACGGGGGAACACATCACAACAAACACACCTAATTTAAAGATAAAGAAGAGGTGCCCCCCTAACAATCATTGACCAAGAGGTCGTCTGCTTCCCAATCTAGATCATTATACGGGGAAGGCGAACGAGCCTGCAGTGGTGGAATGTTAAGGGGGGAACCCTTCAACCCTCCCACAACAAGAGCTAAGGAAGGAGACCTCGCAAGGTCTTCTCCGCTCGGTTCTTGTGGAGCAAAGGTCAACAATTTTGCAAAGATCGTCAACAGGGCCGAGACCTCATCCAAAGAGTTAAATATGCACTTCATGGGAGTTCCATGTGTTACCTCAATGGGCGAGGGAGGCGGCGCCCGAGATTCACTGCTAGGCTCACCGAGTGACTCGAGAGAAGTGACGAACTTAGGGGATGCCGAAGCTTCTTTCGTCACAAGGACGACATCTGCTAATGTAGAACCACCCTTTGAAGAGGGTGGGCTCCTTTTCGACCCCTGTTGCTAGGGAGGGCGCATTCTCCACCTTCTACTTCGCCGGAGGGTGCGAGACCACCACAAACGAGGCAAAAGGCGTAGAGGAGGAGAAAATCGCGGCAGACACCATCGAGGTGTTCGGAATGTCTACGGGTTTTGAGAATGGCAGGATGTCTCAGAGGGACATCAAGAGAGGCGGCTCGACTGAAGGAGCAATAAACACTTGTACTTTGTTGGGGTCAGGGGTGTTCACGTTTTGCAGTAGGAGCTAGAAGCAGCACCAAGGCTGGCTGAACGGAAGCAGAGGGAATGAGAGAGGACACAACAGGAGGCCCTGAGATAGGGGTGGTTGGCTCCCCTTCCTTCCCTTGCAAAGTAGCCTGCTCAGCCGCCAAAGCCTTTCGCCGACGCTTGCGCTCGCATGCAAGGTGGTTTTTGTGACTCTGGGAGCCAGAGATCGGAAGCTGAGACGGAATAGAAGGTTCTTGCTCAGCCATAGGAGTGTCCACAGCAGGAGGCCCTGAGATAGGGGTGGTCGGCTCCCCTTCCTTCCCTTGCAAAGTAGCCTGTTCAACTGCCAAAGCCTTTCGCTGACGCTTGCACTCGCATGCAAGGTGGTTTCTGTGACTCCCGGAGCTAAAGATCGGAAGCTGAGACGGAATAGAAGGTTCTTGCTCAACCATAGGAGTGTCCATCACGGCCGTCTCCGGCGAAGGGAGAGACTCCTGGACAAGAGCAGGAGGAAGAGACTGAGAAGAGGTTGGAATAACAGTGGGGGGAATCGGCTCTAGCGCCTCAACGGCGGGCCTCTTCCCATTCACTGCTTTAGAAGTAGGAGTGGTAGGAGGCCGCAAAGGCTAAGGCATAGAGGATTCCCAACGAGGACCCTTCCTTCTACCATATTGAACGAGCCTAGGCATCGTGGCCAGGACGGGAAGTTCGAATGTAGGACGCTTGGGCTTTCGCCAAGTAGGCACCATAGGGTTCTCTTGCAAACGTGGAGCAAAATCTGATGACGCCACAGTAGGGCAAGAGGAAGTGGCAGGCGGGATAGCGGAAGAGGAACTTCAAGAGCGCTTCTCTTCTTCCCTTCTACGTGCCATGGTGGCATCATTGTCAACTTTCAAATTAAGCCCTATGCGAGATAGCATAAGATGATGGAGGGTATCTCACCTTAGGTGTTAAGCGCCCTTTCTTGTACTTTTCATAGGTCTGGTACAAGAGGTCCGTCCTTGGTGGAAGCGGACCAACAGGTGCAGGCCAAAAGTGATCCAGAGAATAGCGACCATACGCAACTGGCGATTTATAGCTGGTGTCATGGATTACATGCACTAAACCCTCATGGATAAATTTTAGAAATTATGCACGATCGAGGGAATTGCATTCATAGCAACCAACCAGGGGATACCTAGTTTCACCTTGAAGAATTCAGACCTCGAGATTATGTCAAAAAGCAAGTTTACTGACTTAGGTCCAACAAGGATAGACAAGGTGATGCTACCAAGGGGAGGTACAGAGAGTCCATTGTGTGTACGAATGGTACTTTCAGGTGCGTCATGCCCATCTTTATGCAAGAAATTGATCAACATAATCTCCTCAGTTATGATATTCACTTGACACATTGGGTCAACAAGAACACTTGTCATAGTGTTTTCGTTGATTCGCGTGGGGATGTAAAGAGATGGATCTCTATTATAACCCATTGGCAGGTCCTGCGAGGTGAAAGTTATACTAGGAGAACTACTTGTAGGCTGCACGAAAGGGACAGTCAGATGCAAAAAGGAAGCCATCGCGTACACTAAACAACACTTTCACAGAGCCCCCAAAGGTTCACAATTGGACAGACCCAACTAAGGCTTCGTTCTGCAATGCCTACGGAACCTTCCCACTACGGCTACTAGGGGTTGCAGGTTGGGTTGTAAGGCGAAATGCCTCACAACATTCACACCTACAAAGCTCCTAGGATACGAGGAAAGAACCCTTCAACATTGCTAAACGGAACCAGAATGGTTCAGGTCAGTTCACCAAAAATGTAAGAGAGGGGACCAACCACACCAAGGCTCCAGGTCGTGGAGAGCCGAGAGCGGAGGGCTGTCGTAACTTACCTCAAGCTAATAGGTGTTTGGGATAAGAACAAGAATGAAGAGCACTCTCAAATGCTTTTGTCACTTTATAGATTCGAGAGTCCAAATGGGGCTAGACGAGCCGGTTTTTGGAGTTCAGACTGCACCTCAGACAGTTCTCAGTCCAAGGATGACAGCACGGGTCTGGGACGACAGTGCGGCGTGTTGGCGTCTCTCTTGCACGCAGGCGTTCGTACGGCCATAAAACGTAAAGTATAGTGTAAAACACCAAAAGAATCTACTAACTACCTAGCTAACTAACTTTAACGAAATAAACAAAATTATGAAGTATGAAAAGTAACTACATAAATGATAAAGCAAGTAAATGAAGACAAGGGTGATGAATATCAACTCACTAAAGCTCCAGTTTTCCAGTCAGCTCCACACACACGTCACCTACACACAAGCAAGAGGGGAAAAATGTTGGGTTGTATAGGGGTTTGCCTCATTCAAACCCCCGCTTTGGTGTTTCCACCTCCACGGATAGCCAAAAAAGCCTCGAAGTAGAAAGTACAATAAAGGAAATAAAAAGGAAAGTATTGAACACTACAAAAGATGCTACACTACTCTATCAAACCACAAAAGGAAAGTGAAGTGATACCACCTCCACCCAAAGGATCTCAAGGCGAATGAAGGGAGAATGCAAGCAACGAGCTTGGCAAAGTCGACACGCCGCAGTAGTGATGAAGGGAGGTCTCGCAAGACTCCAAACTCGCAGCTTCTATGGTAGCACCACACGTACAAAGATGGAATTGATGGAGTAAAAAGCTTGCTTTCTGCAATGCTCAATGAAGTCGTGAAAGATGCTTGAGAGAATGTTTTAGATTGTTGGAAAATCTTGGAAGAATGAAGGGATGAGTGTGTAGAGGATGAAGTGATTGTTAAAATGGATGGCTTTGAAGACCAAAATGGAAGAGAAGGAGCCGTTTTCTGGTCGGTTGGTCGCACAGAGGCGTTACAATTCGTCCCTTGTGAGGAGTGTAACGTCCTTGCGGACTCTAGGGGTAGGAATCTGTCAGGGACAACAACGCGCTGTGCAGACGTCTGTGCGTTGCGCTCATGTCCCTAACGAAAATTCCCCCACCGACACACACAACACATGCCAAGTGGATGGAAGGCAGGTGGATGATGTGGAATTTCGCCTTCGGGTTTGATTTTCTAAGGTGAGGGTATGCAAAAGGGGAATTTACACAAAGGGTGCAAATTCGCTCCTATTCATATCCATTATTTCAAATTTATGCTCTTGCTTTTCTCTTTTGTAGAAAGGTATTTTTGGTTTTGCAGGTGATCCTTGCTTGAGTTTTCGAGTGACTCTAACATGGTATTAGAGCTTTAGATCTGCAAATCCTCTTATTAGATCTAAGGCTGATTCAAGCACGAGTTTTTTTTTGGGTGCACTTTGGGGTAAAATAAACATCATTGTTGAGTCTAAGAGGCCTAAAAACCCCTATTTTCATATAAAATGCTTGATATGTGGGCATGAAATATTTTTTGCCATTTTTGCTAGGGCTTGGAATTTTTTGCATTTTTTGTCCTTATAAACTGTACACTTGTATGGATCCGTAGAATTTGTAGAGGTCATCATCTAGCGTAGTTGCAAAGCATATTTGGGCGAATATTCTTGCTGGTGCTAGTTTTGCGTCAGACCAATGGTGTAAAAGTAGAGTTTGGCAATTTATTTTAATTATAAATTATTGTGATCTTGGAAGCTTGAGTGACTCTTGTAAATTTTAGGTGAACAGATTAAATGCACAGAAAATAATTCAAAATCAGACAAAATAACACAGCAGATAGCCTGGGAAAACCCTCCTCTTGAGGGAGAAAAACCCAGCAACAAAGATCTCTCTTTTATTTATAATATCAGTGACAACATTTCACTTTACAATGAGGTCTAACACAAGACCAATATGCAGCACCTGGCAATATGCAATAACAAATAACAACCTGCCAATTCGCACCTGGCAATATCCGTAATTGATTGAATACAGATCTGGCAATATTCGCAATCTTTAATGGTTCACAACCTGCTATGAGGAATTCGCACTGGCATGATACTTCGCACTGGATGATCTTCAATCTGTATGATCTCCACACTGTATGATGTTCGCACTGTGTAATGTATTTGCACTGCATATGTTCGCACTGTATCTTGTATTCGCACTTGATTAATATATTCGCACTTGATGATATTGAACTTTTGTGAATAACCGAACTGATATTGGATAATTACAATGGACGAATCAATGTGTATATATACAAATGAATGGGAGAGACACATCTCTTCAAATCCTTCATGTCGGCCTTCAAGATATCGCGTCTCTTCATAAATGGAAGTCGGCCTCAATTAATAACTAAATATTAAATGTCTTCTAATAAAAGATTTGATTATCAAGATGAATTCATATCTTCTCATGTCGGCCATAGTCAAAATATAAAATGAAAAAACAACGAATGTAAATTAAATAACCAATGGGCTATCATTTAATTTATGTTTCCTCAATAGGGCTGAGCTGGAAGGAACGACTGAAGCTGCTATATCATTAACAACTCTAACAGTCACAAGATTACAAATTAGAGCTCTAATATACTTGAGAATGATATATATGTGTGGGCTTGATTGTGCATCAAAGAGGCACATTTTTGAGGACATTTTTTGAAATGCACTTGGGCACTCAAGTGCAAAGAGTGAGGCATATCCCTTGCAAAGATGAGACCAAGAGGCAGGCCGCAAAGAAAGATATTTTTTGGGGGAGGTAATCTTTTGATAGCATCCATTTTCCAATATGGGAAGTTTATTTTAATTATTGTTTTGGATGCATGATTATGGAACCTTTTGATTGTCTTTGCTAAGTTGTGGTATTTTAGGTGCTGATTTCACTCTAAAAGAGGGATGAATCTGAGGAGTCAGGGTTTAAGGAGGTCATGGTCCCCTAGTGGGTGAAGAGACACTTCTTTCAGCAAAAATGGAGCAAAGGGGATGGAGAAGGGTCAAAAATTTAGATAGGATGGTTGTGTAATGTCCCCAAATTTATGGTTAAGTGACTTAAATTAATTTAATTGATTAAATTGTCCCAAAAATTAATTATATTTCTAAAGGATGACTTTAATCAATTAATTTAATTAAATCAAGTGAAATATTATAAAGTCACTTATTTAGTGTTATAAAAAATGACTAAAGGAATTATTTCCATAAGTGAACTATATACAAAAGTCATTTTATTTTGGAATAGGAAAAATACAAAAGGAAGACAAAGAGAATCATTCAGAACCTTTTGAAGACATATCTTTCACGGCAGAACTGCATCGAGCCTCTTGGCTTAGGGTTGTGAACTTCATAACCAGTTTCAGATGTGTAATATCATCCCTAGCTGGAGTACTTCAGATTGGGAATGAAAATGAAACGAACTCTACATCTGATTTTCGCGTCTTGCATCCTTTTGAGTTTTGCTACCTCTTGAAATCGAATTTTTGGAGTTTAATATTTTGAGTTGAAGGCGTTTTTCCTTGAGGAAGCCCTAGGCGCGTCTTCTTCAAGCAAATGCTGCATTATATTGTCACATTTTGATGAAATCTGGGCGGAACTGATAAAAACGTGTTTGCAAAAGAAGAAAACACCTCCTTATGTCTGTATCCAGTTCGTGGCTGTTATTGGAGTTGATGTGCATAGGCGTTTGGGGTGTTTAGAGCAGGGCGCACCTTTGTCTAAGAGGAATAACCATCAAAGAGTTGGCTATAGCTGCTATTCGTGATTTCTGGGCGCTGCATCAGACTTGAGGTTCATTTCCAGGTCAGATTTAATGTTATTCTTAGCCATTGTTATTTTAGTGATACTTGGAACTTGTTGAAATGAATAACAAAAAATGGGACTGATCTTGGGTAAAATCTGGGAGTATATGTAAACAAATGTGTACTGATTGTCACATGGATAAAATCAGAAAAAGAAGTATTGCATTCTGCTGTTACAGCCTCTTGATACTCCTCAGTAGTTCCTTAATGTATTGAAAGTTTCTGAAGTAGGAATGGTCTCCTTCTAGTTTGCTGCAGTCTGTGATTTTATGGTATTGGTAATAAGACGTTACTGTTCTTGAGCAAATGGATCCAGGAAACATGTTTTCTATTAATGTACAAATATCATACATGAATACTATACTTGAATGCATTGTTCTTCTCATCTGATTGAAACACAATCTACCAAATCACAACATTGGAAAAAAACAAACATTGTGGGACAGGAATTTTACAGTGGTAAATGACAGCCATTGACTCACCATACAAGACATGCTAAAAAAATGAAAACATGTAGTTGCTTAATCAGCTGGCATGTATCTCGTTGACAAGTGAAATCGGTATACATACTTAGAAATCAGTTTTCATGCAAATTGTTTGACGGAAAGTCAAGTAAAGTTGATTGAATTTTGGGGCAGTTTGGGCAAGGTATTTTACAGTGGTATCAGAGCTCAGAGCATCCTGCCAGCCTGCTTGGGTATTGGATTCAATTTCAGTTGCAGCAGAGTGATAGATATTTCAGCTATCTAATGATGATTCAGATGGACAGACTTGTCACTCTTAGAGAAAATCAAAATGTGATGATAAACACCCTTCAAAAACTCCTACAAAAGGAAGAGGATGAGCAGGTGGTAATGAAAATAGAACCCAATAAAATTGTTTCTGAGTACCAGGGATTACCAAATAATTTCAAAAATCGAGTTCCCTTTGATGAGTTTTTGGAAATACTTGAGGAAGGAAATCCAAGTACGACAAAACTATATAATTATGTCAGAAGATTGAAAAAGGAAGAAATTTCTGGTCTTGGATTGTCTACTAACAACAATGTAGTATCTGTGCTTGAGCCTAGTATTCATGAGGAAGGAAAGGACTTAATTACATTGCCGACAAGCACACCAGTTGTAGTGGGGAACCGGGAAATGTGTGATGAATGGCTAATGAGGGAAAAGGAAGCGAAGTTGATAGCTACTCAAGCAAAACAACGATTATAGAGAATTAAGGAAACATCAAAACGAGCTCCTTTCAAATGAAACAAACATAAAATCTCCACACTTTCCGAAAAGGCACTTCACATGGACCATCCTTGTGACCTCTCAAATCATGAAAAGAATGTTCCCAAGGGAAGGTATGCAAATGATAAATTGATTGGGGTTGCTAATGCCTTTTCAAAAAAAGAGCGGAGAGAAGTTGAGTATGTTGAAGTTCTCAAATCAGCATATAATGAAGAATGTTTACATCACGCCTATGAGGATAGTTTAGATGTTGGGAAGAAATACCCAAGGTTCAATGTATATCAGTTTGATTTTAAAACAACCTTTCATGGGAAACACAATGAGTTTACTTGTGCAGATCCGAACCATCAGCTCATAAGTGCATGGGATCCAGGCATTTCATCACAAAAATATGGTAGAGAGAAAGCGTATGATGATCTCTCTTTTGAACACAACGTTGTCCTTACCACAGAACCTAGAACATGCAAGGGAAATGTCATTGAGGTGACTAAATTTAAGAGTCAAGTTCTTGAAGACAGGTCTGAAAATTTATGGTGTGAGGCTAATATTTATCAAAGGCTTAAGGGGTCATATGATTGGAAGAATCAGTTGATAGTCACGAAAGATAAGGTTATGGCAGCTCTAATTCATTTTGACAACTCACACAAATTCGTTGAAGACTTCTTTTGGAAGGTACAAATTGAAAAGAGACAAAAGGGCATTGAAAGGGGATCCTCTCTTGCAGATTTACAAGTAATCAAAGAAGCCTTGAGAATAATGAGGTCAAATTACTCACAAGTGTTTGCGGATAGGGATCATGTCATGAAGTTGGTTGAAGATAAGGAAAAAGAGGCCGAGGAACTTAGTGAGTTTCACACGGATTGCAATTTGGAGCCAAGCTACCCTTGGATACTTGTAGAAGAATACATCAGAAATGGAATAATGCATAATGTCTTCAACACTTTCCCTATTGGAGAGGTTCGGGATGAAAGTAGAGTTTGGAATCCACGTCAAAAATTTGAATTCTTGGATTTTGAGGATCAATCTCCACACACAAGTACAGATTGCAGCCACAGGATAACAGATTTAACAGGTGTTGAAGGCAGCTTTCAGCAGGCTACACTTCAGGGATCAACAAGTAATGATGAGCATTCAGGATGGGAGGTAAGCATGCATGAAACTTATGAAGACATCACTGAAAATGATGAGGGATATGTGAATCTTATGAGTGTTAACAGCAGTCTATTGTCTATGCATGGATTTGATAATCACAAGGAGATAGATAAGTCTCAAATGGGTGATTGTGTTAAGGAGGTTATGCATGTTGACCCTCATGATATCATAGACAAGAATATGTTAGTGTGGATGGATCCAAGGTACACAAAAAGATTGTCTTTTCAGAAGGGATTTGATAATTCTTGCTTTAGGAAGCTCCTATCTTGGAACACTTTGAACGAAACTTCATTGAGAGGACTATCAATCCAAACCTTGAGGATTCTTAATCTTAAACCTGCTGTTCATCATTCGTTTGTATTCAATGTTCGTGAGTATCATATCCCTAGATTGCTAAGCTGGTATAACTTCATCAACTTGCAGCAACTAAGAGGATTTTCAGATTTGGTGCAAGGGGTCTTATATTACTCTTGGATGAATTGTGGCTGTTCTATACTGTTGTATACAGATTTATCAAACTTGGTGTTGAAGGGTACAGTTGGTTGCACGGATTTGTGTGCATTGGATTGTCACCCTAACACTTGGGGATTGAGTGTTGATAAGGGATCACCCAATTATGGCAGCCATGGCAATCCCGAGATGGTTATAGACCTAATTTTTAGATTTGTCAGAACTATCATTAGTTATTGTATCAATCAAGAGGAATTGGGTGTGAGTATGATTGAGGGTGATCATAGGACTTGGAGCCCAGGGACAATTACTAGGGGTGAAAGGTTGATTCAAAATTGGCTTGGCGAACAAATTTTCAGAGTTGACATCACTGTTCGCTTTCCAAATATCAAGGAGCATATAGAAGACAATAGTACTTCATGTTTGTACCATTGGGTTTTGAGTTACATCACAAGGATAGAGGGCTGTTCTACTTACCTCAGCAAGGAGTTTTCATCCCTAGCTCATTGGGTTAGAATTCTCACCTTGGTGATAGATGTTTGTTTCATACTACCGATCGTAGAGATTTCAGTTTGGTTCTTGAGGACAACAGTAGTTGGGATAGATAGAAGAAGTTGGGATTGCCACTTTGGTGTTGGAGGATGGATGGATGACGAGTTTGTATCACCCTTGGACAATAGTGATACCCTTTGTTCTATTCGGCATATGATTCACAGGTTGCATGGTGTTGTTCTGATATTTATCAGCAGCTTGCCGAGGGTTGGCATGTGCTTCTATGTACCAACGTTGGGCATCTTCCACATCTACAGGAGACCACTTAGTGTGGAATGGATTATTGATGACGTCTATGCTACACCTCTGAGTTTGTCACCTATTTCTCATGGAATGGCAACGAATCATTTGTTGACTGGTGACTTCATATTCATAGATTCATCATGGTTTAGTGACTGCCCTAGTTGGATTCACATTGCATTTTCAGACTTTTCGTGCTCTACACCAGCTATTCAGTTTCTTGGGAGTGTGGGGAGGCATGCTTATTTGATGGGCATTGAGTATTTGATGGATTTCTTCAATATGTATGGGTATGTTGACAACTATAATTTCATTCCTATTGTTGGCGTGAGTTACAACAGCAATATTTGGTGGTCTCGTGAGTTGATCTATGTACACATGGGGGATTGGAGCAACCGGCTCCACTACAGTACCTTGGAGATTGTCACTAGTCAGTTTTATCAGAAGAAGGTGGGTTTCCCTAGGACTTGCACGTTGGACTTTGGTTTTGATCCAACTTCTTCTCAGGACGTTGTTGACATTCATGAGGATACCCTTCTTAATCCTGAAGAACCAGCTCCTCCAGTTGTGAGTTGTGATCCTTCCTCTGATGACAACAGTACTAGATGGGATACGCATGACTACTCTGGTATTCCATCTGCACAAGCAGGAGAGTTTCACTTCGGTTGCATTATGAGGTGTGCTCACCAGTTTTCATTCAGTTCACATGTACATGATTTGATAATGACATTGATGACACAGAGAGATGGGTTGAATAAAGGATGTGCAAATTCACTTTGGTATGGCATGCTTCAGATAGGACTCTCACTTTGATTTCTCCAGTTGGATGTTTCCAGCAACAGGAGTTTGAGACTCGGTTCGATTGGACTCTTGGGGCTATCAGAGTGGTGCAGCGGAAATCGGTTGGTTTTGAGATTGATGGACTTCTAGTTTGTTTATGGATTCTGTGTTTGTGTGAGGTTCATCACCGCAATTCGGGGATGGCAGAGTTCATTGATCGACAGATGGGGATCCCTGTACACAATTTATATAGAGGTGAATTTCAAATATAGGATCTAGGAGTTTACTCGTTGGGCAATTGGCTTCACAGAATGACAGGGCTTGACCATGTCAGGAGTTACAGCTGTATACAGAGGTTGTTGGATAGAGTTCTTTCCAAAATCATTTGGGATCTAGGCGGTTGGTGGATAGGTACAGATGGGTTGGCACTCAGATATCAAATGCTATGGCAGTGGGGTTGTTCTACTACTGTGGATTGCTTGAGGACAAGCAATATTTGGGAAGGGAGGACTGTAATGTCCCCAAATTTATGGTTAAGTGACTTAAATTAATTTAATTGATTAAATTGTCCCAAAAATTAATTATATTTCTAAAGGATGACTTTAATCAATTAATTTAATTAAATCAAGTGAAATATTATAAAGTCACTTATTTAGTGTTATAAAAAATGACTAAAGGAATTATTTCCATAAGTGAACTATATACAAAAGTCATTTTATTTTGGAATAGGAAAAATACAAAAGGAAGACAAAGAGAATCATTCGGAACCTTTTGAAGACATATCTTTCACGGCAGAACTGCATCGAGCCTCTTGGCTTAGGGTTGTGAACTTCATAACCAGTTTTGGATGTGTAATATCATCCCTAGCTGGAGTACTTCAGATTGGGAATGAAAATGAAACGAACTCTACGTCTGATTTTCGCGTCCTGCATCCTTTTGAGTTTTGCTACCTCTTGAAATCGAATTTTTGGAGTTTAATATTTTGAGTTGAAGGCGTTTTTCCTTGAGGAAGCCCTAGGCGCGTCTTCTTCAAGCAAATGCTGCATTATATTGTCACATTTTGATGAAATCTGGGCGGAACTGATAAAAACGTGTTTGCAAAAGAAGAAAACGCCTCCTTATGTCTGTATCCAGTTCGTGGCTGTTAATGGAGTTGATGTGCATAGGCGTTTGGGGTGTTTAGAGCAGGGCACACCTTTGTCTAAGAGGAATAACCATCAAAGAGTTGGCTACAGCTGCTATTCGTGATTTCTGGGCGCTGCATCAGACTTGAGGTTCATTTCCAGGTCAGATTTAATGTTATTCTTAGCCATTGTTATTTTAGTGATACTTGGAACTTGTTGAAATGAATAACAAAAAATGGGACTGATCTTGGGTAAAATCTGGGAGTATATGTAAACAAATGTGTACTGATTGTCACATGGATAAAATCAGAAAAAGAAGCATTGCATTCTGCTGTTACAGCCTCTTGATACTCCTCAGTAGTTCCTTAATGTATTGAAAGTTTCTGAAGTAGGAATGGTCTCCTTCTAGTTTGCTGCAGTCTGTGATTTTATGGTATTGGTAATAAGACGTTACTGTTCTTGAGCAAATGGATCCAGGAAACATGTTTTCTATTAATGTACAAATATCATACATGAATACTATATTTGAATGCATTGTTCTTCTCATCTGATTGAAACACAATCTACCAAATCACAACGTTGGAAAAAAACAAACATTGTGGGACAGGAATTTTACAGTGGTAAATGACAGCCATTGACTCACCATACAAGACATGCTAAAAAAATGAAAACATTTAGTTGCTTAATCAGCTGGCATGTATCTCGTTGACAAGTGAAATCGGTATACATACTTAGAAACCAGTTTTCATGCAAATTGTTTGACGGAAAGTCAAGTAAAGTTGATTGAATTTTGGGGCAGTTTGGGCAAGGTATTTTACAGGTTGGTACTTTTTTTGTCATTCATATGTAGTTTCAAATATACCACAGTTTTCTTTCATCTATGCACTCGAGAAGCAATCTGTCTTCCCCTACCATGACAATTAAAAGAAAACAAAACACCATAAGTAACATCAATATTTTGCATCTAACAAATTACAATGGATTTGGACTCATTTCCTTTTCCATTACTTGGTGCCTAAACAATCTAGTGCTGATCATTGCACTTCCATTGTTATTTTACAGTTGTAGATCCCAATCGCTTTTACCTAGAGAACATTTTAAGCGCGTTGCCCCTATGTAAGGTTAGGAGGAAGAACATTGTGTGATCTCCTAATTAATACATTTCAATTGAAACTTTGTTAGTCATGCTTTTCAATTAATTAATTTCTACTCAATAGCTATGCCAAAGAAAAATGGGATGTGCTTATTCCTACATCTTGTAGATGGTAATGTAATGTCCCAATCCAAAACAATAATGGAAAGCTGATTCTTAACCTTCCAAAAATACTTTTTATTTGAATAACAACATTATTGCCCCTAGCATTAGCTCAAATCTTAGAGAAATCAGATTAAAATTATTGTTTATGCATCGACAATATCATTACTTTTCAATCAAATGACGAAAATAACTCCCGATCTTTATTAGAACGAATAGCAAATTATTACACCCCGATTGTATAGTTACTATTTACTATTATTTCACAGGGTAAAAATGGATGTAATGAGAATTCTGGAGATAAAAAAAAAATGCTTGTACCTTGTTGTCAATATGAATGCTTTCACATTTGATGATTGTCTCATTTAATGTTACTTCAGTTGATGTTATTTATGGTGAAATACTGCATTTATGTGAATGAAAGGTTATTGAATTGTATTTATTCTAACTTTGGAGATGTTTATGTATACTGCATATGTTATGAACATTTGACTGCCATGAGTATGTGTTAGTGAATGTAGGTATGTGTTCCATTCCACCAGGTGGAGGAGAAGTATCACTCGAGAGAAGATCTTGGTCGGGTAACCAGTAAAAGTAAACTAATTGAGCATACACACACCACATTAGAGTGATTGAATTGAGTTAGTTTATGGGTTATAGGTAAGTCATTCATAGCTTGTATGTTTGCAATAGGAGTCTTGTTTACTTCTGCATACTTTTGCGGGTGATGTTTATCTATTTGAGTTGCTGAGATCTTTCTTGTGTCATTACTATCATATGGATAGGTGGGATGTAGGTGGAAGTATGTTTATATGTATGCACATGCGTGTGAAGAGGATCTAACGACACGTATATGCATATGTATAGATATACCACGCGTACACACCTATTGTTATGATGGTAACGTAAATGGATGTAAGTGAATCAGATGTGAACATATATATATATATGTATAGTATATACACGTATCCATATGTAAATACATATCGATACAAGCGTACGTTAGCAAATGGACATGCTCATATGGATACATCGATATACTTGTACATAGAGGTATATATATTACAATTACTTTGCCTGTATGTTTATATATATATATATATCGGATGTATGCTGACTGGCTTATGATAGATATGTTTATATTGTAAATATATATCAAAATATTATATATGTTTAGTTATATATATATATATATATATATATATCAGATGTATGCTGACTAGCTTACGATAAATAAATATATGTGCATATATACACATATATATTTATATGTAAATATATATTAAAATATTATTAATATATGTTTAGTTATATAATAATAATAATAATAATATATATTTTACATATTGATTTTATTACTTTTGGAATTTGACTTATTCTTATTTAGTAAGAAGCCGATTTATTGAAGACTTCTTTTAATGTTATTAAACCATGGCTGAAATATGTCAATTTTGATTATTATTATGGAAGCCGACTTTGGATCATACACGACATTGTGTAAAAGTCACGTATTACTAGCTAAAAATACGCAAGAGTGAAACATAAGCAATACGCCTAAATTCTGCTAGCTTTGACTTGGTCTATATGTGAAATTATGAAAGCATGGACTAAATCCAACACATTTATTTGCTTCAATCGACTCAACCCATAAAACAAGTTGATTTGACTTATGTGTTGCTAATTTATCATTGACATTCTTTTCACCTGAGAATCGCGCCAACTTGCTAGTTTTGTTGCCACCTCTATTTTCACTTTCTTGTAGATGGCATTTTAGGAGAAAAAATACCAATTCTCCATGTGCACGTTGAAATGGTCATTTGAATGCTATCAATATGGAAGTCAATCTGTTATGCTTTTTGCTGAGTCTGAGCTTCTATCATTGCCACCTTTGTGTTGAATCATGTTGCATGGAATTGATGTCATTTTACATGCCAAAACTATAGGATTTCTGTAGGCTGACTGCTCTATAAATAGTCACACCAACTCATTTGAAACGTATCATTATTCTTATTCTTACCCATTCTTGAGTGATCATTATTTGCAACCATTCATAATCATTCGCATTTCTGTATTCTTCTGTGACCATTATTTCACTTGAGAGAGACGTATCATACCAAGAGTATACGTCTTTAGCTGTCTATCATATCTGAGTTAACTAGTCATTCTCATCTGATTTATAAGTGAGAAAAGAGTGAGATTCTATGAGGAAGAGTTGTTTTAATATTTGAGAGTAGTGTGCTATCAACGAGAAAGAGAGAGTTGTGTTGGGAAGTTGAATTAAGTTGAACTACTGTTGGAGAAGGCTGCACTGTCATCATTATCTGG
Organism: Sequoia sempervirens; assembly: GCA_007258455.2. Taxonomy (NCBI): domain Eukaryota; kingdom Viridiplantae; phylum Streptophyta; class Pinopsida; order Cupressales; family Cupressaceae; genus Sequoia; species Sequoia sempervirens. Next base: position 618,555,686 of record VDFB02193867.1, on the reverse strand, counting down.
GATAAACGATAACAGGCATGGAGTTTCTTCTTCTTATCATTTACAAAGATTTATTGTGTTTTCTATACTGATGGAATGTCTTTTTTGTTTGTGCAATAGAAGTAATTATGATTGTTTCTTGAAAAAGGGAATTGAAGCTTTCTAGTTGTTTTTATATCGTGATTGTAAGATCTACATAATAGGAGAATGATGCTTATATTAGTTATTATTTACTAGGCTTGATTAAATGCAAGAGTCACTTGAGGTACACCCAGCTAAGTTATTAAATTAACCAAGAAAGCTTGTGTTACTCCTAGGATAGTTAATCCAGTGTGGGAGCGGGCTTGTGTACTTGCTATTTAGATTCATTTCAAGTAGAATAGTATGTTGTAGGTTAGTCTGGGATGACAAATTATCCATTGAAGGACAATACCTATGCGTAGCGTAAGATAGCCTTAAGTCAAATCGGCCCCGAATAGTGTATGTGATAGTTGACTCTTAGTCATTTACTGAATATAACACTTTGGCCAAAGTAGTGCAATGTCCGAGACTCCACTAAAGATTGTGTGACTATTGAGATTACACTGTCAGTTCATCGTGATCCAGTATTACATACTAGTTCGAGATTTCCGGATTGCACAGGTTCTAGTTATGTAGGACACAACACTATGCTTAGTTGGTTGTCGTCATCGGATACTCTACCAATCTCTTCGTCGAAGGGAAGGGCTATCTATCAAATGATAGATGTGCGGGGGATTGCATTATGAGTCTGTGGTTGACAGAAAAGCGCCTGAGTGATGCTTCTCCTCCACAACAGGTGATAGAAGAACCAAAATTTGAAAGGGAAGATCCTGGACCGTCTTACTACTATTTGTTCAAAAGCTTTATGAGCTATGTATGTATTTGTATGCTTTCTTCAATTGAAGTATATTTGAAAAGAAACGAATACATGTTGGAATATGTTTTATATCTTGTTTGGAAATTATCAATAAAAGAAAAGAAAAAATTTATTGCAATGCTTTTGTTATTTATTTACTTGTTTGGTGTAAATTAAGAAATTTTTACTTTATGGAAGGGTTAGTACGTTAAACAAATAATAGGTGTAAATCCCGATCTCTTTCTTATTACAATAATGGTTGTATTACATTCAAATAGTTTTGCAATATCAATAACTACAATAGCAATTGCAAATTGGATCAATACAATGTGGCTAGAGTCGACATCCAATAAAGCTCAAATATGAGCTATGCATGAGATCATCCTTAAAATCACTAGGTTTTTTGTCCCAAGATTCCATTGCTTGAACACAAGTGCTTAAAAATGTATTTTGTAAGGAATTTGATTAAGATTCAATTGATGATTGTAATGTCCCCTTCTTAGCACTAGTCCTTTCTAAGATTGTTAGCCTATTTCGGAGGCCTGTAGCCTAGTCAGAGGTTGAATTAGGGTTTCCTATTTTTTAGGAGGTATCTTTTTGAGTTTTCAGGGGATGGTTGCAGGAGTTTGCCAATATGTTTTCTGGGTCTTTTTGGTTTTTCATAGAGCTTCAGTGGCGTGCCGCATGCATTTTCATCAATGACTATTGCTCAACTTGCTATTTTTTAGTAAGTTATGAAGGGCTACTCAGAATGTGCTCAAATGGTGTTTGGAGTCACTATTTTTAGCAGTATGCTATTTATAGTAAGTGCTATTTTTGGCAGTGTGGTTTGGCAACAATTCAACACTCAGTTACTATTTCTAGTAGTATGATAGTGTAGTATTGGCAAAGGCTTATCCAACTTTCTTGGAATTTGGAAAAGGAAAGTTACACTCAGTTATATTATTTTCTAATGTTGCTTTTTGGCCCCCCATGCCTAGGCTTATAACTTAGTTGTTTTTAAAATGTAGGCCTTTCATGTGGATATCCAAATTGGAAGATTATTGCATTTTAAAGGTTTAATATTGTCAAGTCAAGTGGGACGCCTAGTTTGATGAGTCAAAGATGAATTTAAAAGATTATTTTATACCTCTTCATGTGGGCGTCCCTTTTTGGAGGGAATTGAGGATTCAAATTCCTGGGTTTGAGCTTATAAATACGCCCCCTCTCCCTCTCATTTGGTTATCCAATTTTATCATAATAAAGTGTTGCCGAAATTAGTTCAGACTCTTGCTTCGAGGTTGATACACTTCCTAGTTCTTCTTCAATTTCGAGTTTGCAAGATAACTTCTAGCTGAATAGTGGACACTTCTTCATTTAGAGGTTGCAGATTGAGCTTCATTGCTGATGGCTTCTTTCAGGTTTTTTGATCTTGTGGGTTTTGATGTTTTTTGACATTTTGGTGTGGGTGTGAGTTAGTTTTCTGTTTGATGATCATTTTGGAGTGTTTCTATCAGTTTCTAGTTGTTGGTTTTGTGAAGGGATGAAGTATGTTTATGCTCACGTTGATCCAAGGAGTTGCTATATTTTTGTGGGCATTGGCTCATTGTATTCCTCTCTTGGGCGCGCCTTTGCCTGGAGTTTCATGATTTTTGGTTGAGAGATTTTTTCCTAGCTGGTCGCCCTCACTGGGAGGTCGTACAGTTTGCAAGTGGTGTCTTGGGATCCGTGTTGGAGTTTGGTTGCCAGTTTCAAGGAGTTTCTCAGTTGGAGGTTGGGCGCCTAGCCTTGTTTCATCCATTGCAACTGATTTGGGGTCATTCCGAGGTGTCTGGAGGAAGTTATGATGTTTTCTTGATGGCTGGTTGAGTTTTCCAGTTCGCTGCCCTATCATATCAGACTGCTGTTGCAGCGTATCAGACCTGGTATTTTCATTATATTCTTATATTATTATAATGCCTTATCATTGTAATGTCTTAGGAATGGATATTTGACACTTGGGCTTTCATATTGTTTGATTATCTCATGATATGTTGTGATAGATACCATATTGTAACACTAATAGTAGTACTAATTAGCTTTCCCATTTCAGTATTTTGGTATTACACTCCCCTTGGATAAGTGGTTGAGTTTTGCTTATTTTCTTGTTGCTTGCTGAAAAGTGGAAGTGGTTGGCTATGCTGCCAAGTTCTTTGCTTTGCTTTACTTTACTTTCCTGTAGCTTGTTGAAAAGTGGAAGTGGCTGACTTTTCCGTCAAGTATTTACTTTTCTCTATTGGCTGGTTTGCCGCCAATAGCTCTTATACTTCCAACATTTTCATATTGTAATCAGATCCCCTTATACCTTATGCTTTGAAATCTAGATGATCAAAAAGTGAAGGGTTACTTCTAGTTTACTTTTCTTTACATTGAGCTAATGGGTGAAGTGTGTGTGAAAAAAGTGGGAAAAAACTAAGGGGTATATTTCATTGGTATCAGAGTTGGTCATCCTGTTAGCTTGTGCTTTCAGTGCTCATAGTCGACAAAAGTTCTCTATGAGTGATAGAGAAGCCAAATATTGCAACAAAGAGCAGAAGAGACAACAGTTTTAGACCCTGTCAGTTCCTGTTGAGGATACCTTTTTAGAGGTTCTCAAAAATTGGGATATAGTAGTTGAGAACATGGAAGATAAGGAGAAGGGACCATCTTGAGAGGAAAGTGTTGATGCTAGAGCTAAGAGGAAGTTTGATACTATGATGGACATGATGTCCCAGATGTTTGCCAAGATGAATCAAAACATGACTACCTTTCCGCAAAATTCAAATATTGAAACAAGTGCCTCCAATGTGAATCCAAATGGGAGACCTATTAGTCAACATTGTTGTACCCCAAAATTAAAATTTTTGTTACACTTCTACATTTTGAAGAAATGAGTAAAAGTCTTGTTAAATTTGTCGAAAAGGTCAAAATTGGGGTGTGTATGCCTTGCATGAGGGGTCAAAATGTGAAATTCCCAAAATATGACAATCTGGGTCTGTTCAGAGCGACCTAATCTACAAAACCCAGATCTAAATTTTTGATCCCTACTTTTTAGGAAAACTGCTATTTTTAGAAATTTTCTAAAAATAGTAACTTTTTCTGGGTTTTTCTAGGTTTCTTTTGAAACGGATACTGGCAAAATTTTTCTGAAAATAGAAAATTTCTAAAAATAGAAAGTTGGTCCACCAGGGTCCAAACTGATTTTGATTGGCTCAAAATACTTCCATATCAGGCTGGTGCAGTCAGAATCTAAAAAAGATCATTTTTACCCTAGTGGGTCTATTCTGCTTTTTCAGAAGCATTTCAGGAGCTCCGAAGTCATCAATGGAGGTTAGTCAGCTACCAGGCGTTAGATTCAACACTCAAGCGCTGAACAAAAGGTGAGTTGATGAACATGCACGATGAATTAGGAAGAAGGTGAAATCTACCTAAAATTGACTAAGTCTCCTTGACATGGGCGCCCCAAGATGAGATAGGCGCCCATCTTTTTAGGGAATTAAATGATAAAATTAAGGCTTGAGCTCCTAGTCATAGGTGTTCAAAATCCTCCTAGCTCTGCAACGAATCCAGCAGTGCAGTCATCGAATCATCTAGTTGTCTGGGATTTGAGATCAAACAGGGAAGTTTCAAACATAAGACAATGAAAATCATGAAAATGTTTGAAAAGTTTCTAAGTCTAGAGCAAATGGGCGCCCCTAGAAGAGAAAGGCATTGATGATTTCAAAGGCCCAAATGGATGATTTTGCCAGTGAAGCTCCCAAGATGACTTCTTCAAGATTGATCAGGCTTTCCAATGAGATCTCCAGCATGTTAAATAGAGTTGGCAGTCGCCAGATGCAGCAGGTGGAACAGAGGGTCTGACAAGAGCCAAAGTTGAAAGCAGAGAAGAACATACATAAAAATGGCTAACTCTGGTGAAGTTGGGCGCCCCAGCTTGCTAGGGGCGCCCAAGCTTTTGGTGCCTTAAATTCAACTTTTTGACAAAGTTCCTCCTAGAAGACCCCTCTTGGAATCTCCTCAGCTTCGCGACGAGCCCAACCATCAGTCAATTTGACGCTCGGATTTCCAGATTTGACAGGACCATCTGTAGAAGAAGAGTTGAAGAAACAAAAAATATTGTAAGTCTGGTCAAGGTGGGTGCCCTTGGAGAGAAAGGGCGCCCAAGGTTTTGAAGGCTGAAACAATGAAATTTGCCAATGCAGCCTCCAAGATCACCTCATCGGATTCAATTGAGCTATCCAATGAAGTTGTCAACTAGTCAATTCGATCATTCTAGCTCCCGAAATCGAGAATTCATCAAAATATCAAAGGGAAAGAAGAGGAACTTCATGAACATAAAAATGGCCAACTTTGAACAAAATGGGCGCCCCTGGAGGAAATAGGCTCCCATGAATTTGAAGGTCAAAATGAAGTTTTAGCCAGAAGTGCCTCCAGGGTGATCTTCTCAAAATCAGTCAGGCTACGCGATGAATCATCCAACTCGCTCATCGGATCAATTTGGAAGCTAGAGATCGAGGTCAAAGTGGGGCTTCAAAATTGTGAAAAGTTGAAAAACTCCAAAAAATGGCTAACTCTGGAGGAAGTTGGCGCCCCTAGCCAAGAAGGGCGCCCAACTTGTCATGCATTAGCCAAAATTTTCAAAAGTTTCAAAATTGCAAGATGAAGAGAATGTCCAAGTTCATCTAACTAGCTGATTTTAGTGTTTTGAAGATTAAAGCAAAATAAAGCAAAGCTATTGCAAACCCAAAGTCTATTTAACGCCTCTCTTTCATGCAATTTTCATCATTTTTGTAGGTGGCGTCACAAGGAGAAAGTGGAGCAGCAAAATTTGAAGTGTTATTTCAAGAATCAAAAGCTCAGAATTGCTGATTTTCAAAAATAATTTTCAGACCAGCAACGTAAGACCTTGCTTTTTTGTTCTTTTTCATTCAGAACATCAATTTTCTGAAGGAGAAGATCAAAGACTCGAATTTTCAGCCTTCTGGGTCTGCTCAACTCATTCTTCTGAAGAATTTTTTGAAGAAATTCATCAAGTTGCAGTAGCTACTTTTTATTTGCATGTCAATGAAATCCTCAGTGTTTTCAAATTTTGATCATTTGGGTCGTCTTGAAACAGTCTTCTGAAGAAAACCTAGATCTCAACTTTTTTCAAGCAAATTTCAGATTTTAGGGTTTGCTGCTTTTTCCATCAGCCATCAATATTTTTCAAATCTAATCAATTGGGTTCATTCCAAATTGTCTTCTGAACAAAACCTAGGTACTAGCTTTTTTAGTGAAAAATTGAAGAAATTAGGGTTTGCTGCCTTTTTAGTCTAAGTTCAAAATTTTCAAAAACAGATGATCTGGGTTGACTTGCAACAAAATTTTGAGCAAAACCCATATCTAAGAAAAAATTCCAAAAAATTTGTCCATTTGAGGTTGAAAAACCAGCATTCTAAAAATAGAAAGTTGCTCAAAACTTGTTTGAACCTAGGCGAGTTTACAGTCATTCTTCAAGGTTTTCGAAATGGAGGACATTCCCAATGATTTCAAGACCAAATAAGCTCTCTACCATGATTTCATCAAAACAGCTGAGACGGACTTGCATCACATCAAGCCGGTGTTTGATCTACGTGCTTTGGAGAGCACATGCAACACTACAATTAGAAACTTGGGACACTTTGGACTCCTTGCAGCAGCGTCTATTCCTATTTTAGTTCAGAGCCTCGAATTTGTAATCGCTTGCATCAAGCATTACAATCTGGCGACAAGGGAGATTCAATCAATTGATGGCAAGATTGATCTGCAGTTTGAAACTTGATGTGATCGAGAGATGCTTTTCCATTCCCCCATGGCCTGAAAGTGTCACTATCTCTAAGGGCGAATGTGAAAGGATGTGGGAAATGCATAAGGACAAGTATAGTAAGAAGATTGCACAAAGGTGGATGAAGGAAAAACATAAGAACGTTGGGCGAGGAGAATTCAAAGATGAGATTTCCATCATAATCACCTTGCTCAACAGGGTAACTGGACAAGAAGATGCTACAAAGTTTCAACCCTGGATGTTTTATGCCATACCCCACATCATGAAGAAGACTGAGTTCTATGATTGGGCCACCTTGATCAGTGACAACCTCCATCAATAGATAACAAAATACTTCCAGATTCATGAGTTCCATATCGTTTCCTACCTAGTCTACGTAGTGTTCTTCCAAGGTCAATTCAGAGTGTTGAACACCGAAGGATCTCTGAATATACAACATATCTTTAACTATTACCCTCAGTTGGAATTCACGAAGACATTGCATCATTATAAGAGGGTGAATGAGGCTTTCTTGATTCACACAGTGCGAGACCTGGACAATGAATTGCACGTTTGTATCTCATCCACTGCCAAAGCAACGATGGCGGAGTGGGTAGATTGGTTTATACAGTTTCCTACTTTCACCTATCTCAGAGTCTATGGCTTTTCAGGCGCTCCACTCATGTTGCCGAGGTACTCGTTAGACGAGGTCTTCATGGAATTCTTAAGGCAGGCACGTGAGGTCCACAGTCTCGAGGAATAAAAAGAAAGCTGCCCTTAATTTTCCACTTGGGCTTGGGATTTATACATGCAGATCAGCAACAGATGCTAAGACTATGAGGGATGAGTTAGATAAATTTGGTCTTAAGCCTTACAACAAGAGACGATCTTATGATCCTCATGGCGTCTATGCTGACCGACTTGAGAAAAACTATGCTCATTTACCCGCTCTCGAAGACTTTTGGGCCAATTGCATAGATGAGTTCGAGGTGTGGAGGCATAGTTACAGTAGGCTCACTCTTCACCAGATGAAAGACTGTTTATCAGAGGACATTGAAGGGTTATCAGATGATGATGAGGATGTGCTTCTCCCAATGTATGCTCATAAGTGAATTGAAGATCAGCCCCTTCCTCAAGTCAATTGGGCTAACAAAGAGTCCCTCTTAGGTGAAGACAGGACAAGACAAGTCCTCGAGCACAACAAGGTTTTCCTAATCCTTAAGAGAAAAAACTCCATTCCAGTAGCAGAGCCACCAAGGACACTTCCCTCTTCTTCTAGAGCACAGTCGAAAGGGAAAGGCGTAAGTCAATCTCAAGAAGGCGTGAAGGGTAGTAGGTCAAATAAAAACGTAAGAAGGTTAGACTTCTTAGGAATAGTCATAAAGGAGCAACCCACAGTTGAAGCAGAAGCTCATCTTGAAGAGCCCATACCTCAGAAGGAATCAGAGGAACCGCCTTTAACACATGATTCAATACCATTGACAGGGTCTCAACGATTCACATCGACCTGGCTGTTAAAGAGGACAAAGAAATTGCAATTGTACCTCCCAAGGAAGTTAGTAAAGATACTACCGTGTCTTGGCTTGAGAGCTCCTTGGGAAGGGTAAGAAGAAGACCTTCATATAAGGTGGATTTTGATGACCTTGATAACATCTATCAAGAACCTCCTAAGAAGAAAGCAAAGAAGCAAGTTCATTTTGAGAGGAATTCTGATGGAGCAATAGTCATGGAGACTTCTACGCCTCCTAAAAATAGGAATAGGGATGAGGTGAATATGGATGACTTTGTGATGGTCAAGACTAATCTTGGTAAAATCACCAAACATGCGGATGTCAGTATGTTCAGAGTTGTGTCTTAGAGCCTTCAAGAAAGAGTGCTCAAGGATGGAGAAGACAAAGCAACCCTCAAGGCTAAAATACAACAACTTAGGCTTTATATTTCTAACCTTGTCCATGGTTCTTCACAGGCTACTCAGTTGCTGCCCCAAGTTTTAGATACACAAGTCGATCATCATCAGTTGAGATAGTTGGTAATTTGTGGGAAGGAAACTCAAGAGTGGATCAAGAGTTTCATTGTAAGAGGAAAGGAGATCTTAGCATAGATGTTTCAGTTGAGAGACAATGCTTATGTGCTGCGTCAAGGTATTCAAGGGTTTGAACAGTCGATGGCTGAGGTGAAACCAAGGCATGAAATCATCATTGCTGATTTGGATATAGCCTATGGTTCAGTGGTCTCAAAAGAACACATGAGGCAGATCCTTGCTTGGAGAGAGCGTCACGTCTTCAAGGTTAAAACCTACAAGAAGATATCCGAGGAGTTTGTTGCCTACAGACAAAGGGTGATCGAAGCTCTTCTTTTCATCAATAAGTTTGTCACAGAGATTCCTTCTTGATACAGTCTTGAAGATGGTTCCTATATCGGGCTTGATGAAGTACAAACACAATTTCAGAGTGTTGTTCGTGGCTGTGATAGCAGCAATCCAGTTGGTGGGAGAATGAGTCATATTTCCATGACGTCAGCAAAGTTTGAAAAAGCGGCCAATGAGGTTGAAGATTTCTCGAGATCAATTGCAGATGGAGAGAATATCTTAGAAAAGTGTAACTTTGCTATTGAGGGTATAGATGCACCTGATCGGGACATAGTTTCCTGCTTTTTAGCGGATGTCATTGAGATTTAAAGCAACTTTCTTCTAAAAGCTTTCTTTCTACTTTCTTTCTATTCTTGGAACAATTCTTATCCATTCTTTGAAGAAGAGAAAGAAGATAAATTGTAATAGTTGGCGTTTCTTGCTTTTCCTGCTTTCTTAGGTGTTAGATGTTATCTTCTTTCTAGATTTAGAAATAAAGCTTGCTTGCTGAGCAAGCCGTAGTTGTAAAAGGGAGGAGATTTTAGGGTTCCCTACTTCTTTGCTTTCCTATAAATAAGAGCCTTTGCTCATTAGTTTTTTTTAACCATGCTAGTGATAACAAAATGCTGAGCCTAAGTGCCTTCTATTGTTATTCAGTGTTGTTCAATTGTGTTTATTATAGCGAATTGTTGAGTCTCTTTTAGCCAACAAGTAGTTGTTGTAATCGCTGTCCCTTTTGTGTAAGAACAAGTTTATTAAGTCTCTTTAGCTACAAGTTCTTGTTCCATGCATGTGTTTAGTGTAATCTTTTGTTCCAGAAGTTTGAGAAATAAAGTCTTGAGCCTCCTTAGCCTTGATATAATGTCTCAAGTTTCTGTCTTTTATGTTATGCTTATATAATCTTAAATTTCAGCTTACTTTGAAAGTAAGTAGATGTACGTTGAGAGGAGAGTTTGTCTAAGTACGTTTATTGATCTTCATTTCAGCTTACATTGAAAGTAAGTAGGTGAATGTTGGGAAAGAGTTTACTTAAGCACTTTTGTCAGAGAATCAAACCTTGTGCATTTCTAATTCTCTTGCTTTGCGTATTACTTGAGAAGTTAGAAACGTCTTTAGCTTAAGTTAGTCGTAGTTCCAGTTCTTAATCAGAAAATCTTAGCTGCGGCGTTTGTGTTTTATAAACCTTGTGCTTTGGCTGAAAAAAAAAGATAGGCGAATTAGTTTTAATTTACTTTCTTTCATACCATCAGCAAGAGGGAGCTTCCGCTCCTAATTTGAAGAGTAGTTTATCTATGCATAATTGTCCGTTTCAAATTCACATTCCAGAGGTGCGAATTTAAACGCCGACAAACATGTTGATGTGTCGAGAGGATCAACCCCTAGACCTCTTCTACCTACCTTTACTCAAAGGGAGGAACCACCTGCTGGGTCTGAAGTACCGATGCCTAATGAAGTGAGGAATAGCTACATGGAATATGCTTCCCCATAGTTGGAATACTCGGCGTTTGCAAGTACTCGGCAAGCCCGAAAAACTCGGTTTGGAAAAAACTCGGCGAAATACTCGGTTTGGAAAAAGCTCGGCAAAAAACTCGGGAACTTAAAAAATTGCTTAAACTTCACTAAAAACGCATTTTTTTTGCAAAATTCAAAGATAGGATGCATCCAATGAGTCAATAAATGAGTACATGAAAGAAACAAGCCGAGTCTAGTTGTATTTGATTGATTTGAAAGCAAATTGGGTACAAAATGGCATCCTCATGTGGAATGCGCTGATGTTGATATTCTAAAACAAAATGAAAATAGCAAATTGTTTTTATAAAAATGAAATTAAATACTACATTAATATATTTTACAAATTTACATCTTCCTCTTTCCCATGTCTAGTGAAAATTAGGGGAGAGGTAGAACTAGATGATATTAAAGATAAAGACTTGTAGGCAAGCTTGGAAACTTGGACTTAGAGAGTACCTAGAAAATCAAATGAATTCAATGGGAGTTTGAGGGCAATGCCCGCAATGGGGTCAAGGGGCAGTGCCCCTTGTGGGGGTTTGGGGGAAACACCCCTTGTGGGGGTCAAGGGGTAGCGCCCCTCATGGGTTTCGGGGGTAGCGGCCTTGGCACGCTCCTTGTCGCAATATAGGGCGGGGTCAAGGGGCAGCGCCCCCGCCGCCAGCACCAATTTAAGGCTTCCGAAATCATACAAAACTCCATGGCGCACCTCATTTTCATGATTTTTTGAGTGGCAAAAAATAATGCTATAAAAGCCCAAATTAAGACCTTGAAAACCACAAAAACTGCAAAAAATGAATCGAAATTGCCTTTATTCCGCCTTTAGGTTTCTTTTTGCTAAGAGGCTGAGTTTTTTTTAAAAATTTGCCAAAAACTCGGCGAGTTTTTTCAGAAAAAACTGCAAGTTTTTCTAGGTGAGTATTTGCACCAAAAACTTGTTTTGAAAAAAAACTCATGAGTTTTTGGCGACTCTACCATCTATGCGCTTCCCTTCTTGCAAAGATCCGTGAGATTCTATCCTTGGATCAATACATGAATCAAAAGAAGAGAGGAGGGGGAAGATATGAGAATCGTGCTCCTATGCGTCCAAGGGATTACCGACAAGCCCTTGGTAAGGTTACCTTGGCTTATTTTGATGGAAGTGAAAAGTGTTCGGCAAGATCATGGGTCCAAAAGCTTGATAATTAGCTCTCATTGAGGTCGATGCCAGAACAAGATGCCATCAAGTTTGCTACCTTACATTTGGATGGGGCTGCCCATGAGTGGTGATATCAGTGTTTGGTCACTCTTGGCCATAACCTATGAAGAGTTTACTAATAAACTCATTAATAAGAGATTTGATACCAAGGACCTTGAGGTGAGATTTCGTGAGCTTGCACAGTTGAAGCAGCATGGCTCACTTGACACATACATTTCAGATTTGGAGAGGCTTTCCGTGATGGTGCCCAACATCATTGAACGAAGGCTTGTAGTCCTATTTTTTAAGGGATTAATGGAACCATTGAAGTTGTGGGTGAAGTCTTTCGATCCACCAACACATATGGAAGCAATCAAGAAATCTAGAAGCATGGAGTTGGCTTCCCCAAGGTCAAAATTTTAGTGTAAGCCTTTTGCTCACAAGAAGGATAAAAAGCATTTTTCAAATCAGACCAAAAATTTTCCTTCTCAGATGGATGATGATGTAATGAACCAGACCAAATTTTTTCCAAATTTTACAATGAGCAACTCAGCACACAAGAACCCGTTAAGGTTAGCCCAAAACTAAAACGATGTTGAAGTAACTCAACCCAAGACATGGGCCCTAAAAACCAATGTGGGTGAGGGGCTTGCACATGGTGTTGAGGGTTGTTAGAGCTCAATCTACAACAGTACTGGAAAGTACTAAATGCTGAAAGAAACTCAACGCCAAGAATGTGCTTCCAAACCCAAATGGGCAAGGAGCTACCATATGGCGGAGGAACTAAGGAGATGATGCAATACTGAAAAGTAAACTTCAACACCAAGCATGTGCACTCCAAACCCGAGGTGGGTAAGGCTCTATCATTTGACGAAGATTCTATTGTAAATGATGCAATGCTGAAAGTAACTCAAACACCTAGGATGTGCACTCAAACCCGGAATGGATGAGGTGCTAACATATGGTGCTGAGGATCCAATGCAATACAATGAAGACTGGGTAGTGGCCAGTCTCTTCCACTAAGAGTGGGAAATTACAAATGCTTAGGAAGTAAATAAGATAGCTGACAGTACTACTGTTCAACTTTACAATGATGAAACTCTTGCCAGTATCAATATAATCAAGTGTCTCAATGCTGCAAATATTAAATATGACTCTCCTATCCTGAAATGACTCAAACCACACTAAAACCTAACCCAAAAGACAACTTCTACAATCTGATTTCTGACAGACCGGCAACTTAAATGCATAACCAACAACTAGACAACTCACCAAAATGCATAGAACTCACTCTAAACTCACTCAAAAGACACCAAACCAAAACCAAAAGCCTTCTAGAGAGTAGGCGCCCAAATCCCAAGCAACAAACTGCAACCAAAACTCATAAATTATTTTAGCTCGAACTCCAAAGCATCCCCTGCATGGTATGGCCCTCTAGAAGGGCTATTTCTTCCTTAAAAATCACACACTTGATAATAAATTCTGAAATTCAGCATAGAGGGGTGCCCAAGGCAATAAAACTCATTTGTTAAATACCCATAACCAAATAAAAATCACCCAAGGACTTATGAGCAGATTTCTACTTCAGCAAAAACCCTAACCATCAAGTGCAAAATTGACAAACCTCTAATATCTTCGACCTTGATGCTCTGTCTGCTAGTCTAGATGAGAAGCAGTTTCTGAAACTTAGCTAGGTGCTATCTTTCAAGCACAAAACCAAGAGAAAGAACTAGGAGGTATGCATTCCTCGAAGCAAACTCTAAAAGCATTTCAGCAACATAACAGTATGATAAGCAACAATCCATCCAAATGAAGAATAGGAGCCTCCTTTTATAGACACTGAGAAGCGCCTCCAGAATCTTCTAGAAAGTGCGCCCAAAGCACAAGGAGACAAAAATTCAAATCTCAAACTGACTTTTCCCTCCTCAAGATGGCGTCCAAGTCAAAGGGAGATTAACTCATTTTAATAAAATAAACTCTTCATCAAAATAGGCGTCCACTTCCTCAAGCATCATTTTTGACTTTAGAAATATTTAAAATAGCCTCCTGATGAGGCGTCCAGCCTTCAAGACCCCCTTTTAAAAACAACTTAAAGTCATACCGCTAGGCCAAGGGGTTAATGTGAAAATATAACATTATTTTAGTCAAAATAACTTATCCCTCCAAAAAATGAATCAAAAGGCTAAAAATAACAATATCAATTGAACTGCTTGAAGAGGAAAGCCTGCTTAGCTAATGCCAACTGGACCACTGCCAAAAATAGAATTTACTAAAAATAATAAATTCAGAAAGTTGCTCAGATCAAGGTGCATGCAATACCATTGCGAAGCTTTCTGAAAATCTAGAAAGAATCCACAATCCAAAATCCCAAACTCCAAGATGTAGTCGTCATAACTTACTAAAAATAGTAAGTCCGGAAAGGTTGCCCAACGCAGCTGCATGTCATACCACTGCGAAGCTCTCTGAAAACCCAGAAGGAATTCATAATCCAAACAGCCAAACTCCAACATGCAAACCCCAGAATCTTCAGAAGAAACCATCAAGTAGCCGAAAACCCTAATTCTGCCTCTAACTAGCCTACAACACCCTGGAGATAGGCTATCAATCACTAGAAAGTGTAGGGCTAAAGATGGGGACATTACAGAGGGCCTCCGCAATGAGCTCCGAAGGATGAAACTATGCTACACTTGCAATGAGGTCACTTGAAACATACATTTCAAATTTGGAGAGGCTTTTTGTGATGGTGCCTAACTTCATTGAACGAAGGCTTGTAGTCCTATTTTTTGAGGGACTAATGGAACCATTGAAGTTGTGGGTCAAGTCTTTCGATCCACTAACACTTGTGGAAGCAATCAAGAAATCTAGAAGCATAGAGTTGGCTGCCCCAAGGCCAAAATTTTAGTCCAAGCCTTTTGCTCACAAGAAGTATAAGAAGCATTTTTCAAATCAGACCAAACAATTTCCTTCTCAGATGGATGTTGATCTCCGCAATGAGCTTTGAAGGAAGAAACTATGTTACACTTGCAAGGAACTGTGGGCCTCGGTTCACAAGTGCTTAGAAAGAGGCAAATCTCATCACATGGAGGTGTATTATGCTGACGGATCAGAATTTGAGATATCAGAACAGTAGTTTGATTTTTCGGAAAGAGAAGAGGAAGAGGCTCTAGAAGAGATGGGAAAGGACCAAGAAAGTGGGGGTGCATTTGCCGAACTTTCTAGTTTTCAAAAGAATGAGTCTTTCAGAGTTTGTGGAGTGCTTGGAGGGCAGCGAATCGTTGCTCTAATTGATACGAGAGCAACACAAAATATCATTGACGAAGGAATAGTTGCTAAGAGAGGCCTCAAGACAGAAGAATTCGAAGGTTTCAAGGTCATGGTGGCCAATGGCTTTACTATCTCTTGGAATCGCAAGATCTCCAATATGTCTATTCAGTTGGGTAACTATGAAGTCAAAGATGACTTCTATGCTGTTAGCATTGGAAATATTGATGCAGTGCTTGGCATTCAGTGGCTGCGATCTCTCAGAGAGATCACTTTGATTCTTCAAACCATGGAGTTGAAGTTCACATCAGATGGGAAGAAGGTGGTGTTGAGAGGGATGTCAAATGGAGACCCTTGTATTGTGTCTTTGAAAAGGATGGAGAGGCTGATTCGTCATGACCAGGTTGAGTGGGCAGCAAAGTGTTTGATCATGCCATCCAATCCTACAGAGGATAAAGAGACACTACCATCCTGATGTTCAGTCCTTGATCACAAAACGAAGTAAGGTATTTGGTAGTATACCTCTTGGGAGACCTCTTGAAAGGGGGATTGAGCATGTCACTGAGCTTGAAGAAGGGGCCAAACCGGTCATAATTACTCCATACCCTTATCCGAAGAGACAAAAAGATGAGATAGAGAAGGCCATCAAAGAACTCTTGGGCATGGGTCACATTCGTCCAAGCAAGAGTCTTTTCGCTTCTGTAGTGCTTTTGGTGAAGAAGGATGGCACTATGCGCATGTGCATAGACTATCAGGCCCTAAATCAAAAGACAATCAAAAACCAGTATCCCATTCCTAGGATTGATGAGCTCATAGATGAGCTACATGAAGCTGTCTACTTCTCCAAGATAGATCTCAGATCAGGCTACCATCAGATTAGAATGAGAGAAGCAAATATTGAGAAGATTTCCTTCAGATGCCACTTTGGGCATTTCGAGTTCCTAGTCATGCTCTTTGGGTTGACTAATGCACTGACGACCTTCCAATCCTGTATGAACATGATATTTTAGAAACAATTGAGGAAGTTTGTGCTTATCTTCTTTGATGACATCCTCATCTACAGTAAGTTGTGGGAAGAGCATCTCAAGCACTTGGAGGAAGTGCTTAGCATCTTGGAGTCAGAATCATTGTTTGCTAAGGAGTCCAAATGTGAATTTGAAATGACCCAGCTTCTCTCTCTTGGGAACGTGATCAGGTCTAAGGGAGTTAGTGTTGATCAGGAGAAGATTAAGGCTATCTTGGACTAGCCTCCTTCAAAGAACCTCTCTCAATTGAAGGGTTTTTTGGGACTTTGTGGTTTTTACAAGAGGTTTGTGAAGGGATATTCTCAGATGGCTGCCCCTCTTACAAATCTCACCAAAAAGGGGGCATTTGCATGGTTTGAAAAAGCACAAGTGGTCTTTGATAGATTCAAACAACTCGTGAGTTCATGCCCCTTTTTGGCCATACCCGATTTCTCCAAGCCATTTGAGTTGCAGTGTGATGCTTCAGGGGAAGGTGTTGGTGCTGTCCCAATGCAAGAAAAGCATCCTATTGTCTTTGAGAGCAGAAAATTGAGGGGTGTAGAGAGGACATACTCATTCTATGATAAGGAGGTGCTTGCCATCATGCATGCTTTGGCCAAACTCAGGCAGTATTTGGTGAGGAGAAAATTCATTGTGAAGATTGATCACAATAGTCTCAAACACTTCATGCATCAGAAGGATCTAAATGAAAGGTTGCAGAAGTGAAATATACCGAACCAATTTTTTTTCAAATTTTCAATTGCAACAAGCAGAGCAATACACAGTCGTTAGGGTTAGCTCTAAACCAAAACGATATTGAAACAACTCTAACCAGAATGTACACCAGGATCCTGAGGAGGGCAAGGTGTGAGCATTGGTTAGAGGGTCTGAATGCAGAAACAGAGCTGGAAGGAACTCTAACCAAGAATGGCGCCGATGATGGCGAGCATATGGTCAGAGGATCTTCTACCACTACAAGTACTGAAAAGAAACTCAACACCAAGTATGTGCTACCCAATCCAGTATGGAGTTGAGGCGACCATATGGTGGAGTGCTAAGAATTACAATGCTATGAAGGGAAATAAGCAAGAATGCTGAAATACTTGACGTCAAGAATGTGCTTTCCAACCCGAGACGGAATGGGAGCTACCATATGACGGAGATATAAAGTATTACAATGCAGTTTCAGAATGTAAGATAAGCATTACAAATCATGATTAAGCAAGATTAAAGAACTGCTGTCAGTACTACTGTCAGCTTACAATATGATAGAGAATTCGCCTGCCAAGAGCATAGAGTTAGAACAATTCAACGAACATTTAAATAGAGAATTCTCCTTGCTTAATGGAAATACCGAGACTGATTTCTTCTCTCGAAAAACAGATTCAAGATTCTGATCTATTCAGATCTGCACCTTTAAATGTAAAACCAGCAACCTGAGATCACACTAAAATGGACATATCTCTCACACAACTCATCTAATTGACGTGAAATGAAAAGCAAAAGACCCTAATGATGAAGGCGCCCAAGATTGGAACAGAAAATAGACCCAAAAGTTTCTATTTAATTTATGCACGAATCCCAAGGCAAACACAGATGGTACGGTCCAACAAGAGGGGCGATTTGCCTTTAAAAATCACAGCCTTCATTAAAAAATCTACAACTTTGGGAAAAGGGTCGCTCCTACCAGACTAAGAGATTTAAACAATACCCATAACAAATCTTTTTGTATTTTTTGACTTAGGAATAAAAACAACAATCTGCTATGAAGAATATGCAATTCCTGAATCTCTCTAATATGCATAAAACTGATCTATAAAACCACACACTGACTACAATGCAGAAATCCACTACAAATCACTCAACACTAAACTATCTCACCACTAGTCGCTATCTTTCAAGCGAGAAGCAATGCCAAGCTAGGAGGCTTACATTCCTTGAAGCAATCCCAAGCCAATCCGGCAGCATAACATTCTTGTAGACCAAAGATAATCCAAATGAGAACCAAAGGCTTCCTTTTATAATTTCCGGTTGACTCTTCTTGAAACCCTAATCTTCTTTTTTTTGAATCAAACCCTAATTCTTCAACAGGGGGCGTCCCACTTTCCCAAGCAAAACTTTGTCTTTTAATATCACTTTATTTCTTCCTTGAAATTGGCGTCCACTTTAAGCTTGGATTAAACTTCTTTATAAGAATTATAATTAATTTCCTTCAATGATGCGCCACCCATAAAAAACATCTTTTAAAAAGAACTTAATTAAAATAATTCGAACTCATCTCTCCAATGGTGCCCCGAAGCCAAAAATGAGTAAGCCAACTGATCAGTCTGAAGTAGAAAACCAACCGTGCCGAAACCAATAGGTTCACTGCCAGAAATAAAATTTACTAAAAATAGTAAATTCCTGAAGATGCTCAGAATGCCAAGAAGAACAATAAAAAAATTTCCTTCAATGATGCGCCACCCATAAAGAACATCTTTTAAAAAGAACTTAAAGTGAAGTTGCTAGGCCAAGGGGGGGTCAATGTTAAAATATAACATTAGAACATGACTTAATTAAAATAATTCGAACTCATCTCTCCAATGGTGCCCCGAAGCCAAAAATGAGTAAGCCAACTGATCAGTGTGAAGTAGAAAACCAACCGTGCCGAAACCAACAGGTTCACTGCCAGAAATAGAATTTACTAAAAATAGTAAATTCCTGAAGATGCTCAGAATGCCAAGAAGAACATATCACTGCGAAGCTCTTTGAAAACCCAAAAAGAATCCGCCATTGAATCAACCAACCTCGAGCAAGAGCATCCTTCAAAACAAGAATCCCTAATT
This sequence comes from Sequoia sempervirens, assembly GCA_007258455.2. Classification (NCBI taxonomy): domain Eukaryota; kingdom Viridiplantae; phylum Streptophyta; class Pinopsida; order Cupressales; family Cupressaceae; genus Sequoia; species Sequoia sempervirens. Next base: position 618,536,928 of record VDFB02193867.1, on the reverse strand, counting down.
TTACCTTCCGAGTAGCCTACGGGTCTCCGGAATAGGCCAACGGTCAACTGGAAAGATCATGCTCGAGAAGGGGACATTACAAGAAGTGGGTAAGTAAGCTCCAAACTTACGATGTTGACATTGAGTATGTCAAGGGGAAGAATAACATTGTGGCCAATGCCTTGTCTAGAAGGCCACACCTGAGATGTAATATCCCCATTTTCATGAGCATCAGTTATCTGAGGGTTTAGCCTATTCCTGACCCTCGTAGGCTAAGGAACATGGTTAGAGGGTCTTTTGGAGGCAGTTACTTGGTTAGTGGTTGGCTTCTTCTCCTAGATTTTGTGGTTATAAGGGGTTTTCCTATGTTCATTCGAATGTTGGAAAACCTAATGTTGTGTTATGCTAAATGTTGAAAATCCTAATCTTATGTTATGCCAACATGTTTGCACTTTATGAATTCTAAAGTTGTATTTTAATATAATTATAAAGTGCAAATAAAAATAATTATTATTAATGATTTGTTAGAAGCTTCTAGATGGGCCGACCTCAAGAGGAGAAAAGTATATTAAGAGGGGGTGGGCTTTGCTTCTATCCATCTAGAGTTTGATGATTGCATTTGATGATTAGTGGAGAAGCCAAGGGGTTTCTGCAGTTTGACATTGAGATCTTTGGGAACGATCACTCCCATTGATTTGCATAATAGAGGTAGTGAGAGATCTACTGAAGGGTTGCAGCCATTTAGGTGAAAGATATTTCAGTCTTTCACATTGCTTCAATTTTGTGGCCAAGGGCCAAATTGAGATAGCTCACTTCTGGAGATTGAGATTTCTACATCAGCTTGTTGAAGCAACTTGAGAAGGATGGTCGTTGGAATGATATTTATATTCTGATTTTTTATGACAGTCATAGCTGGGAGAATTGCATAGTATTTATTTGAAGTCATTTGGCTTGCATAGGGCTATGATTTCATCAAGAGCATTTCTAGAATTCACAAGAGACCAAAGAGCTGCGAATTAAGGACTGTATATTCATTGTAAAATCAGTATTGAAGATATCTTGAGGGCTAGCTATTCCATTTTTAATAATTGTGGTTTTTCTCTAAGCTAGGCGCTGGACACTCAGGGGCGATTTGGTGTTTAGAGCATAGTACCGAGACTCGGACTCGGCTCGGACTCGGCGAGGGCGACTCAGCGACTCAGGACTCGAACTCGGCGCACTTGCAAAATGAAAAAAAGTTGAAAAAACCCTAGAAATTTAGAGATTTTTAAGGATTTAAAACTTGTTTCAAGCACCCTTTATTGAATACAACACAAATAAAAGAAAATTTGATCACAAATTGTAGTTGCGCTGCTGAAGGAAATAGCATACTTAGATATATAAAATTAGTCAAATGTATACAAAACTCATGGAATATGAAATCCATGACATCAAATGTTCCATACAAATATGAAATATCAAAAGTAAAACAATAGCTATAAGTCTATGACTCTATGCCCTATGGCATAGTGGAACCAACATCCTTCCTACGAAGGCGTCTAAGGGTCCTGGATGATGTTGCAGCTGTAGCCATAGTCTCTGCCTGTGTTTGACTCTCCATGCCACTCTCACCGACAACAGCTATGTCTCCTCGCTTCTAGCCTCAGCCATGGCTACAACCTCGGCCTCTCTCTCTGCCTGGTCCACCCAATCAAGGTCCTCATCACTAAAGACTGCATCTGTAGCCTCAGTGATCCACTCAGACTGTGGATCAACCTCCTCTAGACTGATCGGGGTTTTGTCGTGGTCAAAAAGCTTCTTGTATCTGAGCCGAAGGTTGTAATGAACATATACCAAGTCATTCATCCTCTCCACTGTCAATCTATTGCGCTTCTTGGAGTGTATGTGCTCAAACATACTCCAATTGCAGTCACAACCAGATGAACTGCATGGCTGGCTCAATATACGAATGGCAATATTTTGCAGGATCGGTGTATCAAAACCAAACATATGCCACCATCTATCTGAGATGAGAAAAAGAAACAAAATCAATCTCATTTCAAGTTTCAAGTTCAAGTTCAACATTTAATAATAAATTATAATATAAAAAGATGAAAATTATGCCCTTAAATATATTTTTACTTGCCAGTAATGTTGTCCTAATATGTTTGCACATTTGACGTGCAAAGAAGTCTCCTTGTGCCTTAGTGAAGGCATCTATCTCCTGCACCATTTGTGTAGTAACAGCGGGCAACATCCACTCTATCGTCGTGTAGAGGCCACTAAGAATTTCTCTATCTGCACGGAAATCACGGCGGAATTGGAAGGCCAGATTTAGGAAACATGCGGCTGCATGGATGGGCCTATGAAGTTGGTTTTGCCATCTCCTATCAATGATATCCCAAATGGGACGATACTTCTCCTCAACTCCACCATAGACTGATCTAATGGCCTCTTTGGCCCTATCCATGCCCTCATATATGTAGCCCATTGCGGGCTTCTCCCCATCTGCAACTCGTAGGAGAACTAGCAAGGGCTCAATAAACTACAAAGTGCAAACATGTTTCACAAATAAGTGTGAACGAAAATAAACAAATAAAAGTAAGATATGATTAAAAATTAAAACATAATAAAGAATTAAATTTTAGCTTCACAATCTCGTCCATTGGTGTCCAAAACCCTTGCTCATAAAAAATGCAGTCAGCCACAACAATCCCTGCAGTGCTTGTAGAAAAGGATGAGGAAGACCACTCCTCACTAGTAAACATGCGCCTTAAAGCTGCCCTTGACCGAATCAAGGATTGCATCGTAATAAAATTTGTTGCAAACTTAGTGATGCTAGGACGAGACAACTCCCTCAACCCCGTGTATTGCCTCATAAGGTTAAGCACCCATGTGTGATTGTATACAAATTTGCATATGTTTTTTGCTGCATCCACACATGTTTTGATCCATGGGAGCTTGCCAAGATCCTCCAACATGAGGTCAATGCAATGGGTGGCACATGGAGTTCAAAATATAGTAGGGTGCCTCTCCATCAATAATCTACCAGCAACAACATAATTTGCTGCATTATCTGTCACCACTTGCACTACATTCTCTTCCCCCACATCAGCTATCACCTCCTCTATAGCCTCACACAAGTATGTGGCATTTTTGAATTGGGCAGAAGCATTAATGGACTTCATGAAGACGGTGTCACCTGAAAAAATAAGCAAAACCAATTATTCAATAAATTAAAAAACATAAATCAGCCATATTAAATTATTAAATATTAATCACTAAATCAAATTCAAATTTCAATGCATTAAGAGAAGTACAATTACCTCCGGAGGAAACTAGGAAATTAAGCAGCGTCCTATTTCTCCTATCGGTCCAACCATTAGTCATGATGGTGCAACCAATCATCCTCCATTGCTTGCGCTGCTCCTCTAATTGTGCTTTCACATCTGCCACCTTTTGAGTCAAAAGTGGGCCCTTTAATTCATCTTCACTAGGGGCTTTGAACCCTGCCCCACATATGGTTATGGCATCAACCATGTTTTGCCAAAAAGGTGACCTAAAACATGTCATAAATAAATTAATAAGTTACATAAGTATTGTAAAATGAAAAGTTTTAAGTTTTTAACTTTAAATTTGAATTCGATAATGAGATACATCTAGATTCTAAAATTTAAATATAAATTTTAAAACAATTAAATGAAAAAGAATTACCTGGCTACATGGAAGGGAATGGTGCAGTAGTACCAAAAGTCTGCAATTGTTTTTTGGCTGCATCATGTGTGTCCTTGTTCCAACCCATGCTCTCAAGTGACGGTTGGGAACCAGGAGTAGTGCGTGGTACAAAATATGAGTCCACCCTAGATTTACGAACTTTAGGGCCAATGCTAATACTGCCACTACCACTAGCAGTAGCAGCCACCAGACTAGGAGTACGCATAGGCATAGTTGATGCAGAAACATAAGCACTAGCACAAGCACTATCACTAGGACGGTATGGAGGCATGGAAGAAGCATCTCCAACAACACCAAGTCCCTGTCCAACTCCAACACTCACCAACTCCTGCTTCTGTTTCTTTTTCATTTCTTTTTGCATTTCAAAAGTTTCTAATTGCACCTGCACTTCACGAACAACCTCAGGAGGTGCTTTAGTGCAACCCATTGCATCATGGGCGGGTATGCGTGCAAGATGGTATTTTAATCTATTTATGCCTCCATGATATATTGTTTTGCAGTAGTTACATTTTGCGTCTCCTCTTTTCATTCCGGGAAAGATTTCAGCATGTTTCCAAGCAGGGTCTTTTCTGACTGGGGTTTGAGACATTGTGAAAATAATAATATGGTTTGATTTGCAAATGAATGTGGCTGCAAAAGTAGGGTTTCTAAAATTATTTAAGTTGCAAGTAGGGTTTCTAAAACTATTTAAGTTGCAAGTAGGGTTTGTAAGAAAAATATGCAAACTCAAAAAAACAATGATTTTACAAATTACAATGAATTATTTGTTAAAAAAACACAAAAAAAATCAATTAAAATCAAATTTACCTATTAGATTTGGCTTGGAATGCAATGCAAACTCCTCCCAATCACTGATAATGAGCTCTCAATGCACCTCCTTGCTGGTATAAAGCTCCCCAAATGATATATGACCCTGGATTTGTCTTCAACAGCTTGCTGGTTGCCCTCTCTTCTCCTCCTGTTTTGCCAAATGAATGAAATGAGGTTGCTTTTAGGGCTAAGGATATAATATAAGTTAAAAAAAAAATATAAAAAAACTTTAACTTATGTTTTCTTTTGGCCTTTTCGGCCTTGGCTGCGCCAACCGCGTCTAGGGCTCGGGACTCTCTTGGATGCAGTGCGTCCGACGCGTCTGGCGCATCCGGACGCAGCCGCGTCTGCGCCAGCGCTCCTAGGACGCGGCCAGGGGTGCGCGGAGCGCGACTCGCCGCATCCGGGCGAGTCTCGTAACTATGGTTTAGAGGGCATAAAAATTTCAAGGTAAATTCAGTGTACATTTCCAGACCTAGGCACTGCTCCATCAGGGGCAATTTTACTTGAGAAGGCCATATAAAAATCCAAAAAGCTATATTTAGGTCTGCCAAGGTGTGGACATCTCCAGAGGTCAAGGCACTTCAATTTGAGTTGTTTTCCAGTCACTTTACAACTTCATGAAATCAGGTTCTTCTTAGGATGCTTGCATTTCTATATGAGCAATCAGAATATTGTAGTTACTGCTGTAGATGCACATTTTGATATCAAACTCTGTAGTGACATTTGGATTGTGAGCCAAGAGTCTTTGCATTGAATATTGGATAGTTGAAATCATCATATTAGCTGTGCATGTCAACTTGTACTTGGTTTAAGCATACAATGAAGGTGATACAAGGTTACATGTCAATTGTTTGTCAAAATGCTTAATTGCTGTAAGTGACTAATTTGCATAGAGATTTGCATTTGGGAATTGAAAAGATGCATGCTAAGTGTTTGCATTAATACCTAGTTGCTGTAGGTGCATATTGGTTATCTTGGGATGCATGGAAAGTGTTTGACAATATGCCAACTAGCTGTCCAAGTTAATTTCAGTCACTTAGGTGTATATGAAAGGTCAAAAAACAGTTAGTATATCATTTCTATTACATTGTCAATCAATCTTGCATCATTAGAAGCATTCAAAACATCAATTGCAGCATTCAAAACACATTCCAAACAAGTATAATCAGACTGAAACACAGAAACATCAAGTAAAAAGGTTATTTGCAAAGTGTTGAGCTTCTAATCAGCAATTTTAGGTCAGAATTGTCAAGGGATATTACATGGGATCCTTGGTTGAGATCACTGCTGATTGGAAGCAACAGATTATTGCAGAGTATGCCAAGAAGCAGTTTGCTACCAGTTTAGTTGATGTCACTTTGCATAATGAGAGGTACAAGTTGGTTGGTGATTTGATACAGTATAAGGGTAGGATTTTCTTGGTACCTAAATCTAAGCTCAAAATGAAGATTTTTTAATCATTTCATGAATTCCCTTGGCTGGTCATCAATGGTATTTCAAGACATATAGGTAGATTCATGAGAGGCTTTCATGGAAAGGGCTCAAGGATGAGGTCCTTCGCTATGTCAAGGAGTGCCCGATCTGCCAACATAACAAAAATGAACACACTTTTCCAGCTGGTTTGTTGCAGCCCTTACCTATTCCCAATCAGAAATGGTAAAGTATCTCAATGGACTTCATCGCTGAGTTGTTTAAGGTGGGAGAGATTGTATCTATGTTATTGTTGATAGATTAATGAATTTTGCACACTTTTTTGCCATTACTAGCTCATTTACAGCAGCTCCGGTTGCTGATTTGTTCTTCAGAGAGGTTCAAATTGCATGGGCTGCCTAAGAACATTGTAAGTGATAGGGTCAATGAGTTCGTAAGCATTTTTTGGCAGGAAGTTTTCAGATTGAGTGGTACAATGCTCACTCCAAGCACCAGTTATCACCCATAGATAGATGGGAAAACATAAATTGTGAACAAGTGGTTGGAGGGCTATCTCAGGAATTATGTTTCAAGGCAGCAGAAGGCTTGGGTGAGATGGCTTTATTTGGAAGAGTATTGCTGTAACTCTTTATGCCACATGTCCATCAATAAGTCTCCTTTCATTGTTCTATATGGGTATGAGGCTCCTAGCTTCATTGACTTGCTCTTTGGTGATAGTAGAGCCCCTCAAGCGAGGGATTTGTTGTAGCAGAGTCGAGACATTTTGAAGTCTTTGAAGGACAATCTCTAGCATGCCCATAATCAATAGAAGTCGTATGCTGATCAACAATGTATAGATCACACATTTGAGGTTGGGGATATGGTCTATTTGAGACTCCAGCCTTATAGACAGTCCACTCTCAAGAAGAGTGGAGAATATAAATTTAATCCACGTTTCTATGGGCCTTTCAGGATCACTAGGAGAGTTGGGAGGTGGCTTATGAATTGGAGCTACCAACGAGTAGCAAGGTGCATAACGTCTTCCACATGTCACACCTCAAGAAGGCACTTGGGCACAATGTTGTTGCTTCTTTAGATTTGCCTCCATTGGACGAGGAGGGACAGTTGGTCTTGGTTCTAGACGCAAGCATAGATTTCAGAGAGCGCTCTTTGAGGAGGAGGACTATCAAAGAGTATTTGGTGAAGTAGAAGAATTTGTTGAGGATGCTACTTGGGAAGATCAGCAGATTTTGCAACATCCAGACTTGTGATTGCTTGAAGACAAGAAATCTTCTGGAGGGAGGACTATAATGTTCCCTTCTCAAAACTAGTCCTTTCTAAGATCGTTAGACTATTTCAGAGGCTCGTAGGCTAGTTGGAGGTTGAATTAGGGTTTCCTATTTTTTAGGAGGTATCTTTCTGAGTTTTCAGGGGATGGTTGCAGGAGTTTGCCAATATGTTTTTTGGGTCTTTTTGAGTTTTCAGAGAGCTTTAATGGGGTGTCACATGCATTTTCACCAGTGAATATTTCTGGACTTACTATTTTTAGTCAGTTATGATGGCTACACGGAATGTGCTCAAATGGTGTTTGGGGTCACTATTTTTAGCAGTATGCTATTTATAGTAAGTGCTATTTCTGGTAGTGTGGTTTGGCAGCAATTCAACACTTAGTTACTATTTCTTGCAATATGGTAGTGCAGTATTGGCAAAGGCTTCTCCAACTTTCTTGGAGTTCAAAAAAGGAAAGTTAATAACTTAAGTTATATTATTTTCTAATGTTGCTCTTTGGTCCCCCCACGCCTAGGCTTATAACTTAAGTTTTTTTTTAAAATGTGGGCTTCTCATGTGGATGTCCAAATTGGAAGATTATTGCATTTTAAAGGTTTAATATTGCCAAGTCAAGTGGGACGACAAGTTTGATAAGTCAAAGATGAATCTAAAAGATTATTTTATTCTTCCTCATGTGGGCATCCTTTTTTGGAGGGAATTGAGGATTCAAATTCTTGGGTTTGAGATTATAAATACACCATCTCTTCCTCTCATTTGGTTATCCAATTTTATCATAACGAAGTGTTGTCGAAATCAGTTCAGACTCTTGCTTCAAGGTTGATACACCTAGTTCTTCTTTAGTTTTGAGTTTGCAATTGCAAGATAACTCCTAGCTGAACAACAGATGCTTCTTCATTTAGAGGTTGCAGATTGAGTTTCATTGGTGATGGGTTCTTTTATGTTTTCTGATCTTGTGGGTTTTGATGTTTTTTGACATTTTGGTGTGGGTGTGAGTTAGTTTTCTGTTTGATGATCATTTTGGAGTGTTTCTATCAGTTTCTTGTTGTTGGTTTAGTGAAAGGCTGAAGTTCGTTTATGCTCACGCTGATCCGAGTTATTATATTTTGTTGGCATTGGCTCGTTGTATTCCTCTTTCCTGGGCGCCCCTTTGCCTGAAGTTTCATGTTTTTTGGTTGAGAGGTTGTTTTACCTAGCTGGTCACCCTCACTGGGAGGTCGTACAGCTTGCAAGTGGTGCCTTGGGACGCTTGACGGAGTTTGGTTGCCAGTTTCAAGGAGTTTCTCAGTTGGAGGTTGGGCACCTAGCCTTGTTTCACCCATTGCAATTGATTTGGGGTCATTTTGAGGTGTTTGGAGGAAGTTATGATGTTTTCTTGATGGCTGGTTGAGTTTTCCAATTCGCTGCCCTGTCATATTAGACTGCCGTTGCATCGTATCAGACCTGGTATTTTCATTATATTGTCATATTATTGTAATTCCTTATCATTGTAATGTCTTAGGGATGGATATCTGACAGTTGGGCTTTCATACTATTTGATTATCTTAGGATATATTGTGATAGACACCATATTGTAACGCTGATATAGTAGTACTAATCAGCTTTCCCATTTCAGTATTTTGGTATTACACTCCCGTTGGATAAGTGGTTGAGTTTTGCTTATTTTCTTGTTGCTTGCTGAAAAGTGAAAGTGGCTGGCTATGTTGCCAAGTTCTTTGCTTTACTTTACTTTCCTGTTACCCGTTGAAAAGTGGAAGTGGCTGGCCTTGCCGCCAAGTATATACTTTTCTCTATTGGCTGGCTTGCCGCCTATAGCTCTTGTATTTCCAACATTTTCATATTGTAATCAGATCCCCTCACACCGTATGCTCTCACTTTGCCCACTTCGGGATCTGGGTGATCAAAAAGTGAAGGGTTGCTTCCAGTTTGCTTATCTTTACATTGAGTTAACACTAACAGGTGAAGGTTGTGTGAAAGAATTGGGACAAAAACTAAGGGGGTATATTTCAATGATCTTGGATTAGATTATTCACTCTTTTATATCCTCCAAAAATAGAACAGGTCGACTACCATGTACACTTGCAACTTGAAATTTGAATAGTGATCATGGGTAGGTTCCTCTTTGAAAGTGATGGCGCTAAAAATAGACTACTGGAACAATATGAAACATGTTAGGAAGTTAGGAGGGGATTGAAAACATAGGAAGAATTATTGGGGATTGGTAGTTGGGCAAACGGGCTTTCCAATAAGGGAACGGACGGAAGTCTGACAGGAAGAAGGCAAGAGTAGAGGATGGATAGAAGGCATGACAAGATAGGTAAGTCCGAAACTCCAATGGAAAATAAAAAAACCGGAGTTGGGAGTAAATACATACTCACTATGGGAACTCCAACAACTAACACATACATGGGAAAAGACTCTCAGAAACAAGGAATAAACCTAATATTTTCAAACTTATATTAAGAGAAAAATGAGACATTACAAGTAACTTCTAGGTCTAGGTAGGAAAATTTCGTCAATAATCAGGTTCCACCATATTGGCCTATAGGTATGACATCTTTCCTCTAGAAAGGAATGATAGGATTCATTAAAAACTCTTTTACACTTTCCAATGTTGATGAAATGGATACAGTCATAGAAGGACATGATGTTGTATTGTTGTTTTTCAATGCTTTTTCAGTCAGGTAGTTATCATATCAGATTACGGTTTCTAATTAATGGACTATTCCTTGCATTGCATTGTGTAATATTTGGATCGTGATTTATAAATAACATATGATTTATTATATGCCTTAAGCAATTAGTGTGATGGAGAGGTGTTATAGAAGGGAATAGTTCCTTCTTTGTGCATAATTCAAGTAAATGCTTAATGGTCCCATGCTTTCTCAATGGATTGGAACTATTTACTGATGGTCCTTAACACTTTTAATGGTATCATGTTATATTTTTTATTGATAAAGATTCTCATACATAGGATTGACTGTTCTATGAAAACAATGTTAATTATAAATGTGTTGTTCATGTTTTGCTTAGATTTCTGAAAGAAGAGCAATTTCGGAATGACCCAGTGGCAAATATGGTTTATGGATTGATTGTGTATCAGAAGTGGTTCGATGCTATTTCCAAAAAATTACATCTTAAGAAACATGACATTATATCTGTAAGAGAAGACACGGAGATGGATTCATTGGAAACTAGTAGCAAGAGTTATCAGTCAGTCCAAAACTCACATCCTGAAATTTTAGGAGAAGAGAATTTTTTTATCCCATTGAATTCTGATAACTCTATTGGCAATGGGAAGGAAGTTCCTAAGTTATCAGGACATCGTTCTTCAAAAAAACAATGGCGCAGAGGTCCTATTCATGGAACATCTAAAATTTGTGTCCAAGGGTTTGATGAAGAGACAGATGAAGATGTTTCTTCTCATGATTTGGGTGGCCTTTCAGGAAAGATAACTGTTTTATGGTCTCCTGGTAAAATTTCTCTACTTATCAATTTATATCTGCTGGATATTGTCTCAGTCAATGAAATACAAATATCTGTGACAGATTTTTGGGCTAAAACTATACAATGGCATTATGATAATAATTGCTTGTGCACAAATGCATGTCTATCTTGCTTGTCTGAAATCCAGAATGTTTATTTTTACTTGTTTCCATTTCACAGAGGGATACATTTTTTGACTATATCTGTTTTATCTATTTTGGGTTCACCTCCTCTATTTTTCTGCTTTTTGTTTTATTGCTTCCTAGTTTTTTACGTTATTTACTTTGTTTTTGGTTATTAGGATTCCTTCGAGCACCCATAATCTGTTTAGGTGAATGTGAAATATTCTAGACTTAAACATAACAAGTAATCAATTTTTTTACATATTTGTAATGATGGTAGTACAATGAAGCTTGAACAACTGTCATGGAAGTGAAATAAGAGGCACACATAGTAGTTTCTCTTAAAATCGTAGATCATTTGCAGTCTTTCAGAAGTAAAGAAGCTAGATCTTTAACTGATGAAAGATAGAGAGAATATATTAATGTTCATGGTTTAATGGGGCTTGAACATACTGTTGTAGAAAACATTATTCTCTGGAATAACTTGGCAAACCAAACGTTAAAGATTTTTATTTTTTCAATTAAGTTGGAAAAACTGGGTTAGGGTCAGGGTAAACAACTTCAGAAATGAGAACTAGAAACACATTAAATGACCAAAAAATCATGATTTAATTGCAAAAATAATTGTGATTTTTTGGTTAAAAAAGTCAAAAATTGCTTTGACTGATTAATTGTAAAATAACACAAATTTTCCAGCAAAACACTGTCATCAGGGCTGAGTGGCAATTATTTGGAATCAATCTTAATTTGTAAATGATTTCTGCAGCTATGTTCAATATACTGTCAGTATAAGTAACTTTTGGGAGCAAAACTAAGCTCCAATAGAGGCTAGAAAGCTAGAAACTAAAACTAAAACCGTCAAAATTTCAGGCATTACTAATAAGTAATATATTATAAATATCCATAAGAAAGAGGCCTTTTTCACCTAAAAAAATCATGGTTGACAATGGTAATGGCTAGAGGCAAAGACACTCTCGATTCTGAATCTTGTGATGGGAGACCATCTCCTCATTATCAACAATTGTGACAAAGCCACTGCAAGCTCTGATGATTTTTAGTGGTGAACAGCCAGGGTTAGGTACAAAATGCATTTGTTCAAATCATAAAGGAAAGGGAATCCAATATATCCTCAACATCCATGGTCAATATTTCCTCCATCTTATCCTAAGTTGCCGGTTTGGGTACAGGTTTAGATATGGGTACACAGCAGTATGGCATTTTTTTTTTCCTTGGGTATGGGTATGGGGCCACATATATAGGTACGAGACTTTATATATATATATATATATATCATAGTAACGAGACTCAAACTCAGCTCGGTCTCGGTTAGGGTGACTCGACTCGTGACTCGGGACTCGACGCCTGGACTTGGCCTGGACTTGACACAGACTCGGCAAAATGGAAAAAGTTGTAAAAACCCTAGAAATTTAGAGATTTTTAAGGATTTAAAACTTGTTTCAAGCACCCTTTATTGAATAAACCTTAAAGACACAATAACATCATTAAATAGAAGCAAATATGATAACATACACAAGTATACAATGATCACATAAGTATAAAGCACACAAATTTTAGTTGAGTTGCTGAAGGAAATAGCATACTTAGATATATAAATATAGTCAAATGTATACAAAAGTCATGGAATATGAAATCCATGACATTAAATGTTCCATACAAATATGAAATATCAAAACAATAACAAGTCTATGGCATAGTGGAGCTAGCATCCTTCCTATGAAGGCGTCTAAGGGTCCTGGATGATGTAGCAGTTGCAGCCATAGTCTCTGCCTGTGTCTCCAATTCCATGCCACTCTCACCAACAACAACTGTGTCTCCTCGTGCTCTAGCCTCCTCAGCCATGGCTACAACCTCAGCCTCTCTCTCTGCTTGGTCCACCCAATCAAGGTCCTCGTCACTAAAGACTGCATCTGTAGCCTCAGTTATCCACTCAGACTGTGGATCAACCTCCTCTAGCCTGATTGGGGGTTTGTCGTGGTGAAAAATCTTCCTGTATTTGAGGCGAAGGTTGTAATGAACATACCAAATCATTCATCCTCTCCACTGATAGTCTATTGCGCTTCTTGGAGTGTATGTGCTCAAACATACTCCAATTGCGCTCACAACCAGATGCACAACATGGTTGAATCAATGTACGAATGGCAACTTTTTGAAGGCTCGGTGTATCGAAACCAAACATATTCCACCAACTATCTGAAATGAGAAAAAAAAACAAAATCAATCTCATTTTAATAATAAATTATAATATAAAAAGATGAAAATTATGACCTTAAATATATTTTTAGTATTTTACCTGGCAGTAATGTCATCCTACTCTCTTTGCACAACTGACGTGCAAATAAGTCTCCTTGTGCCTTAGTGAAGGCATCTATCTCGTGCACTATTTGTGTAGTAACATCAGGCAACATCTGCTCTATCGTTGAGTAGAGCCCACTAAGAATCTCTCTATCTGCATGTAGATCACGGCTGAAATGGAAGGCCAGATTTAGGAAACATGCGGCTGCATGGATGGGCCTATGAAGTTGGTGGTGCCATCTTTGATCAATGATCTCCCAAATGGGATGATACTTTTCCTCAACTCTAGCATAGATGGATCTAATGGCCTCTTTGGCCCTATCCATGCCCTCATATATGTAGCCTATTGCGGGCTTCTCCCTATCCACAACTTGTAGGAGAACTACCAAGGGCTCGACAAACTGCAAAGTGCAAACATTGTGAAACATTAACTTAAGTAAGTGTGAAGTTGTGAACGAAAATAAACAAATAAAAGTAAAATATGAATAAAAATTAAAAGTAAAACATAATGAAGAATTAAATTTTACCTTCACAATCTCCTCCGTTGGTGTCCAAAACCCTGGCTCATAAAAAATGTAGTCAGCCACAACAATCCCTGCAGTGCTTGTAGTATAGGATGAGGAAGACGACTCCTCACCAACAAACATGTTCCTTAAAGCTGCCCTTGACCGAATCAAGGATTGCAATGTGATAAAATTAGTTGCAAACCTAGTGATGCTAGGACGAGCTAACTGCCTAACCTCGTGTATTGCCTCATAAGGTTAAGCACCCATGTGTGATTGTATATAAATTTGCAAATGTTTTTGCGGAATCCACACATGTTTTGATCCATGGGAGCTTCCCAAGATCCTCCAATATGAGGTCAATGCAATGGGCAGCACATGGAGTCTAGAATATAGTAGAGTGCTTGTCCATCAATAATCTACTAGCAGCAACATAATTTGCTGCATTATTTGCCACCACTTGAACTACATTCTCTTCTCCCACCTCAGCTATCACCTCCTCTATAACCTCGCAAAGGTATGTGGCATTTTTGATTTGGGCGGAAGCATCAATGGATTTGATGAAGACGGTGTTACTTGAAAAAATAAGCAAAAGTTAAAAATTTAAAACCAATTATTCAATAAATTAAAAAACATAAATCAGCCATATTAAATTATTAATCACTAAATCAAATTCAAATTTCAAATTATTCAATGCATTGAGAGAAGTACAATTACCTCCAGAGGAAACTAGAAAATTCAGCAGTGTCCTATTTTTCCTATCGGTCCAACCATCAGTCATGATGGTGCAACCCGACCTCGCCCACTACAAGCGCTGCTCCTCTAATTGTGCTTTTACATTTGCCACCTTTTGAGTCAAAAGTGGGCCCTTTAATTCATCTTCAGTAGGGGCTTTGAACCCCGCCCCACATATTGTTATGGCATCAACCATGATTTGCCAAAAAGGAGACCTAAAACATGTCATAAATAAATTAATAAGTTACTTAGATAAGTATTGTAAATGTAAAATGAAAAGTTTTAAGTTTTTAACTTTAAATTTGAATTCGATAATGAGATACATTTAGATTCTAAAATTTAAATATAAATTTTAAAACAATTAAATGAAAAAGAATTACTTGGCTACATGGAAGGGAATGGTGCAATAGGACCAGAAGTTTGTAATTGTTTTCTTTGCTGCATCATGTACGTCCTTGTTCCAACCCATGCTCTCAAGCAACGGTTGGGAACCAAGAGTAGTGCATGGTACATAATATGAGTCCACCCTAGATTTACGAACTGTAGGGCCAATGCTAACACTCCCACTACCACTAGTAGTAGCAGCGCCAACAACACTAGGAGTACGCATAGCTGGTGCGGTAGCAGAAGCAATAGCACAAGCACTAGCACTAGGATGGTATGGAGGCATGGAAGAAGCATCTCCAACAACACCAAGTCCCTGTGGCTGTCCAACTCTCACCAACTCCTCCCTCTGCCTTTTTTTCGTTTCTTTTTGAAATTCGAATGTTTCTAATTGCACCTGCACTTCACGAACAGCCTCAGGAGGTGCTAGTGTGTAGCCCACTACATCACGGACGGGTATGTGGGCAATATGATATTTCAATCTGTTTATTCCTTCATGATATATTGTTTTGCAATATTTACATTTAGCCTCTCCTTTTTTCATTCTGACATATATTTCAACATGCTTCCAAGCAGGGTCTTTTCTGCCTGGGGTTTGACTTTGAGACATTGTGAAAATATGGTTTGATTTGCAAATGAAAGTGGCTGCAATAACAAGTAGGTTTTCTAAAATTATTTAAGTTGCAAGTAGGGTTTGTTAAAAAAAAATGCAAACTCAAAAAAACAATGATTTTACAAATCACAATGAAGTTCTTGTTTAAAAAACACAAAAAAAGCAATTAAAATCAAACTTACCTCTTCAATCTAGCTTGGAATGCAATGCAAACTCCTCCCAATTGCTGGTAATGAGCTAGAGATGCACCTCCTTGTTGGTATGAAGCTTCCCAAATGATTTAACAACCTGGATTTGTCTTTAACAGTTTGCTGGTTGCCCTACAATGATCTCTTTTTTTTCTTCACAACTCTCTCTTCTCCTTCTATTTTGCCAAATGATTGAAATGAGGTTGCTTTTAGGGTTGGGGAGATGATATAAGTAAAAACAAAAAAACAACTTAAAACTTTTATTTTATGTATTTCTGATTTTTATATGTTTTTGTATTATCGAACCCAAAACGAACCCAACCCCAATTTTTTTTTTCCCGAACCCAAAATTGGGTTCTCAAACCCAATTCGTCGGTTCGGGAAATTTTTTTTTTTGGGGTTGGGTTCGTTTTGGGTTCGGTAATACAAAAACATATAAAAATCAGAAATATATACATATTTGCAGCAAGTTCAAAATACACCACCATATTAATAGTCAAATAACATAGCAAAAATACACCACCACTTTATACTCAAATGTCATGATATAGAATTATAAATTAAAGTTCGAACTTCAAACATAAAAATGTCAAGTGTTTACAATCAGCCATTAATAATTATTGATCATTGATCAATATGAATCATATGGGTCATCAAAAAAAGCAGCATCATCAACATCATTAGATGCTACATTTTGTGTAGAACCACAAATAGCATTAGTGGCACTCGCACAAGCACTGCCACTCTCATGCTCAGTAGTTGCTTCAGGTTGATAGTCATCATCAATATCAAGTGCAACTAAGTGACTTGTGGAAGCATCCAAGTCAAGTTGCTCTGGCTCAATATCCCACCTCTTTGTGTCTCCTTTGTAGGAACTATGCTTGTGTGTAAGGAGGCGCAAGTTTGAATGCACGTACACCAAGTCCTTTGCCTTTTTTGAATATAGCCTATTGCGTTTTATTGAGTGGATGAAGGAGTATGTGCTCCAATTCCTCTTAGAAGAGAATGAACTAGCAACCTATTAAGACCAAATTAAATAGTTAAGAGTTACAAAATTTAACTAAACAAAATTATTAATTAAAATTTAATATAAATTAAAATTAAAATTACAAAATATAAAACTTACTTGGGATAAATTTTTTATTGCAATAGGTTGGAGGTGCCTGTATTCTTGCCCATGGAAATACATCCAACTATGAACATCCACCTTGACCTTGTCTCGAACATCATCAAGATTTTGATCAACACTACCAAAGCATGCAAAAGCCATGAACTCAACCCTCACTTGATCACGTTGGTCATGATTAGTGAAGAGTCTACGAAGTGCTGCCTTGTACCCTTGAGACACTTCAACATCCCTATATGGAGCAACTCTTGATGAAGTAGAAGCTAGAAAGTATCTGAGGACTATAATATTTGGGACTCAATGCAAAAGCGAGAAGTTGCAATGGAGTGGTCATTTTGTTCCATCTATCAACAATGATTTCCTGTAGCTCTTTGAAGAACTTTTCTTTAGGATCTTCCTCTTTTGCATTGATGATGGATTTCATCTTCTCAATCATTGAGTCGATACCATCATATACTTCGCCCAAACAAGGTCTATTGTAACGTCCCCATTTTGCGAGCATTAGAGTTCGTAAGGATTAGCCTATCATTTGACCCTCGTAGGCTAACAGTTATGGATAGAGGGTCTTCTGTGGCAGTTACTGGTAATTTTGAGACATTACTCTTCAGCTGGATTCGGGTTTTGGCCTTTGCACAGGTTATTTGACTCAGATTGGCACACTTACTATTTATAGTAAGTTACTATTTTGGGAGAGTCAGGGTTCCTATTAATAGAAAGACACCTGAGCAAAGCATATTGGCAGTGTCGACCTTGATTGGGCCTTTGCAGCTGTTTCTAGACTCAGTTTCACATACTTACTATTTATAGTAAGTCACTATTCAGGGTTTCTAATTTTAGACAGGCATCCAATCACATGGAGAATAGGGAGAGTCGACTCCTGGCTCAGACGGCTTAGCAATCAGACAAGTACATCAAGAGATATTAAAGTTTAAGTGACTTAAGTGATTTATTTAATATTTTAATATTATTATAAAGTTATAAAGTAACTTTATAATAATGTCACTTTAATATAATAAAGTGCATTAAGTGAATAATTTAATGTGGAAATAAATCTTTTATCCCACATTGGCCAGGAAGGTGTTTGAACTCTCTTAAGGAAAGAATAAAAAGAAAGGCAAGAGCTCATTCTTAGCATCGAGTTGATGAATATTGTTTTGATTGATTTTTATTGTGAAGCCTAGGGTTTTCGCAGTTTTCTTCTTGTCATAGGAAACAAAAACTTCCTATTGATAGCATAACTGAGGGAGTGAAAGATCTCTTGAAGGGTTGCAAATTGAGGAGAGGATAATTCTGTCCTTTCATTTGTGCTTAAAGGCGAAGATTTTATCTAGGGTTTGAAGATTATTACTTGCAGATCAGAATTCTTGTTAAGCTGCTACAGTGTCATGAACAGTGATCCGCTACAGTATATGCTACAGTGCATGTGAATAGTGATTCGCTACAGTGATTCTTTCAACCTCCAACTGCTGCATACATCTCCGCGCTTCAAATCAGGTTCAAACATGCAGGTCTAGGTTGATTATGTTCATTGTAATTGTTGTTATTGAATATTCAGGTCTGAATATATATGAAATATGAGATTGAGGATTGCTGTGTGTATTTCTGAGCTCTATCTGGTCATGGATGTATGTGATTGATGCTCAGAACTAAATCTCTTAACTGCTGTACATTTCTGGGTTATAATAGTTTGCAATCAGTCAAGTATACACTCAGAAATTGATGTAATAATTGCTGTTTCAGTCAAACTGTCAATGCTGGTTGTGGAGTTAAGGTCTGATATAGTCATTGGGGTGCGTAATATTGTATTCAAGTGGTCTTTCTGAGTTTGTAAAGGTCTGATTATAATTTCTGGGCATTTAAGAGTGACATTGTAACTAATTTCTGAGCACAGAAACTTCTATTAGCATGGTATTTGGTTTAGTTGAAGTTTGTTCACAGAACTGGAAGCTCTTTGCATTCAAGGTTTGATGTTTATGAAGTGTGTAAGTCTGATATTCATTTTCTGAGCAATCATATATTGTAAATCAGACCTAGTTGACAAATAGAATGTCATAATTTTGATTCTCAGTCATGTTCTTGCACTATACATTGAATGTCTCAAAATACATACATGTTATGCAATATGTTTGACAAAATGTCCTAACTGTCAAAACTAAAATTAATCAAGCAAAATTGGAATAGAGATTGTCCCATTCGGAGTGGGTCATCACATCTATCCATGTCAGTGTAACGGATCATGCTCAATATGGGCTTAGTGAAACTGACGAGATACTCAACACGATCCCACCAACTATTATCTAGGATCCTTTGCTTGACCCTATTTTCCCTTTCACTGCTAGATTGCCTCCATATGGCCCAATTAGGGCTGATTACCATGGCACAAAGTGCCTCATGAACCTTTATAAGTCCTCTCAACACAATTGTGTTGTAGGAAAAACAGGTCTTGACAACCTGTTTGAAAATTAAAATTAAAATTAACATATAATTTAAATTTACAAAATCAAAATTTAAAATTAAAAGAAAATTCAAAAAATAAAAAATATTGAGAATTAATTTACCTTCAACAACTCCAATTTTGAGAATTGTCTAAATATTCCTTGTGTCATATGGTAGCTGGTGACAAACATTTGGATGTCTTCGCCCTTAGCATACACCTGTTTGATCCACTTAATTTTGGATCCAATTTTTTGTAGCATTAGATTAAGGGAGTGGACAACAAAAGGTGTCCAAAAAATGTGTGGATACTTCTCCTCAACCAATAACCCAACAACCCTACAATTTTTGGCATTGTCGGTTACAACTTGCACAACATTTTGATGGCCTACTTCTTCAATAGCTTGGCAAAGGATGTTAGCAATAAATGGACCATCCTTCACCTGTCCTTCAAAATCCACTGCTCTCAAAAACATTGTCCATTTAGGGGACATGGCAATAACATTGATCAATGGGCGATTTTTTGCATCTTTCCATCCATCAGAAACGATGGTCACCCCTGTTTTGATTCACGAATCCCTTATGGGCTTCAAAGAGTCTGCTACATGTTTCACCTCTTTCTCCAATAAGGTGCAACACACCTTCTCAAAAGTTGGGCCATTATACCCCTTTGAAGCCTCTTTAATAGATTTCACCATTTTTTGCCAATATGGTGAACGAACAACATTGAATGCCAATCCGTTGGCATAGACACATCTTGCTATGTCTTGATCAACAATCTCTCTTGCCTCATTCTAAAATGAAGCTTCCAATGGTCCCTTAGATCTTTTATTTGAAGAGGGCACGGTTTGCTCTTGAGGGATGTCCATAAATGGATGCCTTTCTGTAGGTGGAAAATAAGAAGGCGGTGTAGGGGTTTTCATGGATCGAGATACTTTCTTCAAAGGATGGCTTGTGTTAACATTGGCTACTTTTTGGTCTACCTATTCTTGCTCAGCAATATATTTCAACACTATATCTTTTGGAATGCCTTCGTTGTTTTCACTTGGACAATTTTTGATGCCTGTTTTAGGGACCTCGCACAAGTGCCCTCTCACTCGACTGTATGAGCTCGAATATTGAATATGGCAATGACTACAAATCCAAGCATATCCTCCACCACTTGGAAGTTGCTGAACCATCTCTACATATTTACAAAGGGGAGAGTTTGGGTTTGTTTTGAAACGAGATTGGATTGAGCCCGAGGAGGTACCAGTTGCCGTTGTCATATGGAATACCTAAGGCACAATATATTGAAATTTTGGTATTGATTCATTGAATTTGAAACTAAAAGACTTAATTAATTTAAAAAAAATGAAAAAATTGAACATGTGTTATAGACATTTAGAGGAATGAAAAGTAAAACAAAACAAAAACTAAAAAACAAAACAAAAGAGTTGAAGTTCATTTGTTAAAAAAAAATGTAAAAAAAATAATAAAAAAACTTCAAAAACCTACCTCTTTTGAAGAAATCTTGCTCTACGATCTTCTTGGCAACGAACAGGCACTTGCAAGTGCTTAGGAATAGCACAACAACCAACTTCGAACAATCTACAATCAACCTTCAAGTCTATTCAAGCTTGTGCAAGCAAGAGAGAAAGTTCAACAATGGAGGCAAAAAATCCTTTTTTTCATTCACAAATTGGTAAATGAGTATCACTTTACCTATTTCATGTGTTAGAGGCAAATATTAGGGTTAGAGGGAATAAAAAACTCTTTAAAAGTCAACAAATAGTGAAAAAATAATTAAAAAATGCAAAAACGCATTGGAAAAGTCCGCTTGGGCGCAAATTCTGCCTTGGACTTCGAAAAAACCGAACCTTGGTCGGACCCACAATCAGGGTTCCGAACCCTGGCCGGACCCATAGTCGATTTTTTAAACCCACAACGAATTTGATCGAATCGGACCTGAATTTTGAACCCGACTCGAACCTGTATTGTACCTGGGATTCCCAAGGGCGAACCTAGTAACTTAGACAATAAACCTAGAAAAACCCTATGGTTCGTTTATTTTTTCAAAAATTTCTAAAAATAGAAAATTGCAATTTTTAGAAATTTTGACTCTTTTTGACTTTTGACGACAATTTTACAAGATTTTGACCATTTTACCAAAACGCCTTAATGAAACGAAAATTTAATTTTGGGTACACCATTTGGCTCTGTCTGGGGACCATGTCAGATACTTACGGCATAGGAGAACCAAGAATCTCTGGATATTTAAGCATAGACCAGTGTCTTATTAGTTGGGCAAGAGAGTCAATATCTTTTCTAAACCACCTATCAGTTGGAACTTCCTTAAAATTACCTAAAACAAGACTACCTAAAACACGACAAAACTTTTACGAAACGGGGAAATACATTATGACATAACGAAAAACAAAAAGAAAATTACTGAAAGAAAATTACTCTACACCCGAAGGGATGAAGTGCTTTAGATATTGTCTGCTATATGGCACCGGGAAGAGCTTTCATCCAGGCCGCTTCTGCCTGAAAAGCTTCACTTCTCTTTTGATGGGTATTATAGGAGACAATCCCTTCGGGATGAAGATTCTCAGGTTTTCATTTATCCAAGCAAAGGTACTCTGACAAAAGTCAGAATATGATGCAAATGGGAAAGCTTATACCACTGAGGCATTAGTTTTGCTGTCGTCCATCCTCGGGATGTTGAATGCTTCAAACCAGTCAATCGAGTTCCAAACTCGATTTCTATAATACCGTAGGTGATCTTTTTTGACCTAGAAATATCCTTTGATTGGCTCATTGATCAACTCTACATCCCCTTTATCACATAGAAATTCAATTCCTATGTCTTTGGCATTTTTGAGGCCTAACAAAAGCTCCACTTTTTCAACTTTAGTGAATTTTGATTGCAGGCAATATGCAAGTGAGTACAACTGTCCTTTAGGAGAGATGATCATTTCCCCTACTCCTAAACCTGCAGTTGAACAACCCCCATCGAATTGCATTGTCCATAACTTAGTATCCTTTGTCAATTTCTTTTTAGATCAAGCAATGTTCTGGTCTTTAGTTTCTAATTTTGACATCGTCACATAATTACGAAGACTTGTTTCTTGATATAGAATCTGGGCTAGGGGGTCTGGGGATTTCACTACTATGAATTGAGATTTGGGCTCAGGTTCTATCTTGATTTTGCCCTCCTTCACAGGATTGGTTGCGGACGACCAATCTAATTGCATTGCATCACCAAGATCTTTGCAGAAGCTTCGGCTTAACAACATCTCGTAGTTGGCTAGAATGTCAGCCACTAGGATATTCATCATTAACTTTTTCTCCGGACAAGCTACCAACCTTACTTTAGCGTCCTTCAATTGTCCGACCAATGGCACCGACTTAGATTCAAGTGAATAACACTTGTCCTACATCTTAGTGCGTGAAAGTCCTCATGCATTCATCACTTGTAGAGGCATGACGTTGTTTGAAGGGAACAAATGACTCGAGCAATGTAGGTTGAATTGAAGCCTCTTTCTTTACATATTGTATTATTCTGTCCAACTGCTCAGGGTGATCACAAAGATACTCCAATTGTGAAATATTAACCTTGGTCTTCATCATGGAGTTTACAATGTCAAAATTTGCTAAAGACGGGTCTTGAGCATTTGCTTTAGCATTCTCTTGTGAATTTTTAAAAGTGGAAGTTGCGACCACTTCCTCAATTTGTTCTTTAGCTCTTGCCTCTCTTCTTCCTTTTGCACTTTCAAGTGCAGAGCACGGGTAAACACAGGCATTGAATGTCTTCCGTGATTTACTGCAAGAGAGTAGTGGCGGGGGTCTCCTTTTTCTTTAATAACAGGTTCAAAGTATCCCGCAACAAAGTTGCCATCAAAGTTGTTTGTTTGTGGTAAGACAACATTCGATCTTGATGTTGGTATAATACCTGAACTGGGTATAGCATTAGCATATCCCATAATCTGATTCATTCTGAAGTTCTTAGGACATGTAGAACCGGTATGTGCATCAGTCTCATGGAAAGAACAAAATACTGCATTGTGTGCAGCTTCAAGTTTTTGTCTTGGTGTAGGTGCTGGAAATCGCGGCCTGTAATTATTTCTCTTTGGCTGGTACGATTGCTGAGGTTGGTATTGTGGCGGTGGTAGTGCAAGCATTTCATTGGCTACCCTTTGTAGCAGTGGATCTGCAGAACTTTGAACTAGAGGTCTGATTGAGTCCATCTTGTTGGAGGTGATCATATTATCCTCCAACTCGGTGGTGTGTTTTTGCGCATTCGTCAATTCTGTTTTTTTTGCCATCTTGAGGAAGAAGGCTATCTCTAATGGAAGAGCATTTATGAAACAACTCATCAGAATTTTTGGTGATGGATTGAGTGTAGAAGAAAGTCGTCTAAAAAGAAGATTAAATCTTGCTACAAATCCCCTTGTTGATGTTATAGTGCAGCGTTGGGCTGCTTTGAGCACTCTTCATCTCCTTAAGGCAATTCAAATGATAGCCTTAACGGCTATTTGAATTGCGAGATTACATTTCTTGAAATGGCACAACTTTTGAAGGCATGATTTAATGAAGTGGTGCGATTTCTCCTTGGCTGACTTCATATACTTTAATGGATGCAATTTCATTGAGAGACAATTAATAATTGCTATTATATGAGGCCAACCTCATTTATGAAGAGATGCGTTTATTTAGAGATTATATCTCTTGATTGGAGGCTGACATGAAGGATCAAGGGATGCGACTCTCTCCCTCCACTTGTATATATGTTTGATATGTTTCTTTGTTTGATCATTCACATATACACATTCCATTCCATATTCATTACAAGTGCGAATTTGTCATCAAAAGGAGTTCGAGTTTCTGTAGAAGTCTGAGTCTACTACAAGCAGATTGCATCATTCTGTTACTGTTTTTTTTGCATCTGTTTGGTGTGCTTCTTATTGGCCTTCTTATTGGCCCTTTGTAAAGGAGATATTCTTTGTGACATTCAATATATAAGTGATATATTGTTGCTGGGTTTTTCTCCCTCAAGTGGAGGGTTTTCCCAGGGTATCTATTGTGTTATTGTGTTGAATTTGAATTAAATTTCTGTGCTCTAATCTGATCATAAAAACTAACACTCCTCATGTGCTTGTTGTGCTCCATTTTTGAATTTGCAAGTTGGGCAAACAATAGATGACTGTCTTCAACAGGCTTGAATCTTGCCAAAATTTTCTCGCTCATAGTAGCCCAGCTTGTGATAATGCCCGGTTCCAGGTGATTGAACCTGTTGGTAGCATTTCCCATGAGAGTCTCCACAAAGAGATGCATTGCGATGTCTTCATGTGCCACGTGCAAGCCATTGTGAATGCAAAAAAATGTTCATCCGAGTGTTGACTTCCATCGCCGTGAAACCGGGGAAAGTGCTTCCTTGATCCTTTAGGTAACTCATGATTTTCCTGCAAAGCCAAAGGTCCAATGTTATTACCCCAAGGTAATGAGGGTGGACATCTCTGATTTCTATCATCATTGCCAACATTATCGTTGTTATCATCCATTGCTTCTGTATGGATCATGCAATAGGATGCCAGATGGTCATTTTCGTGTCATAAAGCGTTAGCTTTCTTGAGTTTTATGCCTCGTGCTCCACAGTGGGTGCCAAAAGACTATTGGGGTTTCAATTCGCACCTCTAGCGTGCGGATTGGAAACAGACAGCTATGCACAGTTAGATTGCTCTTCAAATTAGGAGGGGAAGCTCCCTCTTTTGCTAAACAAAAAGAAATGCTACACTAATTTCTGATCTTTTTATTTCAGCTGAGAGCACAAGGATATAAAACTCTTTGCCTGGTAGCTGAGGTTTTCTCTGGTTTCGTAACTTCAACTACAACTAAGCCTAAACTAATGACACTTCTAACTTCTCAAGTAAATTGAGAGCAAGAGAGTTAGAAGTAAACAAGGAATGTTAGATTAACACAAAACTTAGATAAACTTGTTTCCAAAACACATCCAAAGACTCATTGTACTTTTAGATGTAAGCATGAAATAAAGTTCATGAAAGCAAAACGTAAAACAATAACAACGAAAGATTTTGAGACTGTAGATCAAAGCAAGGTAGGCATAAGATTTATTTCCTCAGACTCCAACAGTAATAACACATCTGGGATAGTAGATTGCAGCAAAATGTAGGCATACAATATACGATCAAACCAAATTACACTGAACAAAGCGAACAAATATTGAATAGCAAACTTGTAGGCAAAATAGGCTCAGCAATTTGTTATCACAAGCACCGTTAAGAAAATAATGAGTAAAGCTGCTCTTATTTATACACAAACAAGTAGTAGGGAACTCTAAAATCTCCTTGTGTTAACAATTAGTCTTGCCAACATGCAAGCCTTATTTCTAAGTCTAAACAAAAGATAACTAACAGTTAACTGGAATGCTAATATCAGTCAATTGATCTTACACTAAAGAAAGCTCCAACAATACAATAGATAACTCCAAAGAATAGACATGCATGAAAAGATGACAACTATTTAACTTGGAAAAGGCATCAAGTTAATTGCTGTCATCACTTGAGTTCTATTCTTCGAAATATCTTCATGATTCAATTGGTAGTTCACTGATTGGTAACTGTTGGCGTTTAAATTCGCACCTCTGGAATGCGGATTTGAAAACGGACAGCTATGCACAGATAAACTGCTCTTCAAATTAGGAGGGGAAGCTCCCTCTTGCTGATGGTGTTTGAAAGAAAGTAAACTAAAACTAAGTTGCCTATCTTTTTGGATCAGCTTAGAGCACAAGGTTTTTTAAACACAAACGCCGCAGCTGAGATTTTCTGATAAGAAGTTCAACTACGACTAACTTAGACTAAAGACGTTCCTAACCTCTCAAGTAATAGCAGAGCAAGAGAAGTTAGAAATCAACAAGGTAGATTCTCTGACAAAAATACTTTAACAATCTCTCTCTCAACAAACACCTACACACTTCACTGTAAGCTGAAATAAAGATCATGAAAGCATAACATAGATAACGGAAATCTGAGATTTTAGACCAAGGCAAAAGAGGCTCATGATTTTATTACTCAAATCTCTAAAACAAAACTCCCTTCTAACATGCCTTGAATAAGAAATTGCAGCTAAGGAGGCTTGCAAACTTATTCTTAACACAATAGAAAACAGCAATCTCACTAACTCCTTGTTGGCTAAAGAGGCTCAACAATTTGCTTATCACAATACAAATGAACAATACTTGAGCAACAAATAGAAGGCACAATAGGCTCAGCGTTTTGTTCTCATAAGCACGGTTTAAACTAAGTGAACTGAAACTGAATAACAACTTGCTGCAATTCAGGCTCGCAATTTGCTATGACAATAACCGTTAAAGAAACTAAATGAGCAAAGGCTCTTATTTATAGAGAAGCAGAGGAGTAGGGAACCCTAAAATCTCCTTGCTTTCACAATCTAGGGCTTGCTCAGCAAGCAAGCTTTATTACTAAATCTAGAAACAAGATAACAACTAAAACCCTAAAAAGCAGAAAAAGCGGGAAACGCCAACTATTACATCTTATCTTCTTTCTATCCTCAAAGAATGGATAAGGATGATTCCAAGAATAGAAAGAAAGCGGGAAAGAAAGCTTCTAGAAGAAAGCTGCTTTAAAGCTCGATCACATCCGCTAGGAAGTCTGAGATTGTGTCCCGGTTCGGTGCATCTATACCATCAACAGCAAAACACCGCTTTTCAAGAATATCTTCGGCATCTGCAATAGATCTTAGGAAATCTTCAATCTCATTGGCCGCTTTATTGAACTTTGCTGACATCACTGAAATATGACCTATCCTTCCGCCAACTGGGCTGCAACTATGAACAACGTTCTGGAACTGATTTTGCACCTCCTCAAGCCCGACATAAGAACCATCTTCAAGACTGTACTGAGAGGGGATCTCTATGACAAATTCACTGATGAAAAGGAGAGCTTCAACCACCCTTTGCCTGTAGGTGATGAATTCTTCAGATATCCTCTCATAGGTTTTAACTTTGAAAACATGACGTTCTCTCCATGCAAGGATTTGTCTTTTGTGCTCCTTTGAAACTGCTGAACCGTAGGCTGTGTCTAAATCAGCAATGATAATCTCATGCCTAGGTTTTACTTCAGCCCATGTTTGTTCAAATCCTTGGATGCTTTGACGAAGTTTATGAGCATTTTCTCTCAACTGGAACATCCGAGCCAAGATCTCCTTTCCTCTGACAATGAAGCTCTCGATCCACTCCTGAGTCTCTTTCCCACATATGACCAGCTGTCTTAACTGATGGTGATCAGCTGGTGTCTCTAAGACCTGGGGCAGCAACTGAGTTGTTTGTGAAGAACCACGAGCAAGGTTAGAAATAAAAAGCTTAAGCTGCTGATTTTCGGCCTTGAGGGCTGCCTTGTCTTCTCCATCTTTAAGCACTCTTTCATGTAGGTTTTCGGATACAACTTTGAAGAGACTCAAATCTGCATGTCTGGTATTTCTACCAAGATTAGCCTTGACCATTACAAAATCATCCATGTTCACCTCATCTCTATTCTTATCTTCTGGAGGCACAGCAGTCTCTACAACAATCTCGTTATCAGGATTCCTATCAAAGTGAACTTGCTTCTTTGCCTTCTTCTTAGGAGGTTCCTGATAGATATTATCGAGATCATCAACACTCACTTGATATGAAGGCCTTCTCCTAACCCTTCCTAAGGAGTTCTCAAGCCAAGACACCGTAGTATCTTTACTAACTTCCTCAGGAGGTACTGCTGCGATCTCTTCATCATCTTCGATATCAAGATCAATATGAATTGGTGACGAACCCGTCAAAGGTACAGGAACATGTGTTGAAGGTGGCTCCTCTGCTTCATTCTGAGGTATGGGCTCGTCAAGAGGAACTTCTGAATCAACCGTAGGCTGTTCCTGTATGACTATGCCTGAGAAATCCAACCTTCTCTTTACATTTTTATTTGATCTACATCCTTTGACGCCATCTTGAGACTGACTTTTACCCTTTCCTTTTGACTGTGCTGTAGAAGAAGAGGGAATTATCCTTGGCGGCTCTGCTACTGGAATAGAGTTCTTCCTTTTAAGCACTAAGAAAACCTTACTATACTCAATGACTTGTCTTGTTCTGTCTTCAACTGAAAGAGATTCCTTGTTTGCCCAATTAACTTGTGGAAGAGGCTGATCCTTGATTCTTTTCTGAGTGTACATTGGTAGAAGAACATCTTCATCATCATCAGAGAGCCCTTCTATATCTTCATTTAAGCAATCTTTCATCTGATGGAGAGTCAACCTGCTGTAACTACGCCTTCGCACTTCAAACTCATCTGCACAGTTAGCCCAAAAATCTTCAAGTGCGGGTATATGATTGTAATTCTTCTCCAACCGGCCAGCGTAGACACCATGAGGATCAAATGACCGCCTCTCACTGTAGGGTTTGAGACCGAATTTATCTAATTCTTCTCCAATTGTCTTGGCATCTGTAGCAGTCCTGCATGTATAAATACCCAACCCTAATGGAAAGTGAAGAGAGGGTTTCTTTCTATTTCTCAAGACTGTGTGGACACCGTGAGCTTGCCTCAAGAATTCCATGAAGATGACCTCGTCTGACGGATACCTTGGCAACATTAGCGGGGCACCTGAATAACCATAAACCCTGAGATAGGTAAAGGTAGGAAACTGTATAAACCAATCTGCCCATTCTGCCATTGCTGCCCTAGCAACTGAAGAGATGCGGACGTGCAATTCATTGTCTAAGTCACGCACCGTGTACATCAAGAATGCCTCGTTCACCCTTTTGTAGTGGTGCAACGACTTTGTGAACTCCAGCTGAGGATAATAATTATATATGTGTTGAACGCTCAAAGATCCCTCGGTGTTCAATCCTCTGAATTGACCTTGATAGGCCACCAGGTAGACTAGATATGACACCATGTGAAATACATGAAACTGGAAATATTCTGTTATTTGTTGATGTAGGCAGTCACTAATCAAAGTAGGCCAGTCATAAAACTCGGTTTTCTTCATAATGTGAGGTATGGCATAAAACATCCAAGGTTGGAACTTGGTGGCATCCTCGGAACCAGTGACCCTGTTGAGCAAAGTGATGATGATAGCAACCTCGTCCTTGAACTCCCCTCGTCCGACATTCTTGGGCAATGTCTTATGTTTTTCTTTCATCCATCTCTGGGCAATCTTCTTGCTGTATTTGTCTTTATGCATATTCCACATCTTTTCACACTCATCCCTCGAAAGAGTTACACTTTCAGGCCATGGGGGAATGGAAAAACACTTTTCAACCATATCAGGCTTTAGACTGCAAATCAACCTGCCATCTGCTGACTGGATCTCCCTAGTAGCCGGGTTGTAATGCTTAATGCAAGCGATTACGAACTCAAGGCTCTGAACTGATATAGGAATAGATGCTGCGAGGAGTCCGAATGACCCAGGTTCCGATTGAAGTGTTGCCTGCTCTCTCCAAGGCGTGTAGGTCGAACACCGGCTTGACATGATGCAAGTCTGTCTCAGCTGTTTTGATGTAATCGTGAAAAAGTGCTGATTCGGACTTGAAAACATTAGGAGTGTACTCCATTTCAGAAAACTTGAAGAATGACTGTAAACTCGCCTTGGTTCAGACAAGTCTTGTGCAATTTCTATTTTTAGAATGCTGATTTTTGTGCTTCAACGGACGAATTTTTGAGAAATTTTTCTGAGATATGGGTTTTGTTCAGAATGGCGATACAAGACAACCCAGATCGTCCGTTTTTGAAAATCTTGAATTTTGACTGAAAAAGCAGCAAACCCTAATTTCTTCAATTTTCCCGAAAAAAGCTGGCATCTGGGTTTTGTTCAGAATATCGTTAGAAATGGACCCAGTTGATTGGATTTGCAAAACTCTGACGTTTGATTGAAAAAGCAGCCAACCCTAGGTTTTGAAAAAAGCTGCGATATGGGTTTTCTTCAGAAGACTGATTGGAAAGGACCCAGATGGTTGAAATTTGAATGCACTGAGGTTTTCACTGACATGCAAGATAAAAGCACTTGCTGCAACTTGATGAAGTTCTTGAAAAATTCTTCAGAAGATAGAGGCAAAAAGACCCAGATGACTGAAAAATTGAAAGCCTTGGCCTCCTGCTTGAAAAACTTGATCTTCTGGAACAAAAAGAATGAAAGAACAATGGTTTATGCTTGCTGGTCTGAAAAATCTGATGTAAAACCAGCAACTATGGATTCTTGAATCACAAAAATTCTTCAAACTTGCTGCTCCAACTTTCTCCTCTGGATGCTACCTGCAAAAATAATGAAAAATACATTGAAAAGAAGTGTTAAATAGACTTAGGTTTTGATTTTAGGTTTTGCTTTTTTCTGCTTTTATTTCAAAACCCTAAATCTCATCTTCTCAGCTTGGACGCCATCTTCCTCTTCTCACAATTTTGAAATTTTGAAAATCTCAAAAATCTTCTAAGGCATGGAAATTTGGGCGCCTTTCTCCAAGAGGGGCGCTCAACTTCACCAGTGTTAGTCAAAATTTCAACTTTTTCAACTTTTCTCAATTTTAACATGCCACTTCGCCACTGATTTCTCGTTGATTGGTTTACCCGACAGGCGAGCTGAGTGGTTCACTGCGGAGCCGGACTGATTCTGAAGAAGATGTTCTGGAGGCACCTCCTGCTAAAACTTGATTTCGACCTCCGAATTCACGGGAGGCTTTTCCTTCTAGGGGCGCCCAGTTTCTTCAGTGTTAGCCATTTTTCTAATTTCCAAGTTCTTCCTTCTCCCTTTGATCTTCTGGTGAATCTTCGATTCCGGGAGCTACGTTGATCGGACTGACTGTCTGAGTGTTTCGTTGGATAGCCAGACTGATTTTGGCGAGGCCTTCTTGGACGTTACTTCTGCAAATTCCATCATTTGGAGGCTTTAAAATTTGGGCGCCCTTCTTCAACTGGGGCGCCCACTTCCATCAGACTTAGAAAATTTTCCAATTTATTCAGGTCCCTCACTTCTTCAGATGACCTTGTTGGATCTTAAGCTCCGGGCGTCGGATTGACTGATGGCTGTGCTCATTGCGAAGCTGACGAAGAATGAAGGGGGTGCTCTGGAGACACTTTTGTCAAAAATGGATTTTTTACCCTTCAAAAGGTTGGGCGCCTATCTTGACTGGGGGCGCCCAGTTTACCAACACTTAGTTTATTTTTCACCTTTTTCACTTTTGCTTTGAATTTCTCTTTTTACCTCTCGTCGGACCTTCTGTTCAGCCTTTTGAATCTGATGACTGCGAGCTCCGTTTGTCGTGCTGAATAGCTCACTGCAAAGCCAGTTGAATTCTGACGACATCCCGTTATAGCTTCGACTGCAAATTTCCTCTGTCTGCATCCTTGAAAAGTTGGGCGCCTTTCTTCACTTAGGGCGCCCAGTTTCTCCAGACTTAGAAAAATTTTCAACTTCATCTTCTTCAAGTTTCAGATCTTCATTTATACCTTCTACTTTGACTTGAATTTGCCGGAGACTGGATCATCAGATGCTCTGACGGGGATATCCATCGCGAAGCTGACTGAAAACTGAGCAACTTCCATTGGAGACCGTAACCCTAATTCCTTCATTTGGCACCCTGAAAAGGTGGGCGCCTTTCTTCAACTGGGGCGCCCAAACTTAGCAGACTTAGAAAATTTTCATGACTTTTCAATTTTCTTCCTCGATCCTCGTGCATGTTCATCATTTCACTTTCTGCTGGAAGTTTTGAATGCTAAAATTAACGCCTGGCAGTCGGATGACCTCCATTGATGACCTCGGAACTCCAGATATGCTTCTGAAAAAGCTGAATAGACCCAGTAGGGCAAAACTAATTATTTTAAGATTCCGACTGCACCAGCCTGATACGGACACATTTTGAGCCAATCAAAATCGTTCGGACCGTCGGACCAACTTTCTATTTTTAGAAAATTTTGCCAAGATCCGCTTCAAAGAAACCCAAAACCCGTAAAACGCTACTATTTCAATTTTTTATAAAAATAGCAGTTTTCCTAAAATTTAGGGATGAAAAACTGAGATCTGGGTTTTGTAGGTTAAGCTGCTCTTAGCAGACCCAGATCGTCAGAAATTGAAAATTTTGTGTTTTAACCCTCCATGCAAGACATGCACACCCAAATTTTGACCTTTTTGACTGCTTTGACAAGACTTTTACTCATTTCTTCAAAATGTCTAAGTGTAACAAAAATTTTAATTTTGGGGTACAACAGTAACTTTGGTAGCTCTGAAACTGAAGTGATGACCTCTGTTTCTTCTGCAGCTTTATGCTTTTGACACTTTTCTTGATTTTTCTCAATAGAAGAGTATTGCATGATGAAACTGTGAAGTTTGACTGTGAACACAGATATATTCAAACAAGTTCTACACAAAAGCTAAAAATAACTTTGCTGAATCTTCTTCAGAAAAAAAAGGGTAGATGTTTGGAGAAAAATCTGAGATATGGGTTTTGTAGAGAATGTCATTCTGAATAGACCCAGATCGTCTGTTTTTCGAAAAACTGATTTTTTAACCAACATGTGAGAACCCCTAAAGATTAAAAATTGTGAAGCAAATTTTTTGAGAAAAAATTGAGATATGGGTTTTGTAAGTATTCATGTGCTGAAGAGACCTAGATCTTTTATTTTTGAAAGAAATCTGAGGTCTGGGTTTTGTGGTCAATTTCATGTTGACTAAACCTAGATTGTCAAATTTCTCAAAAAAATGATTTTTCTTGAACATTCAAGAAACCCTAGAAAAGTGGAAGCTGAAGAAGTAGGGGAATTTTTTTTTCAGTCTTTGAAGAAGAATGAAAAAGAAGTTGACCCAAATTGATGAAAGCTGAAAACGATGACCTTATGTTTCTGAAAAATGATGCCTTGGAAAAATGCATTATGGAAAAGTGTTTTCTGTGCAACCTGAACTCGAATCTATGAAGAAATCTGAAAATGCCCTTCATTTGATGCTCTAAATGCTATTGAGAAGAAAATTTTGTGTTTGCTCGTCTAACCTGCAAAATAATGAAGAATAGATGCCCAAATGTTTCTAAAGTAAAGTCTGGAGGTGAAAGAAGTAGTTAACTCGCGAAAACCCTAAATTTAGGAGTGATCACGTGAAAATATCTGTCAACTCGAAGAATCCCTAGAAAATAGGGCCGTCAAAGCATGAAGACGTCTTTCAAAAATTTCTAACTCAAGTTGACTTGGGCGTCTCCTTGAGATAAGGCGTCCAACTTTGCAGTGTTAGAAAAGGATTTACACTCTAATATTAAGGAATATGGTGACACTCTAATATTAGGAATATGGTGACACCTAAGAAAGGAGTTATACTCCAAGGAATCTTTAGTAAAAGACAAACGAGGTGTAAGATAATCTAAATTAATAAATAAAAGATAATTAAAAAACTCAGCCACCTTAGTAAGGACAAAACCTCTTTAAATGTAGAAAAAAAATCCATATATAAGAGGACAAAAAAAATTGAGTAGGTATAGGAATATCCATAAAAAAATAAAATAAAGTAAATAAATCTATCTTATGATTCTCTAACTTAATCACCAATTTTAGCAAAATGGATCTTGCCTTTGTTGTAAGGGCATTGCTTCTAAATCTACCAAGTGGGTTACCACGTTCTCAATTGTTTTGTTGTGAGTCAATTAGGAAATTTTAATTTAACATTTTCTTTTCTGCTCTTTTTCTAATCATTTATTGGTGTCTTGTATTTCACCTGTCTTATGTTGTTGATACTGCTATACCTGCATGCATTTTAGGATGGAAAAATATTGAGCTGGTAACCTATCTGTGTCATGATATTTCCATTGGATTATTTGGACCATTGGTGCCTTTCTTTGGATATCATTTGTTTCCATCCCAATGGCTAGTGATGTAATCATGCAGTGATGGTCAAACTAGTTTCTCCAAAAGTTAATAAGCAGGCAAAGGTTTGGGAGGGTAGAAAAGAAGTCCCGCAAAGTAATCATTTGCGTCTTATATGCACTGACTAGGCAACTAGCAAGATCATGCTATTTTTCGATCCCTTATCTTGCGTGCCATGCTTTTTCCTCCATTTTGGGTTTTAGGTATACTTTTTGGGGTGTGGTCATAATTGTCTGAAAAGATGGTTATTTATGTGATTGAGATTGCTAAAAAATCTTGTACTAAAATTGTTGACTAAGAATTGCAGATATTACTTATATATCTAATCTTAATGTTTGTGCACCATAATGAATGTTGTTTTCAATTTTATTTCTTGGATTGTCAACTTGCAGAAGATCTTACTTGGTTTCATCTGTAATTCAGATTTGGATAGGATATTATTTCCCATACGTCTGCCTGCAACTCAAGAAAAAATGGAATACATGATTCCGATAGAAGCAGATGAAGCCAAAATTTATCATGAGGCTTTGAAGCATTTTGAAGTTGCACTATCTTCATCCCCACCATTATTAGCAGCTTTGGTTCCATATTTACAGGTATTGCAAGCTTCCTATTATTGCTGTTCTCAGATACAAGTGAATAAAAAGTAATATATATTCCTGGTTGTGATTATTCACATAAATCACAGGTGTCCAAGTCTAAATGAGTGTGAAACAAATGTGTTCCATTGCCTTCCTTGGTAATTGATATCTTCAACATCTCATGATATATAATCATTATTTCTCCAAGTTTCTAGGATGTGGGAATGTGGGGATGGGGTTTCAGGGACAGCAAGAGGACATATATATATATATATATATATATATATATATATATATATATATGGCAATTGACTTGCTAATACAGCATATAATTTTAATCAAACACAACACTTAGTATTCCTCATCTAAGCGCCAAAGCAAACACCTATTTTATGGTATGACTATTATGTCTTCTTACTTAAAAATATCTACAATGACTAAAGGCTATTTATACAAATTCAAATATAATCAAGCTATATCATATTGATGACATGCCAAGACAAAGATGACTCATAAACATTGTGTAACATCAAGACTCCACATATGTTAATTAATGACGAACAAAGTTCACAAGCACAATGTAAACTGACATTAAATGCAATCATGAACAAGTCATGTTTTGCAACTACATGCAGGTTATTACAACAAGCATGGGTTTTTGACTTCCATGAGCTCCACATTGGCATAATTTAGTAGCTCCACAAGGACATTGATGTAACCACTTTTTGACACCACAAATAATGCCATCTGCCTTTCCAACAAATGCTCCCCTGCCTCGTTGTCTGCTGCATCTTCTGAGTTGATTTTTCTGTTAAAATTCAAATTGGAGGGCACAAATTTTGTCTATGGGATGTCACAGGGACATTAGGGACACCTTCCCTTGACCATGGGGAATGTCCTATTAGACTTCCCTCATGTAAAGGGTGCGTCCTTGGGACATCCCTGTAATGTCCTCTCCTTGCCTCTGAGCAATGGAGTTTTCCATTAGCCTATTGCAGAGTTCCTGTAGGCTAAGTGGAGTTTGGTAAGGGGACTTAGTGCCAATTTCTTTTGTGGTAGTTTTTGGTGTTTTTGGCAAGACTTTCTATTTTTAGCAGGGGCCCAATTTCATTACTTACTATTCATAGTAAGTCTCAATGTTTCTCAATTTTTATGCCAGTTTGATGTTTTGGAATATTAATTATTTTTAGCAGTTGCTATAAATAGTAAGTCTATTTTTGGTAACTGGTCCTAGCTTAGGCTACTTCAACAATGTCTATTTCTAGTTTGGGCGTTGGCATGGCTAAGGTTTGATTTAATTGTTATTTGTATTTCTCACTTAAGTTATTTAATTAAAGTTACTTTAACTTAAGTGAAGGGGTTGGGGGGTCATGCAAAAAACACCTTGGAGCCTAATGTAATAACTGAACGTTGTTTTCAAAAGCAACAAAAGAAAAATAGTGTCCTTATGGAGTTGGACGCTCAAGGGAGGTATAAGGTGTTTTTAAATAATTAAAAATAAAGTGCTCATGAAGGGGGTCGTTGGCTTTTGGAGGAAAGATGATTTGAAAATGTTTGCCCTAATTTCCTCTTGACTCTTCAAAACTCCTTTTTGGGCCTCATTTGGGTATGGTTGAGTTGACGACATAACAGGATGCTGCTAGATTATTTCCAAAATATTGCTGCTGCATATTGAGGACAAAAACCCTCATCATTTGGAATTGTTTTTGGTGGTGAGAGATCTGTTGTACCCCAAAATTAAATTTCTTGTTAAACTTAGACATTTTGAAGAAATGAGTAAAAGTCTTGTTAAATCAGTCAAAAAGGTCAAAATTTGGGTGTGCATGTCTTGCATGAGGGGTTAAAACGCAAAATTTTCAAAATTTGACGATCTGGGTCTGTTAAGAGCGACCTAATCTACAAAACCCAGATCTCAGTTTTTCATCCCTACTTTTTAGGAAAACTGCTATTTTTAGAATTTTTCTAAAAATAGTAAATTTTTCTAGGTTTTTCTTCCCTACTTTTTAGGAAAACTGAAATTTTTAGAATTTTTCTAAAAATTGTAACTTTTTTTGGGTTTTTTTTGGTTTCTTTGGAAACGGATATTGGCAAAACTTTCTAAAAATAGAAAGTTGGTCTGATAGGGTTCAAACTGATTTTGATTGGCTCAAAATACGTCCATATTAAGCTGGTGTAGTCAGAATCTCAAAATAATCAGTTTTTCCCTAGTGGGTCTATTCTGCTTTTTCAAAAGCATAACAGGAGCTTTGAGGTCATCAATGGAGGTCAGTCAGCTGCTAGGCGTCAGATTCAACATTCAGGGGTTCAACAGAAGGTAAGTTGGTGAGCAAGCACGAAGAACGAAGAAGAAAGTGAAAGACTGTGAAAATTTTCTAACTCTGGTTGCCATGGGCGCCCCAGGAGAGAATAGGCGCCCATCTTTTTAGGGCATTAAAAGTTGAAATTAGGGTTTGAGCCTCCAATCAAAGTTGCTCAGTTCTCTTCCAGCTCTGTAGCAAATTTGACGGTGCAGTCATCAGATCATCCAGTCGCCCGGGATTTAGAGCCGAACAGGGAGGATTCATACAGAAGTCAGAATGAAAAAGAATGACAATTATCAAAATTTGAATAAGTTTGGGAACTTTGGGCACCCCTAGTGAAGAAGGGCGCCCAACGTTTTGGAGCACCTAACTCAGCAGTTAGGGTTTGAGAATATGCTCAATCTCTTCAGTATTCAGCCAGCTTCACAATGCCTGTCTCCGTCAGATCATCCGACTGTCGAATCTCCAACAGATTCAGATCAAAGTGGAACATACATAATAGAGGTTTGAACTTGAAGAAATTGGAAATCAAGAAATGGCTAAGTCTGGAGGTTTTTGGCACCCCAGGAGAGAAGAGGCGCCCAAGTTTTCAAGGGCCTAAACAAATTTACAGAAGTAGCTCTAACACGATTTCTCCACAGTTGATCTGGCTCTCCAACGAGATATTTAGCGTGTCAATCGGAGTTTGTAGTTGCCAGATACGAGAAGCTGAACAGAGGGTTTGATGAGAGCTAAGAATTGAAATTCAAAAGCAAACGTGAGAAAGTGAAAAATAATCTAACTTTGGTGAGTTTGGGCGCCCCAGCATGCCAGGGGCGCCCAAGCTTTTGAATGCTCAAACTCAACTATTTGCTGAAGTTTCTCCCAGGAGACCCCTCTTAATATCTCCTTAGCTTCGCAACGAGCATAACCATTAGTCCATCCGATGCCTGGATCACCAGATTCGACAAGATCGTCTGTGGAAGAAGAGTTGAAGGAATTGAAAATCATAAAAAAATGGCTAACTCTGGACAAAATGGGCTCCCCTGGAGGAAATAGGCTCCCATGAATTCGAAGGTCGAAATGAAGTGTTTAGCCAGAGACGCCTCTAGAACAATCTTCACAAAATTAGTCAGGCTACGCGATGAATCATCCAGCTCGTTCATCGGATTAATCTGCAAGCCGGAAATCGAGATCAAAGTAGGGGGTCAAAGTTGTGAAAAGTTGAAAATATCAAAAAAATGACTAACACTGCTTGAAGTGGGCGCTCCTAGCCAAGAAGGGCGCCCAACTTCTCATGCCTTAGAATTTTCAAGATTTTCAAAGTTTCAGTTTGTGAGATGAAGCATGGGCGTCCAAGTTCAATGAACAAAGGTTTTTAGGGTTTTGGAAATAAGAGCAAAAGAAAGCAAACCTAATTCAAACCCTAAAGTCTATTTAATGCATCATTTCAATGTAAAATTCATCATTTTTACAGGTAGTATTCAAAGGAGAAAGTTGGAGCAGCAAGTTTGAAGAATTTTTATGATTCAAGAACTTAAGTTTGCTGGTTATTCATCAAATTTTTCAGATCAGCAAGCATAAGGCCTTGCTTTTTTATAGCTTTTTCATCCAGAAGATCAAATTTTTCAAGAAGAAGGCCAAAATTTTCAAATTTTCAGCCATCTAGGTCTTTTCACCTCATTCTTTTGAAGAAATTTTCAAGAACTTCGTTGAGTTGCAGCAGCTGCTTTTTATTTGCATGTCAGTGAAATCCTTAGTGCATTCAGTTTTCAATCATCTGGGTCCTCTCAAATTATTCTTCTGAAGAAAGCCCATATCACAACTTTTTTCAAGAAAATTCCAAATCCTAGGGTTGGCTGCTTTTTTGATCAACCATCAAAATTTTACAAATCTAATCAATTGGGCCCATTTCTAATTGTATTCTGAACAAAACCCAGGTGCTAGCTTTTTTCGTGAAAAATTAAAGAAATTAAGGTTTGTTGCTCTTTCAGTATAAAATCAAAATTTTCAAAATCGGACGATCTGGGTTGTCTTGCAACGAAATTTTGAGCAAAACCCATATCTCAAAATTTTTTTGAAAAAAATTGTCCGTTGGAAGAAGAAAAACCAGCATTCTAAAAATAGTAAGTTGCTCAAAACTTGTCTGAACCTAGGCGAGTTTACAGTCGTTCTTCAAAGTTTCCGAAATGGAGTACACTCCCAATGTTTTCAAGACTGAATCAGCTCTCTATCATGATTACATCAAAACAGCTGAGACAGACTTGCATCACATTAAGCCGGTGTTTGATCTACACGCTTTGGAGAGCGCAGGCAACACTTCAATCAGAAACCTGGGACACTCTGAACTCCTCGCAGCAGTGTCTATTCCTATATCAGTTCAGAGTCTTGAGTTCGTAATCTCTTGCATCAAGCATTATAACCCGGCTACAAGGGAGATTTAGTCAGTTGATGGCAGATTTGAAGAGCACAAAGATATACTGAGAGGGGGGGGTGAATCAGTATATCAACTAACTTTTTCCCTCTTAACTCTTATTAACTTCAAACTCTAATATAAATCAACTATGCAAAAATATCTCAATATGAACAAGTTGACACCAAGATTTTACGTGGAAACCCTTACGGGAGAAAACCACGGTACAAACAATGTACTTTATGAATTATAAAAACTTTTACAATGAATGTAGGCACCAACCTACTTGAATCACCAAATAAGTAGTTTAGTAGGCACCGACCTACAAAGAGCACCAACCCTTAATCCTGATTTAGTAGGCACCAACCTACAAGGAGCTTCAACCCCTAATGCTGATTTAGTAGGCACCAACCTACAAGGAGCACAAACCCCTAACGTTCATAGGCACCAACCTACCGGAAGCTCCAACTCCCACTTGCCAGGCACCAACTTAGCAAAAATAATAACTTGAATGAATTGTGTTCCACCTTCAATGTTGCTTCTTCAACAGATGATGGACTTTACAATCTTCTTGAAATTATCCTCCTTGAATGATATCAAAATATATCTTGTTCACAACTTTCCTTTTCACATAAAAATTTACTTCATGATGATGCTATCTACTTCACTAGATCTGCATTATTTTCACTTCAGTCTCCTTCATAAAAATTTGCACAAACTCCTCTTGGACTGTCTTTGAATTACCTTCACAAGTCACTTCTCTTCATAAATCTGCTCAACATTTAAATATATCTTCACAAAACTCTGCTTCAATTTGCATGTATTTCTCTTTGCTTCTGCATGAACTTTGGAACAAGTTCTTCTTTAAAAACTGTCTTATTTTACTTCAGATGATATTCACTTTATACAATTCCAATTCAGACTACTTCATCTCTTTATCACAAGTAATGTTCAATAAACTCCTTAACAACCACACAAAAAATCTTCAATTAAATCCCATCACATACAACACGTGGTTTTGATATGATCTTTATTCTACCCACACTGCTCTACCCCCAATTGTGACTCAAGTATAAAACATTTATTTCACTCACAGCACCCTACACATTTGTGTTTTATGATATATCGACTTTTCCATACAGCATACACAACTCGCCTTGATTTGGATGTCCTTTATAAATGTTGCTCAAGAGTTGCACTTTTCTTATGAAGGAATACATCTGTTCTTGTGTCCTTTTCTAAAATCTGCCTTTTCATAATCGAATTAGTTTATTTTAGTTGTGTTCAATAGACAATAAACTAAGACACATCCCTTCATTAATTCGAATCTCCCTTAATTGGAAAGACACGTCTTTCCAACACCAAAACTTGTTTCTTTTAACTGTAATCGTGCGTTCTTTTACTCGCATCTATTGAAGGAAAAGACGTCCTTCATTATCATTTAAACACGTATTTTCATAAAGTAATCTGTATTGACTTTGAAACAAATCTTTCTAAAGCACGTTTTGTTTTTAGTAAAACACTTTAATTAAAAAACATGTTCTTAAAGGCATGTTCTTTCAGATTAGCAAGTCGTTATTGTCTTTTGGAGATTGCATCTACTCAAGTAAAAACACGTCTTTTGGTTTTTCAATTCTCCACATCATTTGTTGTACATAACAAATCATAAATCGGTTTTGTTAGAATAACCAATCCATTCTACTAAGGATTTCGATCTGTAGTAATTTGCTCCATACAAATTTTGATTTGTAGATAATATACCATTCTGTCTGTAGCAATCGTTTGTTTTCTTAAGAGGATCGAGTCCAAGACTACCTAATATCTTTTTGATCAGATCTTGCTCCATAGTGGTTTATTCAACTTCACAGTCTGATTTATTCATCTTTAACAGTCTGATTAAGCCAACACAGATTTTGCCTTGACCTTTAATGACAATACTTCAATAGTCTTAAAATCCTTCTATGTTTAATCTGAAGAATGTATTTATGACATAGATATGTGTAATGATAGACCTTCAACTTGTCATCTGCAATATGATATCTTCAGTCATGCCTTTGCAATATGATATCTTCAATCATGCTCATTTTGACATCAACTACTCCATCATTTTCACTTTGACATCAATGACAACATTTCCAACAAGATTGATTTGCAGTTTGAAGCCTGATATGGTCGATAAATGTTTTTCCATTCCCCCTTGGCCTGAAAGTGTCACTATCTCAAAGGGTGAATGTGAAAGGATATGGGAAATGCACAAAGACAAGTACAGTAAGAAGATTGCATAGAGGTGGATGAAAGAGAAGCATAAGACTTTGCCTAAGAACGTCGGGCGAGGAGAATTCAAAGATGGGATTGCTATCATTATCACCTTGCTCAACAGGGTAACTGGATCAGAAGATGCTGCCAAGTTTCAGCCTTGGATGTTTTACACCATACCCCACATCATGAAGAAAACCGAGTTATATGATTGGCACACCTTGATCAGTGACAGCCTACATCAACAGATAACAAAATACTTCCAATTTCATGAGTTCCATATGGTTTTGTTACCTAGTCT
Organism: Sequoia sempervirens; assembly: GCA_007258455.2. Taxonomy (NCBI): domain Eukaryota; kingdom Viridiplantae; phylum Streptophyta; class Pinopsida; order Cupressales; family Cupressaceae; genus Sequoia; species Sequoia sempervirens. Next base: position 618,495,110 of record VDFB02193867.1, on the reverse strand, counting down.
ACCTGGTGGCCTATCAAGGTCAATTCAGAGGGTTGAACACTGAGGGATCATTGAGCGTACAACATATCTACAACTACTATCCCCAGTTGGAATTCACGAAGTCACTACATCACTACAAGAGAGTGAACGAGGCTTTTCTGATGTACACAGTGCGGGACCTGGACAATGAATTGCACGTCCGTATCTCTTCAGTTGCCAGGGCAGTGATGGCGGAGTGGGTAGATTGGTTCATACAATTTCCTACTTTCACCTATCTTAGAGTCTATGGCTATTCAGGTGCCCTGCTCATGCTACCAAGGTACCCGTCAGACGAGGTCGTCTTCATGGAGTTCTTAAGGCAGGCACACGATGTCCATGCATTCTTGAGGAATAGAAAGAAACCCTCCCTCAATTTTCCATTAGGGCTGGGAATCTATACATGCAGGACTGCCGCAGATGCTAAGACAATGGGAGATGAGTTAGACAAATTCGGCCTCAAGTCTTACAGCGAGAGACGATCATTTAATCCTCATGGTGTCTATGCTGGTCGGCTTGAGAAGAACTATGCTCATATATCCGCCCTTGAAGATTTTTGGGCTAATTATGCAGATGAGTTCGAGGTGCGAAGGAATAGTTACAACAGGCTCACTCTTCACCAGATGAAAGACTGCTTAAATGAAGATATAGAAGGGTTATTAGATGATGACGAGGATGTGCTTCTCCCGATGTATGCTCAGAAGCGAATTGAAGATCAACCCCTTCCTCAAGTTAATTGGGCTAATAAGGAATCTCTCTCAGTCGAAGAAAGGACAAGACAAGTCCTTGAACATAGCAAGGTTTTCCTAATCCTTAAGAGGCAAAACTCCATTCCAGTAGCAGAGCCGCCAAGGACAATTCCCTCATCTTCCAGAGCACAGTCAAAAGGGAAGGGCAAAAGTCAGTCTCAAGAAGGTGTCAAAGGTAGTAGATCAAATAAAAATGTAAGAAGGTTAGACTTCTCAGGCATAGTCATACAGGAGCAACCTACAGTTGTAACAGAAGCTCTTCCTGACGAGTCCGTACCTCAGAAAGAAGCAGAGGAGCTGCCTTTAGCACATGACTCCATACCACTGACAGGGTCTTCACCGATTCTCATCGACCTTGATATTGAAGATGATGAAGAAATTGCAATTGTACCTCCTAAGGAAGTTAGTAAAGATACTACCGTGTCTTGGCTTGAGAACTCCTTGGGAAGGGTGAGAAGAAGACCTTCATATCAGGTAAATTTTGATGATCTTGATAACATCTATCAGGAACCTCCTAAGAAGAAAGCAAAGAAGCAAGTTCACTTTGCTAGGAATCCTGCTAGCGAGATAGTCATGGAGATGGTCAAAGCTAATCTTGGTAGAAATACCAGACATGCGGATGTCAGTCTATTCAGAGTTGTGTCTGAAAGTCTTCAGGAAAGAGTGCTCAAGGATGTAGAAGACAACGTAGCCCTCAAGGCTGAAATACAACAGCTCAGGCTTTATATTTCTAACCTTGTCCATGGTTCTTCACAGGCTACCCAGTTGCTGCCCTAGATTTTAGAGACATCAGCTGATCATCATCAGTTGAGACAGTTGGTCATTTGTGGGAAAGAAACTCAAGAATGGATCGAGAGTTTCATTGTCAGAGGAAAGGAGATCTTGGCATAGATGTTTTAGTTGAGAGAAAACGCTCATGAGCTACGCCAAGGTATCCAAGGGTTTGAACAAACAGTGGCTGAAGTAAAACCAAGGCACAAAATCATCATTACTGATTTAGATCTAGCCTATGGTTGATCAATTTCAAAAGAACACAAGAGGCAGATCCTTGCTTGGAGAGAGCGTCATGTCTTCAAGGTTAGAACCTATGAGAGGATATCTGAGGAGTTTATTGCCTACAGACAAAGGGTGATCGAAGCTCTTCTTTTCATCAGTGAGTTTGTCACAGAGATTCCTTCTTGATACAGTCTTGAAGATGGTTCCTATGTTGGACTTGATGAAGTACAAGCTCAATTTCAGAGTGTTGTTCGCAACTGCAATCTAGTCGGCAAGAGGATGAGTCATATTTCGATGATGTTAGCAAAAGTTGAGAAAGCGGCCAATGAGGTCGAAGATTTCCTTAGGTCAGGTGCAGATGGTGAAGATATTTTAGAAAAGCGGTGGTTTGCTATTGATGGCATAGATGCACCGAACCGGGACACAATTTCTAATTTTCTAGAGGATGTGATCGAGCTTTAAAGCAACTTTCTTCCTGCTTTCTTTCTATTCTTGGAACGAATTCTTATCCATTCTTTGAGAAGAGAAAGAAGATAAATGTAATAGTTGGCGTTTCCCGCTTTTTCTGCTTTCTTAGGTGTTAGATGTTATCTTCTTTCTAGATTTAGAAATAAAGCTTGTTTGCTGAGCAAGCCCTAGATTGTGAAAGCAAGGACATTTTAGGGTTCCCTACTCCTCTGCTTGCCTATAAATAAGAGCCTTTGCTCATTAGTTTTCTTTAACCATGCTAGTGATAACAAAACGCTGAGCCTATTGTGCCTTCTATTTGTTATTGAAGTGTTGTTCAATTGTTTTATGATAATGAATTGTTGAGTCTCTTTTAGCCAACAAGGAGTTGTTGTAATTGCTGTTCCTATTGTGTAAGAACAGGATTTCAAGCCTCTTTAGCTGCAAACTCTTGTTCCAGGCATGTTAGAAGTAAGTTTTGTTCAAGAAGTTTGAATAATAAAATCATGAGCCTCCTTTTCCTTGATATAACATCTTAGATTTCCGTTATTTGTGTTTTGCTTTTATGATCTTGATTTCAGCTTACATTGAAGTGTGTAGATGTTTGTTGAGAAAGAGTTTATTGAAGCATTTTGTCAGAGAATCAACCTTGTTCATTTCTAGTTTCTCTTGCTCTGCGTATTACTTGAGAAGTTAGAAACATCTTTAGTTTAAGTTAGTCGTAGTTGAAGTTCTTAAAACATAAAATCTCAACTGCAGCATTTGTGTTTAATAAACCTTGTGCGAAGCTGATAAAAAAGATAGGCAACTTAGTTCTTAGTTTACTTTCTTTCAACACCATCAGCAAGAGGGAGCTTCCCCTCCTAATTTGAAGAGCAGTTTTACTGTGCATAGCTGTCCGTTTCAAATATGCATTCCAGAGTTGCGAATTTAAACGCCAACAAGATCCACCTTGTTAAATTTTAATATCAGATTAAGTGCACAGAAATTAATTCAAAAAATAAAGACACAACACAGCAGATACCCTGGGAAAACCCTCCTCCTGAGGGAGAAAAACCCAACAACAATATATCACTTATATATTGAGTCTCAAAACAAAGACTCCTTTACAATGAAGGCCAATAAGAGGGCCAAGAGATAACATGACAATCCGATGAAACTACAAAAATACAGTGATGTAATCTGCAAACAAAATACTTAGCCTCCTACAGATCTCGATCTGCTCTTGAAACAATTCACACTTGAGAGAAGGATGGAATGAACTTGCTTGATGATCGAATGGAATGGAATGAGGTTGTATATATACATGATGGTGGAGAGGTCGCACCTCTTTAAGAGCAAGGTCGGCCTTCGTAAAATGTAAATACAAATAATATAAATCACTAACAAGAGAGGTCGGCCTCTATTGAAATTCGTGCCTTCTCAACAAATATTAATTACAATAAATAATTGTTAATTGCAATCATAAAGGTTGCGCCATTTCAAAAGATCGACCTCCAATAGAAAGTTGTGTCCTCTTCAAAAGATGAGCTTGCAATTCAAATAGCCGTTAAGGCTAACATTTGAGTTGCCTTCAAGTGCGTGGATCTGAAGAAGCAGCCCAATGTTGCTAAGTAACATCAACACTCCCGCTCAGCTAGGGGTGATTCTTCTAGCTGCAAAAGACATATCACCTCAACGTGATGTCAGATATCACCTCATCGTGATATCAACCATCATGGCTACTCCCATAGATGGTATGTACAAGTGCCCATCACTCAACGTGATGTTGTTACCTCATCGTGACGTTCACCATGGCTCCCCCAGAGGGTGAAACACAAGTACAAGAAAAATCATCACAGACTCTCTCACGTGATGCTGTCATGGAGTCACACACGACATCCACCATGGCTCTCCCAGAGGGTGGAAGAAGGGATTTCACTTCGAACTTCTCTCACAAAGAACTCATTAATCAAGGGATTTCACCTCAAACTTCTCTCATAGAGAAGAACTCATTAATCAAGGGATTTCACCTCAAACTTCTCTCACAGAGAAGAACTCATTAATGAGGATCACTAATACTGAGACTCCTTCTCAGTTAGGGCTGTATTCTCCACCATACCAAGCTTATCTCGAAAGTACTCAAACTTTATCCTGGAGAGAGGCTTGGTGAGAATGTCTGTCGTCTGCTCATCAGTGCTGATATACCTCAACTGTATAGCTTTCCTCAATACCATATCTCTAATATAGTGGTATTTGATCTCAACATGCTTGGTTCTATCATGAAACACAGGATTGACAGAAAGCTTCACACAGCTCTGGTTGTCACAATGAATGATAGTAGGCTCCATTGATTGCCCAAACAATCCTGCAAGGAGCTTCCGAAGCCACACTGCTTACCGAGCTGCCACACAAGCTGCAATATACTCTGCCTCTGGTGTACTCAATGCTATAAATGTTTGCTTCCTGCTGCACCAGGATATCATCGCAGATCCCAAACTAAAGCAACACCCAGAGGTACTCTTCCGATCAGTGACACATCCTGCCTAATCAGAATCAGTATAACCATGCAACTTCAAATCTGCATCTGAAGTATATCTCAACCCATATCCAACTGTGCCATGCAAGTATCTTAGGATATGTTTCGCTGCAACAAGATGTATCTGCCTTGGTTCACACATGAACTGACTGAGAGCACTCACTGCATTGCAGATATTTGGTCTAGTGTTGACTAGATACATCAATGACCCAATCAACTGCCTGTATAATGTGGGATCTACCAAATCTGAACTAGTTGCAGCCTCTTTCAACTTGTGCAAGTTGGTCTCCATAGGCATAGACATAGATTTGCAATCCAACATGCCGAACTTGTCAGAATATCAATAGTGTACTTCCCTTGACTTAGAATCATTTCATCTGGTTTTTGCCAAACTTCTAAGCCAGGGAAGTAATGCAAGAGCCCAAGATCCTTCATTTCAAACTCATAAGCTAACTCCTTACATTTGGTAATGAGGTGCTCTTCACCAGTGAGAATTAAATCATCAATATACAGGACCGAAATCAATGCTTCACCATCAATTACCTTAAAGTACAGGTTCGAGTCAGCATCGTTCTTGAGGAAGCACAAGGTTGACAGATAACAATCAATCCTTTCGTACCATGCACGAGGTGCCTGCTTAAGACCATACAAGGTCTTCTTCAGCCTGCAAACATGAGACTCCTTCCCATGTACCTCAAAACCATTAGGTTGCTCGATATAAACTTCTTCCTGAATCACACCATTCAGAAAAGCTGTCTTCACATCCATCTGATGAATCTTCCATCCTCTAGATGCAACAATGGCAATGATGGTCTTGATAAAAGTATAGCTAGCAACTGGAGCAAATGTTTCTTCATAGTCAACTCCCTCTTTTTATGAGAACCCCCTAGCCACGAATCTTGCCTTGTACTTCTCAATGCTCCCATCAGCCGCATGCTTGATCTTGAAGAGCCATTTTGAAGATACCATAGATTTGCCTTCGGGTCTAGGAACGATGTCCCAAACATCATTCTTGAGAATTGACTAATACTCCTCTGTCATAGCATCCTTCCAAACTTGTTGACTAAAAGCTTCCTCAACACTGGAAGGTTCAAACTCAATAATCTGACTCATCAAAGCAACATAACTAGAGAACTTGTGAGGTCTCTTGCTTTCTCTAAAGGTTCCTCTTGGAGCTGCAAACCTTTTTGCCTCTTGCATTGTTTGCCTAGCCCAAATAGGTCTTTTTCTTCCAATCACAATATTAGTAGGCCCATGTAATGTCCCCTAAATTTGGACAAAGTGACTTAATTATTTAATATCACCTAAGTCTTAAATTATTTTTAAAAGAGGGATATTAAATAATTAATAAATTAAGTTATAAAGTGACTCCTTGAAATATTTAAAGAGTGAACATTATAAAGTCACTTTATGATTTTGAATGGGGAAATATAAAAGAGAAAAATGAGAGATCATTGGACACTTTTGAATGCATATTCTTCACGGCAGAGAGACTGGTCGAACTTCTTGCGTAGGGTTTGAAGATCCTTGCAATCCAGGTTTGGATGTGAAACACCATCTCTAGCTGGAAGAGTTATGATTTTGAGAAAGGAAAGGACGTTTCTATTGCAGGTCGAGTTTGAGGAAGTTTTGAAAATACAACTCAGGGTTTTCTTGACATTTTCGTGATTACGGTCCATTGAATTTCTGCTAATTCTTGGGGTCGACTGTGAGAGTATTTTGTGCCCATGTGAGGTCGTTTCACCTTCTATAACCCTAGGCAATACCTTTGGGAAAGGTATTGCAGCAAAGGAGGACGGAATTTCAAGCAAATCTGGGCAAGATACAGGGACGTGTTGACTGGGAACAGGGCGCAGCAGTTCCAGCTGGTATCCTGGGTCGTGTGCCTTGCTCCTCATAATTAGAAGTGACGTCTATTAGTATAAAGGATGGGCGACTCAATGAATATGGGAAATGATTGCTAGAAAGGAGATACTCGTGGCTGCAGACATTTCTTGAGCATTCCTAAGCCGTGCAAACTCATTCCAGGCTGAGTAGAGTGGTTCCAGATTGGAGAACACACTAATTGGTGTCTTCTTGCCTTAGCTGCTGCACATTTCTGGGCGATTTTGGAGAACATACAGTCACCTTCAGTCATGGATCATGGTTGCACCAGGTCTGAAACATTCACATACTCATTGTAACTCACACTGTTATTGCCAAATCTGTTATATGCTGTCATAAACCTCTGATTTGATTGTCTCAGTGAGTCGATGAGTAGTCAAATAAGCTTGTGATCTTGTTACAGTTGAAATCAGACTTTACTTTAGTTGCTATAAAATTTCTGTATATCATTTCCTTTAAAGCAGCCAACCTTATGTCCCCGGTTAAGTCTGAGAAGGAGTCTGAAACTATATTTTCTGAGTGCAATTCATGAATATTCGGGCCTTAGTAGAAATATATTACGCTGTATCTGAATTAACCAATTGTCATTGCTTTACAATAGTCTGCTACAAATCTGATATGTACTGCTGTGTAGTCTAGGTTGCATAATCAACCGTTGTATGTACTCACAGAATTAGCAATAAGATACTGTTAATGTTTAGAAGTATACCATGTTGCATGCTGCTATTACTTGATGAAAAACAAATGTTCAAACTACAATCAATATTCCGTGGACTTATCTTGCAAACTCAGAATTGGTGACCTTCATTGACAAATGCAAAATATCAACTTGAGAACGAAAAATTACACACCTCAGCCAGGGAACTTTACAGTGGTATCAGAGCATCTTTAACACCATCTTTGACAACATACAACGAGCTCCCTTCAAATCAAACAAACACCAAAATTTCCATACCTTCCAGGAAGGCACTTTACAGTCCATCAGTAGGTTCCAAGGGCTCAACAGGATCATTGTCTTCTTTTGGTTTAGGAGCCTCCCTCTGAATCTCAGGAGTGTGGTCAACTTCCATATCCTGTGAAGGCTCTTCATGATCAATCTCCATCTGAGTGCCCTTGGATCTTTTGAATGCAAAATCTTCCTCAAATGTGACATCTCTATTGATCTCAATTAGCTTCTGACCTGGAATGTAGATTCTATAAGCTTTAGCTGACTCATTGTAACCTACAAATATCCCCTTCTTGCCAGAAGGCTCCAACTTTGTTCTCTTTTCCTTTGGTACATGAACATAAACTGGACATCCAAAGATCCTCAAATGACTCACTTCTGGCTTCTTCCCAGTAAAGGCTTCTTCAGGAGTTATGTTCTCCAGGATTCGGTGGGGACTTCTGTTCTAAACATAGACAGCTGTCTTGGATGCTTCTACCTAAAGGAATGTTGGAAGATCTTGGTCATGGATCATAGCTTTCGCTGCTTCCACAATAGTCCTGTTCTTCCGTTCAGCAACACCATTCTGTTGAGGATTGTTAGGGACATTGAACTCCCTCTTAATCCCAACTTCAATGCAGTAATTCTGAAAGCTGCCGGAAGTGTACTCTCCTCCATTGTCGGATCTTAGAACTTTGATTTTCTTCCCCGAAAGATTCTCCCCCTGAGCTTTGAACTCCTTGAACCTTTCTAATACTTAGTCAGATTCCTTAGATTTCAAGAAATAAATCCAAGTCTTTCTAGAGTAGTCATCAATAAAAAGAATATAATACAAGAAACCACTCGAAGAAGCAACAACATTGGACCACATAAATCAGCGTGAATGAGATCTAGAATACTTTTGGATCTACTTTCTCTACTAAGAAATGGACCTTTAGTATTCTTACCCAAAGCGCAACCCTTGCAAGTACCTTCGTGCTCCTGGTCGAACTTTGGAAGGCCTGTGACCAACTTCTCCATGAAAGGTAGGGCTCGAAAGTGAAGGTGAGCCAATCTTCGACGCCAAAGATCACACAAGCTTGAAGAATCATGCACCAACGCTTGAAGTGGCCAAGTGCATAGCTTGGAGAGGCACTCATGTCGAACACCGATCACACGAGCAGTCTTGATACTTGAGTTCTTTGTCCACGCAAGAACTTTACCCTTTGAAAATGCAACTTGGTATCCCTTGTCTTCCAAGGCTGAAATGGAAATAAGGTTTCTCTTGATGCCTGGAACGAATAGTACATCATTCAGCTGTAGGGTAATGCCAGAGTCCAGGTGAAGAGTAGAGGTCCCGACTCCTTTTACTGTGTAACTTGCATCATTTCCAATGATAACTTGTTCACTAGAATCTCTCTCCACCAAGTTAGATAGATGAGCCCAGAATCTGGTGATGTGGCGAGAGGCACCACTATCAATCAACGAAGTGTTGGTGTCGGTAGGTACGCTGCTTGACAAAGCCAAATAGAATAAGTAATCACAAGAATCCTTCTGTGGAGAAACTTCACCAACATCTGCTATGGTAGCCTGCTGCTTAGGCCTAGAGGGACATTCTTTAGCAAAGTGACCATACTTGTCACATCTAAAGCATTGAGTCTTAGAAAGGTCTCTCTTCTTCTTGAATGCAGGGGCACCATCGGATTCCTTATCTCTATTTCTCTTGAAGTATCCTTTCTTTCCACCTTTCCCTTTCTTCTTCGATGAATGGGTGGCAAGAACATGAATCTCCTCATTAGTGGAGCTTTGACCAATTCCTCTTGCAGCTAATCTAGACTCCTCTTGAATGCAATCTGCTCTCAAACGATCAAACTTATGAAGTTTCGATCTTGCACCGATCCCTTGAATGTAAGACTCCCATGATGAAGGAAGACCATTGAGAGCAAGCATGGTCAAGTCCTTGTCATCTACCACATGGCCAATTGTAGAGAGCTGATCTCTCAACTCCGAAATCTTCATGTAGTAAGCAATAACCGATTCTCCTTTCGCCATCTTCACATGATGGAGTTGTTGCTTCAGTGCAAGAGCCCGACTCGTGTTGTTGATTTCGTACATCTCCTTCAAAGACTTGAACATCTCCCTCGCCGTCTTCATCTTAGAGATGATAGGAACAATATGATCTTTGACGGAATCAACTAACATCTTCTTTGCCTTGATGTCTTTCTTCCTCCATTGCAGCTTCTCTTCTTCCTCTTCTGGTTCGGGAACTTTGGTCTCCACAAACTCAACCAAATCATTCTCTTCCATGGTGAGCATGATTTTGAACCTCCATGAAGTGAAATTTGATGCTCCTTCAAGCCTATCCTCAATCTTCAACCCGTTCACCATCTTGACGAAGAGGTAGAATTACTCAACAATGAGAGAGAGAAAAAGATAGTATCGCTGTAATGCACAATTTGATCAAGATCTTACTTCACACCCGCTTTGATACCATGTTAAATTTTAATATCAGATTAAGTGCACATAAATTAATTCAAAAAATAAACATACAACACAACAGATACCCTGGGAAAACCCTCCTGAGAGAGAAAAACCCAGCAACAACATATCACTTATATATTGAGTCTCAAAACAAAGTCTCCTTTACAATGAAGGCCAATAAGAGGGCCAAGAGATAACACCACAATCTGATGAAACTACAGAAATACAGTGATGTAATCTGCTAACAAAATACTCAGCCTCCTACAGATCTCGATCTGCTATTGAAACAATTCGCATTTGAGAGAAGGATGGAATGAACTTGCTTGATGATTGAATGGAATGGAATGAGGTTGTATATATACATGATGGTGGAGAGGTCGCACCTCTTCAAGAGGAAGGTCGACCTTCATAAAATGTAAATACAAATAATATAAATCACTAACAAGAGAGGTCAACCTCTATTGAAATTCGTGCCTTCTCAACAAATATTAATTACAATAAATAATTGTTAATTGCAATCATAAAGGTCGCGCCATTTCAAAAGATCGGTCTCCAATAGAAAGTTGTCTTCTTCAAAAGATGGTCTTGCAATTCAAATAGCCATTAAGGCTGACATTTGAATTTCCTTCAAGTGCGTGGATCTGAAGAAGCAGCCCGACGCTGCTAAGTAACATCAATACACCCTAGCTGGATTTGGTGTGGTTCTATCTTCGGAATCACCTAGGGCTTCACAGAGTCTTTGATTTACAGTTTTTGAAGTGGAATGATGAAGATTTTCAAGTATTTTTGAAGTGGGTTTTTGGTATATGGTTTTTGGGAATCATGGCTCAGTTTTTGGTTTGATTTAGTGGTGATTTGGAGCTGTTACAGTGTCTGAAAGATTTCTTTTTGAAATCTGGAAACATTTCTTACCAAGGTCTAATATTGGGAAACAATCCATAACTCCATGCACATTTGAGGTTTCATTATGGGTATTGCTCCATTGGATTCCCCACACCTTGGCACCCCATTTCATGCATAAACTTGTATTTATTTATTAAAATCCGATTTTTAATGGCTGGCCATATTGCTAGGCCAAGGGGTTAATGTGCAAATATAACATTATTTAAATTAAATTAACTTATCTCTCCAGAAAATGCATCCATAGGCCAAAAATCAAAATACCAACTGAACTGGCTGAAGAAGAGAGCCATCTGCACTGAAGCCAATAGGACCACTGCCAGAAATTAAATTTACTAAAAATACCAAATTCTTGAAGTTGCTCGGATCACCATGCATGTCATACCACTGTGAAGCTCTCTAAAAACCCAGAAAGAATCCGCAATCCAGTCTCCATACTTCAAACAACAACCTCCTCAAAAACAAGAAACCCTAATTTTCACCCTCCAAGTAGCCTATGGGTCTCTAGAATAGGCCAACGGTCAACTAAATTGATCACCATTGAGAAGAGGACATTATAGTTTGCCCTCCCCAAGATTGCTGGCCCTCGAGCAATCACAAGTCTGGATGCTGCAGAATCTCCTCTCTCCCAAGTTGCATCCTCTAAAGGCGAGTTCTTCCACCTCACCAAGTATTCTTTGATTGTTCCTCTTCTCAAAGAACGCTCTCTGGAATCAATAATCTCCTCTGGAATCAAAATCAGCTGTCCTTCTTCATCCAAGTGAGGCAATTCTGATGAAGCAACAACATTATGTCCAAGTGCCTTCTTGAGGCAAGACACATGGAAGACATTGTGAACCTTGCTACTTGATGGTAGCTCCAATTCATAAGCCACTGGTCCAACCTTTATGATGTCTTTGAATGGCCCATAGAAGTGAGGTTTGAGTTTTCAGCTCCACTCTTCTTGAGAGTAGACTATTTGTAAGGTTGAAGTCAAAGATAAACCATATCACCCACCTCAAATGAACGCTCAACACACTGTTGATCAGCGTACATCTTCTGCTAATTTTGTGCTATTTGAAGGTTGTTCTTCAAGGACTTCAAGATATCTTGACTTTGCTGCAACAAATCCTTGGCTTGTGGGGCTTTGCTTTCACCAAACACCAAATCAACAAAGCTAGGAGCCTCATAACCGTAGAGAGCCATGAAAGGGGACATCCGGATGGACATGTGAAAGGATGAATTGTAGCAATACTCTCCTAGGTGAAGCCATTTCACCCATGCCTTCTGCTGCTCCGAAACATAGTTTCTAAGATAGCCCTCCAACCACTTGTTCACAATCTCTGTTTGTCCATCTGTTTGAGGGTGATAACTAGTGCTTGGAATGAGCACTGTACCACTCATCCTGAAGACTTCTTGCCAAAAAGTGCTTAGGAACTTGCTATCCGTATCACTCACAATGTTTTTCAACTACCCATGCAATCTAAACACTTCATAAAAAAACAAATCTGCAACTTGAGCCGCTGAAAATGAGCTAGTGATGGCAAAAAAGTGAGCAAACTTTGTTAATTTGTCTACTACAACATAGATATAATCTTTGCCTTGAACCTTTGGCAACCTAGTGATGAAGTTCATTGATATGCTTTCCCATTTTTGGTTGGGAATGGGAAGAGGTTGCAGCAGACCAGCGGAAAGAGAATGCTCATTTTTGTTCATCTGGCAAGTGGGACACTCCTTGATGTAGCGTTGGACTTCTTCTTTTAGCCCTTTCCAAGAAAACCTTTCCCGAATTTGCCTATATGTCTTGAAATAACCTTGATGACCAGCAAGTGGGATGTCATGGAATGTGATCAAAATATTCTTTTTGAGCTTACAATTAGCTACCAAAAAGATTCTTCCCTTGTAGTGTATCAAACCATCAACCACTTTGTACCTTTCATCATGAAAAGTTCCTTCAATGATGCTGGTAGCAAACTGATTTTTGGCATAATCAGCAAGCAACAACTCCTTCCAACCAACAATAAGCTCACATAATGAGCTCAAATGAGGCCTCCGAGATAGTGCATCAGCCACAATATTGTTCTTTCCTTTGACATACTCAATGTCAAAGTCATAAGCTTGAAGCTTACTCACCCACTTTTGCTACCTTTCGTTCAAGTCCTTTTGGTGCATGAAGTGTTTGAGGCTATTGTGATTGGTCTTGACCTATGTCACAGAATTCGCCGAATTTTTGCCTTGAAATTCGGAATTCGGCGAATTTTTAAAAAACCAATGAAATTCGTCAAAATTCGTTGAAATTCGTTAAAATTCGTAAAGCGTTGAATTTATTAAAAAAAAAATCTTAAAAAGCATTTTCGTTTAGGGTTTCAGTTGAATATTTTTATAAATACGTAGCCCGACTAGGCAATATCGCGTCCATTTCCGGCGAAGTTTCTCAGTCTAAAAAACGCGATCTGGAACAGGAAGGTTTTCGCACGAGTTTCGAAGCTCTACAAGGTCGACTGAAAGGCGCTTTTTTGCAAATCGTGTTCTTTGAAGCTCGTTTCTTCTATTTTCTGCAAATCGCGTCCTCCAGTTTGAAGCCGCCGCCTCCAGTTTGCAAGTCGGGTTTCAAATCTTTTGAAGTCTTCTTCTGCAACTGCAATTTGCAAGTCGCCTTTACATCTCAAAGGTAGGCGATTTTTATTTTTTTTGTTTCAGATCTCCATGATTTATTTTTTGACGAAAAATTTAGGGTTTCGTAGATTTTCATAATTTTATTTAATATTGTATTATTTATTTATGTTTGCTTTCTTAATTTTTATTTTATTAAAATTAGATTTAATATTAGGGTTTGATTATTTTATTAATATTAATTATTAGATATAATATTTATATAGTTTTTATTATTTTATTAATATTAGATTTAATTCTGTGTTTATTCAGTTAGATTTAAATTAATTTTTTTAATATTGTATATATTTTATATATATTAACTTATTAAGTATTTAATATTTAATAAAATGTGGAATATTAAATATTTTATTATTTTATTTGTATTAAATTTATATTTAATATATGGAAATTTAACATTATCTCAATTTTAGTATTCAGTTTTTAAAAATTACAATAAAAAGTTAATATATATTTATTTTATGTTGTGAGTTTTAATAATTAAAATTAAAATAAAAAATTACTATATTCTTTACAAAATTACAAGTGTACATGACAATTTTTTTTCAGTTATTTGTCTGCTCACCTACATGCTGCAGCTGTATGCAGTCATAGAATTTTATGTACGCAGTCATAGTTGTATGATGAATATTGTCTGGCATTTGCATTTATACGATTACATCATTTTCATTTGTATTATAAAACTAAAATTCATATTTTGTCTTTTAAACATACAGATTGTTACTTTATGGCTCCCAAGAAATCAACTGCCGAGGCATGGAAATATGTCACTCGCAATGGTACAAGTCTCACATGCAACAAGTGTCACAAACCTTTTACTGGAGGTTTGACAAGGGCAATGGACCATTTACTTGGTATTTCAGGGGGTGCAGGAGGAGGTGTTGAAGCATGTCCAAACGTTACCCCAGAAATGAGAGCTGCTTTAGAGAAAGAACAGTCCTCTTCAATTGTAGGAAAGATGAAGAATGCACAAAAAAAGCAGAGAATAGAAGAGGAAATGGCTCAGTCTAGACACACAGCATCTATCATGTCTTCCTCTTCCACCTTACCTAGGCATGTGGGTAAATCAAAAGAGAGTGGAACCTTGAACAGTTTTTGGAAACCAGTAGAGAAACAACAGGTGGATGATGCCTTAGCTGATTTTTTTTACTCGAATGCAATTCCATTCAATGTTGCAAGGAATCCGCATTTTCGTAATGCAATTCAGAAAGTTGCAGAGTTTGGCAAAAGGTACACACCCCCAACTTTAGAGGCTTTTAGGACAACTCTTTTGCAGAGGTCAAAAGATAGAGTGACTGAGAAATTAGTTGATGTCAAAGCCTCTTGGAATGAAACAGGTTGCACTATATTGAGTGATGGATGGTCAGATATATGTCAAAGGCCATTGATTAATGTTTTGGTGTCTTCTCCTGATGGTGTTGTGTTTTGAAAGTGATTGACACCATGAACCGCAAAAAAACTTCTGAGTATATTTTCCAAATATTAGAGGAAGCCATTCTTGAAGTAGGGGTGGAAAATGTGGTTCAAGTTGTAACTGATAGTGCAGCAAATTGTGTGGGAGCTGGGAAACTGATTACAGAGAAGTACCCAAGAATATATTGGAGCCCATGTGCAACACATTGTCTCGATTTGCTGCTTCATGACTTGGCTAAATTCCCATGGGTACATGAAGCTATTCATAGAGGGAGAGCAATTGCAAATTTCATACGGAATCATCGTCTCACATTGAGTCTTTATAGGCAGCATGCATCCAAGGAGTTGTTGAGGCCTTGTGAAACAAGATTTGCATCATTTTATATCACTTTGAAAAGAGTGGTTGAAGAAAAAGCAGCTTTGAGGGCTGTTATTTGTTCCAATCAGTGGGAAAATTCTGTGCTTTCAAAAGGTCCTAAGGGGAAGAACATAGAGCAAATTATTCTAAATAGCAATTTTTGGGAAAGTGCAGCAAAAGTTTTGATTATATGTGAACCAATTGTTGACGTGCTTCGTATGGTTGATGGTGACACTCCTTGCCTTGGCATGCTTTATGAAAGCATGGACCGTTGTAAGGAATCTATTCAAAAAGCACTAAACAATGTAGAAGCAGAATACATGGAGATATGGGAGACAGTTGATTGTAGATGGAAAATGATGCACACACCTTTACATGCAGCAGCTTGTTTTTTAGAGCCTAAGTTGTTTTCTATTAATAGAAAAGGTGATTCTGAAATTATGGGAGGGCTTTTTGAAGCCATTCAAAAGCATGCATCAAATGCAACAATTTCAGCACTAATCAGAGATCAATGTTGGGAATACAAGAAAGGAGAAGGGATGTTTGGAATGGCAGCAGCCAAATATGACTTGGCACGTATACCTGGATATAGATGGTGGTTGGACTATGGAGGACAAACTCCTGAGCTACAAGAGTTTGCTGTTCGCATTTTGAGTCAGGGAGCAAGTTCATCGGCTTGTGAGAGGAACTGGAGTTGCTTTGAACACATCCATTCCAAAAAAAGGAATAAATTGTTGTCTGGAAAGTTGGGAGATCTTGTCTATGTTCGCAGCAATTTAAAATTATTCATGAACAAAGCAGCAAAGAACTCTTCCTCACAAGAAATTTTTGAAGACATAGCAATGCAAGTTGCAGATGAGCCTGACTTTCTAGATGATGAATTGAGCAGTGATACAGATGATGATGATTTAGCATCGCAGCCAAGTGCTCTTGATGACTTGGAGCTTTTTTGAAGTTCTAAAGTCTTGGTTGTTATTGTACCTTTTTGACAAAAGAACATATTCGCAAACGTGATTTCACATGTTTCTTATGGTTTATATTTTATAAATGTGTCATCTTTTTGTAATGATTTCAAATCTATTTATCAATGTTAAACTATTTAAACAATTTTATGGATATATTACTTATATTTATTAAAAAAAATAAAAAATTTACATAAGGCGAATTTGATCCGAATTTTATACTTTTCAAATTTTTTCCTCGCCGAATTTCATCCGAATTTCATTGTTGCCGAATTCGAATTCGAATTCGAATCTTGTGACATAGGTCTTGACCACGAACTTGCTCCCGACCAAGTACTGTCGAAACTTGGCCAATGCATGCATGATTGCAAGCATTTCCTTGTCATAGATGGAGTAAGACCTTTCAGCTCCTCTCAACTTTCTGCTTTCAAACACAATTGGATGTTTTTCTTGCATCAAGACAACACCAACACCTTCCCTCGAAGCATCACACTGCAGCTCACAAGGTTTGGAGAAGTCAGGAAGAGCTAAGACCGGGCAAGAGCTCATAATCTTCTTGAACTTCTCAAAGACACCTTGTGCTTTTTCTGACCATTCAAAGGCTCCTTTCTTAGTGAGATCCATGAGGGGTGCAACAATTTGACAGTAACCTTTCACAAATCTTCTTTAAAAACCACAAAGAACCAAAAACCCCTTCAAATGAGTCAAGTTTTTTGGAGCCAATCAACTATGGCCTTAATCTTCTTTGGATCAACCTTCACCCCTTCAACACTGATAATGTGGCCAAGGTAGAGCAATTCCTTCATTCCAAACTCACATTTGGACTCTTTCGCATACAAGCTCTCCGACTCAAGAATGCTAAGCACCTCCTCCAAGTGCTTGAGATGTTCTTCCCATGTCTTGCTGAAAATGAGAATATCATCAAAAAAGACTAACACAAACTTCCTTAACTGTTTCTGAAAGATTTTGTTCATGCAAGACTGGAAGGTGGCAGGAGCATTAGTCAACCCAAATGGCATGACTAAGAACTCGAAATGTCCATAGTGGCACCGAAAAGCTGTTTTCTCCACATCAGCTCCCCTCATGCGAATTTGGTAATACCCCGACCTCAAATCAATCTTTGAGAAGAAGTTGGCTCCATGTAGTTCATCAATGAACTCATCAATTCTAGGAATGGGGTATCTATTCTTGATGGTGCTTTGATTCAAAGCACGATAATCCACACACATGCGGATGGTGCCATCTTTCTTCTTCACAAGAACAACTGCTAAAGCAAAAGGGCTCTTACTTGGACGAATGGACCCCAACTCCAATAATTCTCTTATGTTCTTCTCAATCTCGTCCTTCTGCTTCTTTGGATATTTGTAGGGCGTCATGATGATTGGTTTGGCCTCTTCTTTGAGTTCAATGACATGTTCGGTTCCCCTATCAGGAGGTGGCCCAGGAGGTAGATCAAAAAACACCTTATTCTTCTTGGTGAGTATAGAGTAAATATTTGGAGGATAGATCAACAAACACCTTATTCTTATTGCTGATGATTGTCACATGGATTATATTTTTCTTGGAGACGACAAGTCACATATGGTTGAAGGGATAGGTGATGTTAGAATTGCACTCCGTAATGGCATCAAACATTTAGTATAAAAAAATAGGTATGTTCCAAAATTGAACAAAATGTATCCAATTTTGTGGTAAAGAGTGCATTGTTTATGATGTAAGCTGAGGTAAAGTAATTACTTGAAGCATTAGGGAAGGCAATGTGTACAAACTTTCTGATCTTGTTTTGCATGCTGCGCTGGAGGAACTTTTATCTGGTCATAAAGCGAAGGAGGTTAAAACAAAAGCTAGTATTATGGCACCATTGACGAATGTACCCTCTAGTTCATGGGGTGTTCCAATGCATTAGTGTTTGGGTGGTTCTTTTCCACTCGTGTGTCAACAATGCAGAATTGAAGTTGTCTCCATTCTAGCCGAGATTCAACCCTTATAGAGTTTGTCTCTAGTTGTGACTTCATCTTTGCAACATTTGATTATTATGCTTCAGATGTTAGTTTTTAGATTAGAGATGTCAACAAGCAAAAAATACAACACAATGAACAATGAACAAGCAAAAAAACCCAACAAAGAATATTCTCTTATATATCAGAATAATAACAGGGCCTAGAAAGGCCGAATACAATTCAAATGATCTGCACTTATATCTGGTGCAATTTCATGAATACACTAAGTATTGACTCTTCTCCTTGATGCTGATTTGCTGCTTAGGAAAATCTTGGCCTGCTGCTGAAGTGCAAATTTTGAGTGAAGGAATTGCTTGATTGATTGATTAAATGAGGAGACACCTTCTATTTATACAAGCCTAGGCGAGCTCACTCTAGAGCCGACCTAGCAATTACAATATATTTGTTTATAAAGTATGAGGCCGACCTGCCTTAGATACATTATATTTAAGGAAAAATATCTCCCGAAGCTACACAACACTAACACTCCCTCTTAGATAGAGAGGTATTTTCTAGATATCCTCATCATGGAGTCTCTCAACATGATGCCCACAATGGCTACACCCATTTGTGGAAAACCACATCTCAGTCTCAAAGATGTACAAGAGTTCATCATGGAGTCTCTCAACATGATGTTCACAATGGCTACACCCATTTGTGGAAAACACATCTTAGGCTCAGAGATGTACAAAGGTTCATCACGGAGTCTCTCAATTAATGTCGCCATGGAGTCTCTCAACATGACGTCCACAATGGCTACTCGCATGTGTGGAAAGAAACACATCTCAGAGATGTACAAGGGTTCATCACGGAGTCTCTCAACGTGATGTCATGGATTCTCTCAACTTGAAGTCCACAATCCCAGTGTACAACACTTTTATTACATTTAAATATATGGACTGCCCATTACAAAATCTGCAACTTACATATAGCTGCGATCTCTCTCATTGTGCCGTGGATGGATATCTGTCTTGCACAATCCCTAATATGCTTTGACTATTCTGAAATGATGAAGGGAATTGAAGTAATCAGGTGTATGAACCTCTTCTACAGCTGTGGCCACTCTGGTGACAGCTGCGGATGTCCTGTAAATTGGTGCTATAGGCTGTAATGTGTATGGCAGGGTCTCTAACATAAATTCATCGGCATTTGCTGTCTAACAGCCAGTGCACATAACTATATTGGGCAGCTGAAGTGACTGGTACAGAAGATGTTGGCACACCAAATGTGGTCTTGGATATGCAGATTTGTTACAAATAATCAATATATGATCACCTCCAAATATTGGTACAGCTTCCTATGATAGTGGTGCCTTAACTTTGTGAAAATATATGCAAAAATGATGGTGACCAACAACCAAAATGATATCTATAGCCAGCAGCTCTCCTATACAACTGTTTACATCATGAATGATATCTACATTCTCCTCTTTTCAAACTTAGTAGGGGAACGTTTACAGTTTTTATTTTGTACAAAAGGAAATGAAATAAAATACCACTAATACAAAAGGCGACCTCGCTGTTAGTGGCTAATGAGAGGTGCTATTTAGCCTCCTTCCTCCAATGCCCCCAACCTCCATTTTGAATTTATCTAAAATAAATACTTTTCATCACTAGGACAAGATAGTTCCTCATCTTTTGCATATTCTTCTCAATTTATTTTTTCAGCCAAGTAAGCATTTTTATCTAGTTTATCATCCAGTAGATCTTGTGCCCTCTTCTTACAATTCAAAATTACATGTCCTGCTTCTTTACAATAGTAACATTTGATTTTTCCTTTTGGAGGAACATGCTTTGATTTGTACTTGCCCCTTTTTTTTAGACATATAATACTTCTTCTGGTTCTGAGCATTCATTTTGTTCAAGTAGAGTAGATATTACTCCTTCAAGACTAATTTTTACCTTGCTTAATGTAAACACGATATTGGACATACTCTTAGGAATACTATTTAAAAGTATTGCTTTTGCACCATCAGCCTTTACTTTTTCATTAATGCCAGCTAACTAATTTTGTAAGAAGTGAAACTTATATGATCTGAAATTTTTGCACCAGTTTACAAATATAGTTCAGAATGAGCACAATCTCAACAAAATATGAAACATGGAAAACCAAGCCAAACAAGGAACACATATAGAAGACATATATCATGCTCCTAAGTATATGGAAGTGGAACAATGGATCGAAACATAACTATTACAGAAGTAGCCAACAACATGAAAGAACTGCCTGTAACACTACTTTTCTCCGAGTATAAAATTGGATAGATTCAATATATTAGAGTTAATTTTATATGGCAGCAGATTTAGTAGTGTTATTGTCTAAGTTTAAATGTCATAAAGTCTATATATAATTTAAAATATAAATACACAAAAATACTTATTTATCATCGTTAACTAACTTAAGACTTACAAACATTAAGATTACCATCATTGCTATACAAATTGACATCTAACAATATGAATATGGTCAAAAGAAACAAATAACATCTTAAAAGAATTTAATTGAATCAACTCCATCTCATGCGTAATTAAAATATCTTTGAATAAGTTTAGTCATTATTTGAGTCATAGCACTTGAATAGGTCATTCTCACCCTAGGAAAATTTCAGTGGTATTTGCCCTCATAGCTATGACACACTCTAGAGAATCTATGTAAAAACATAGAATTGCCTACATTCACCACACTTACACATCAAAGCCCTGGCCAGCAAAATATCATGTGTACTCTATACTGTGAGTTGGACACACTTTGTGTGCCTCCTTCTGCAATGCCCATAGCCCAGAAAACCACCTTCTTCTTTGAGTGATCTCCTTGCCCCTTTACAAATCTACATAAATGATTTATATAAATCTTAAGGGGTGGTTTCCAAACCATCACACCCTTTCATATATGTTGCCTTTTACTATTATCTAATAAATATAATTATTCCTCCCTTTTAAAAGAGTTTCCTTAGATATTCTTCATAATCTTTGTTTTAACCAAAGGAGCATGTTTTCCTTTATTTTTCTATCTCCTTTTAATGCTTTCATAATTTTCTTCCACATTGGAGAAAAAGTTTCATAATGCTGCCAATAAAATTAGTAACTGCGCCTAGGAAATATAGATGAGATCAAAGATCATAAGCCACAAAACTCCACAGAATCCATATCAAACTGTTGAAACCTTCATCTTCTTATCAATGCTGAGAACTAGTTGCACAATTTGTCCTTTCGAAGTGTTCATCTGTGATATGCACCCTAGTTTTTTTGTTTTTTCTGAAGTTGTTTTCTGATTTTTTTTGTGTTTTTTGATATGAATGCTGATTGCAAGATAAGTACAATAGACAAATAGTATTGACACAGCTAAAGGAAAAAATTGCAAAATAGCTAACTAAAACAACTCTTTTTGAACAGACCATGGACAAGAAATTACTCCAGATTTATTACAGTCATAAACTCTTGTTACGATAGATGTCCAAATAGCATATTAATGACCATAGAATGTTTAGAATGCAATTTGGGACATACCCAGAATCTGCCGTTGCAAAACTGGAAATTTCTGGAGTTAGATCAGCAGCCTGGAAATGAAGTAAAATGCTGATGTCTCCCAAACACCTTGCTGGTTCACTTGTTTGATGCTTGCTAAGTGTCTCTCCACCGTAGGCGCCTCCAAAGACCCCCATATGCCACTCTCAAACTAGGTGCTTAGCCTCAAAACCACCATGCCCCTCCTGGCTCCTAGGAATGGTACGGCTTGCCGAAGGGAGGCACTACAAGCAAAAAGAAAGGATTTGGAATGGAAATGAATGCTTCAGACTTGCTGTTGTTCTTCACCAAAATGCTCAAGATACTCAGACCTGAAATCCCTTAGAAAATCTCCATGAGATGGATAAATGAAGCTCCGAATGACTCTGCAATGTGTTGCCTGGAAACAATCCACTAGGGTTGATCTTTCACAAACGAAATGGATGCTCCTTGCAAGGGTTTTCGTTCTCACAAAGCTTGTTGGAAAAACTGAAAGTCTCCTCAAGAAAAAGTATCAAGCATATTTTCCAAATGAACTCTCACTTTTGCTTTTGTATGCCTCTCCAAATCCCACACGCCATCTTGGAGGTATAAAATATTTTATTAAATTTTTAAATCCTCTTTTTGTCTCCCTTTTAGGCATCTCAATAAAAAAAACCAAATATTTAACCTTTTGAACATTCCTTATGTCTCCCAAAAAGTCACCTTTATAATTTTTAAAATAACGTAAAGTTAAATATTTTAATTTAACTTTCATGACTTTAATGTTATTTTAAATTAAGCCCCCCAAGCCATAAAATCGCACCGAAACAACATTAGACATCACAACTGAGCATCTCAAGGCAAGATTAACATGAAAATACAATGTCGATGCCTAGGAGGTGACTTATTAAAAATAGTATCGGACCCAAAGCTCGAAACTGCTCCGGAAAGTGCTAGAAAGGTATTCTTGAAATCCGGAACACGTCACCAAGAGCTGAGAAGTCTCCTAACCAACCATATAGGCTAATGCTGATAATCATTGCCTCTGCTTAGGAAGGGAACATTGCATTATGCTGAAATCAACACAATCTTTGAGCCCATCTTCTGGACATTGCCTAATTGGAACAGCTGAGTAAGGACAATAGGCTGAATCAACACTAGAATCAGAAGAAGAATAATTAACAAACCCAAGATCAATCGTTGGACCAAACTCCTCATCAGCTATCTTACCTTTGTTACCCTTAAAGCAAGAAACGATAGGAACCACATAAACACTAGCAAGAAAAGAAGAATCAATATCTGCATCTAGAACTTAAGATGGACACACAGCAACACCACTTGGAGAGGTCAACACACTTGCAGCACCCAAATTAATCTGTATGTAAGAATGAAGAACGACCAACATCCAGGGAAGAGGGAACATGAAAAGTAGGAACAAAGGCCATATCCTGAGAATCAGAACAAAAAGGACCCAGAGAAGATGGAAATGAAGCATCGCTGTCACCCACTGTATTTTTATAAAAATTGATGTAGTTTATTGTGACACACCATTAGAAAGTGCAATTGCCAACTCTTGTTTCCTAAAAGATATAATTTAGATAGGTCAGTCTTCAAAGACAGCTGTTCTTGAATGTGATGCTTTTGTCTCAGTTTTGTTCTCTGATGTACACTGTTCTTATTCATGGTACCATCTCTTTCAATAGAATCACGTGTATGCATTATTTGTGTGGGAGACGCTGGTTTAAATTAGTGACAAAATTAATCTTTTTAAGAAATCTAAATATCATTTATTTTAATTTTCCAGCTATTGCTTGCTAATGGGCAAGTTAAAGAGACGTGGAAGAAAATTGAAAAGTTATGCCAGGATTCAAATCATTTATTACTATTCAGGTATACAATATTATTTGTAATCAACTTAAAATAGTACTTTAGGTTCACAAATATGTGAGTTTTTGCTGAAAAGTGTTAATATTGAATTTCTATTTTCTTTATCACTATCTTCCTTTAGATGGAGATATTTCCTTCCTTCACATAACTGTTGAAAAAGCAGTAAAGTTCATACGCTTTCCTGAATATTAATTTCAGAAACAAATTTTACATTGCATTATTGTGAGAACAAAACATTGTATCTTCAGCAAATAGAAAGGGAACTTGTTTGTCTTGCAATTTCTTACTAAATGTGGAGATAAAAAAAATATATGGCTGTGTTGATAAATTTTCTTGGTTAGGAATTTCATTTTTCTGTCTTCTTCATTGAATGCGAGAGTTAAGAGCACGGAATGCATATATGATAATCAAAACTCATAATGCTTTATAATGGGTTTAGAAGTCACATCACCAGCATTGCAAGCCTTTCTAGGCATCAATTGTCTAGCAATTTATTGCCTTTTGAGTTACTAATTGTTGTGGAATTATGTCTGGAATGAGTTTGAAATTTGTTTAGTGCGATTTTTAACTTGCATTGAGAATGAACTTTGGAAACTTATTTAGAACCAGGTTGCCCTGTGTTGGCAGATGGTCAGTGCTCCCCTCAGGATTCATGACATGGTTTAACTGCCTCCTATGGATCTGTTAACTCTGGCGGTTGTATCGGGCATTAATAGGTTGACCTTTTGGTGCAATGGCAACCATGGGGCCAACAATTGGTATTAGAGCCAAAGGTGCCGGGTTCCAATCCCCTTGGGTAATGTTAAAGGGGAGATTGTTGGCAAGTGGTCAGCGCTCCCCTCAATATTCGTGACATGGTTTAACCGCCTCCTGTGGATTTGTTAACTCTGGTGGCTGTATCGGGCATTAATAGGTTGACCTTTTGGTGCAACGACAACCGTGGGGCCAACATTGTACTTCTAGGGAAACAATGCAAAACACAACCATTAGAAAAAGGAAAGAGAGAAACCAATGAAGTCGATAAAAATTAGTTAGAACATAAAGCTACAGTTTCACTCAACAGAATCAGCGTGAAGTTGCAATCTTTTTAGTCAATTATTATATTTAAATAAATCAATGTATTCACCATTGTGGAATTGTGGTTCAAGCATTATAGCCTATAGTTGTCTTAATGTTATAGAGTGTTTGAAAAATGTCTATTATATCTAAAATCATTCTAAGCATATGGGATAACAGTTTTTCCAGTTGGAGGTGTGCCTTTGATGATTTCGTACATATAATTGAAGCCAATCATGTGCTTACTTCATAACATCAGCGCAATTATCGAAGAGAGATGATAGATGGGGATGTAGTATAGTGAATTAAAGTAAGCGTTTTTTCTAGGAGATGGCTATGTTCTATGAATGGTAATAGCATTCTTATATTAACATGAAAAATATCTTACAATATATAGAAATAATAAGCAACTGTAGATATTAGTGATATCTACCTACCTACAAACTACTGTAGAAACAGTAGTAATCTAAGCTAACTAAAACAAGATAACATTGACCATTAACATAAAAAGATAATATTCTAACAGCCTCCCTTAATGGTCAATCCATCAACAACACCAAGTTGTCCCCTGAATTTGACAAACTTATCTGGGCCTAGAGACTTGGTGAGAATATCTGCAGTCTGATCCGCCATCGGAACATACTGCAGCTGAACTGATCCATCTTCTACCAACTTGCGGATGTAGTGACAATGAAGCTCGACATGCTTGGTACAAGGGAGAAGGTCCTGCTTGTGACATGTGCATGTCAGAAAGCATCCTGCAGAGCCAAACTGCCCGACATGCTGTTTTAACAGTTCCTTGATATTCAACTTCAGTTGAGGAAAGAGCCACTGCCTGTTGCTTCTTGCTTGTCCATGTTACAACACATGTACCCAAACTAAATACATACCCAAAAGTAGATTTTCTGTCATCCACTGAACTAGCCCAATCTGAATCTGTATAAACAATCAGCTTTGGATCCTTGCACTTGCCATACAGAATGCCATAATCGGAAGTGCTCTTAACATATCTCAGCACTCGCTTCACTGCAATCCAATGATCAACTTTTGGAGCTGTCATGAAGCGAGAAATGTTGCTCACTGCAAAATTGATGTCAAGTCTAGTGGTAGTGAGGTAGATGAGACTGCCCACTAGTTGCTTGAATGTCGTTTCATCGACCGGAGGTGAATCAGAGTTGGCTGACAACTTCAGCCCCTTCTCCATAGGTGTGGAGGCAGGTTTGTAGTCATGCATTCGAAATTTGTCAAGCAGACTTCTGGCATATTTAGACTGAGAGATAAAGATGCTACTAGCGGTCTGCCAAACCTCAATACCCAAACAATAATGGAGAAGCCCTAAATCTGTCATGTCAAAAGCCTAACACAAATCTTGTTTGATTGCTGCAATCAAATGTGCTGAACTGCCAATAATGATTGAGTCATCAACATAGATAACAAGAAACAAAATATCATCACTAGAGTGTTTGACATACAGATTTCTGTCAAAAGGGCTGCGCTGAAAACCATGATCAACCAAGTACTGATCAATCTTGATGTACCATGCACGGGGAGTTTGTTTCAGTCCATAGAGTGCTTTCATGAGCCTACATACTTGATGTTCTTTGCCGACAACCTTGAAACTAGGAGGTTGCGTCATGTAGACTTCTTCTTGCAACTCACCGTTGAGGAAGGCACTCTTGATATCCATCTGATGAACTGTCCATCCAAATTGGGCTGCAATAGTGAGAAGAAGACGAATTGTGCTCATCTTGGCAGTAGGAGCAAAAGTCTCCTCGTAATCAATGCCCTCCCGCTGTGTGAATCCCTGAGCAACTAATCTTGCCTTATATTTATCCAAAGTACCATCGACATGATACTTGACCTTATAAACCCATTTGCAGCTGATAGGTTTCTTCCTAGGAGGAAGATCAGAAAGAACCCAAGTGTGATTCTTTAGAAGACTATGATATTTTGTCTGCATAGCCTTTTCCCACTCTGGAATTCCTTTAGCCTCTGAATATGTATGAGGCTCATAGATGTTGTGGATGTTGGCCATAAGAGCAAAATTGACTGTGTTTGGCTGCTTGCTCTTGCTACGAACTGATTTTCCCTCAATGAGTTCATCATCATGAAGATCGCCGATAGTCTTGAGCCACCACTTAGGCCGACAAGTAGAAGTACCAACATCTGGAATAGGAGAAATAACATCTCCTGGGATCTCGCGAACAAAGTCATCTGGATGTGAGTCCTGAGAAAAATCAGGTGGTGCAATGTCATGACTGGTAAGACTCCTCATCTTCAGAGTCAGAATGCTCTAAAGCTCCCCCACCATGGGAACCAAGAGGAAGACAAACACCCTCATCAAAAACCTTCATAGGCTGATCTGCAGGACTGGTAGTAGGAACAAATGGACCAGTAGTCTCATCAATCACAACACACGACTGAATATGAGACGGTTTGTCTCTACATCAATCAACCTGTATGCCTTGTGATTGTTGCTGTAACCAGTAAACATAAGTGTCTAGCTCTTGGAGTCCAACTTGGCACGCTTGGTGTCTAGAATCCATACATGAGCTGTAGAACCGAAGACTTTCAGATGGCCCACCTTAGGCTTACGCCTTGACCAGGCTTCTTCTGGAGTCATCTTCTTAACGGCCTGTGTAGGTGACCGATTCAGGAGGTAGACTACAGTGTAGACTGCTTTAGCCTAGTATTTCTTAGGTACATTTTTGTACTCTTAACATTGAACGAGCCATTTCAGTAATGGTGCGATTCTTACGTTCAATGACACCATTTTGCTGAGGGGTGTATAGTGTGGTGAGTTGGCACTTAATGCCATGTGTAGCACAAAAAGTAGAGAAGTCAGCTGAATAAACCCCCATTATCTGACCTTAGATTTACAATCTGAGAACCTGATTCCTTCTCAACTAAGGGCTTAAACTGCTGAAATGTACTGAACACATCTGATTTATGGTTCAAAAAATACACCCACATTTTTCAATTGAAATCATCAACGAATAATAAAAAGTACCTGGACCCAGTAACAGATGGAGTGTTCATTGGTCCACATACATCAGCGTGAACCGGTTGAAGTACCTTGGAGGCTCGCCAAGAATCACCATTCGAAAACGGTGTCCGATGTTGCTTGCCAGCTTGACAGGCTCCACAAACTCCATGATTTTGAGTTTGGATCTTAGGTAGACTAGCAACCAAACCCTCTCGAGACAGTTGAGAGAGATAGTGCACATTCAAGTGCCCATAACGCTGATGCCAAAGTTTGCTGATGGTAGTACTCCTGGCGGCCAAAACGTGCTCCTGAGAATCACTGGAATCAGCAAGTCTATATAGACTATGATCCTCAAGTCCCATAGCGATTGTAGTACGAGTCTCCTTATCAAGGATGCTGCAGGTGGATGAACTGAAAACAACATCCAATTGGGGAGAATGCCGCATGATTTGACTGACTGAGAGAAGGTTATGTTCCATGCCTGGAACATAGTAGACATCGAGAAAGAGTAAATTTCTTCCTCTTGAGTGAATCTGGATAGTGTGCCCTTACTAGCAACTGTGTACTCTTCGCCTCCTCCAAAAATGACAAATCAGAGAATGGTTTGAATTTGGTGAACCAATCCCGATGATGAGTAAAATGTCGTGATGCCCCGAAATCAATATACCAAGCAAAAGAGTGTACTGGATTTGCTGTTCTTTTGGCCATAAATGTATAGAATGCAGATTCTTTCTGCTCAGTGTGCTCTGCGACATTTGCCTTTTGTTGAGACCCTCCCTGCTTTTTTTGTTCAGAAGCCAAACGAACGCAACAATCAGCCTTCATGTGACCATACTTATGGCAATAATTGCATTGAATGTTCTTTTTCTTCTTCTTGTCCTGAGAACAACCAAAGTTTTTTAGGTGAGAAGTTTGTGCCTTCCCTTTGTTCTTAGTAGAAGATTTGGCAGAGAACGCTTGCTTTGTGGAGGTGGAACTGGTACTGCTTCCAAATTGATGTCTCCAACGATCCTGCTGCAAGAGGATAGTACACAACTCCAAAAACTTTAGATCAACATTAGCAGACGTAATGTTGAGAGTCTCGATGAAATGTTCATAAGACTTGGGAAAACTTTTCAAAGTAATGACGACCATGTCCTCTTCTTCCATTGTTCTTCTAATTGCCTTCAATTGGTCACGAATCTCCTTTATCTTTGTCAGATGCTCCTGGAGAGGTGTCTTCTCGTCCATCATTAGTGAAAAGAGCATGTTCTTAAGAAAGAACACACGACTCTTATCTGACGTTTCATGGAGATCCTTCAGGTACGTCCTGACCTCAGCAGCTGTTTTGCCTGACAATACTTGTGGCAGCTGATCGTCAGTGACTGAAAGCTTGATGAGCATGACAGCTTCTCGATTGCGTTCATCCCATTTGTCCGGATCCTTTTCGGCTACAGTTGGACGAGTTGAGTTCCCCAAAACGACCTGATCGAGACATCGATATTCAAAGATTGTAATCATGTGTTGCTTCTAGGTGTTGTAATTCTTCCCGTTGAACTTCTGGCTGCTTTCAAGCATTATATTTGTTAGAGATGCCATGACGTACACTGAGGTCAAATTGGTGAAGGCAAAATGAAAACAAAAACAACACAAATTCAAAGCAAAAACCCTAGCACGGATTTTGAGGCACTTTGAAGACAAAATCCAAAAGATCTGAAGAGTACCCAAAAAATGTTGTTGAAAACCCAGAAAATTTTCTAAAGACCTAAAAAATTTCGTTAGCACCCACTTGCACAAATTTTGAGGCACGAATTTCGAGACACCAAAAAAAATCTAACGACAACCTAGTTAAGATTTCAGAAAACCTACCAAGAATCTACAAACGAAAAAAATTTTCGACTTGAAAAAGAGGGTAAAAAACCCTAGTCAACCTTTTTGGAAACCCTAGCTGACCTTTCTGGAAACCCTAGCCACTATGAAAGACCAGAAAAATTGCAGAAAAATGCTAGTAATCAAGAAAACTTAGCTAAATTCTTCAAAACATAGGCTATAATCTCATAAATTGCGTTGAAGAGAACACAAACCACGGCCCAAAAGGCAGTTAAAAACCACGACCAGAGGACATGCTGAAACAAAAAACGTGATTAAAGAAATTGCGCCTAGGAAATGCATAGGTCGCGCGAACTAGAAGGAAACACGCCCTCAGATTTCGTGCCCAAACAATGCAAAAACATGCATTCAAAAGGTGAACAGATTTTCGCGACTTTGAGAAGACAAATGCGTGCAGAAAACAAGTTGCTTTGCGCCCAGGAAGATTAACAAAAACGTCTTTAGAAAACGCGCACAACAAAACACGTGACTAGGAGCCAAGAATGCATTCAGAAAACCCGTCCAGAGGTCGCGCGGGCTTAGCAGGTCGCGCGTATGAAGAGAATAATGTTGCGCCCAGTTTCAGGACGCGACTAGGGCACAAACAAGACCCAAAAAAAATAAAGGAAAAAAACTTTCGAATTATGACCTACGGGCCCACGGAGTTTTTTATCACAAATTTCCCTTTAAAAAATGGCGCCCAAAAACCCTAGTTCTGCTTTGATACCATGTGAATGATAATAGCATTCTTATATTAACATGAAAAATATCTTACAATATATAGAAATAACAAGCAACTGTAGATATTAATGATATCTACCTACCTACAGACTACTGTAGAAACAATAGTAATCTAAGCTAACTAAAAAAAGATAACATTGACCATTAACATAAAAAGATAATATTCTAACATGTTCAACTCTCATTGCATGCCAAGCATCTAGTTCAGGTTCTCTCCACCAAAAAAGAGATTGATTCCACCATGTAAACCACTGTGTTGTCTCTAATAACAGCAATAGATTAATAGCAGCCGGATGCATAAACCCATAGTTGGAAAACTTGCCAAAAACTCGCGAGTTTTTTTTGCAAACGAGTAATAACGAGAAGAACTCGCAGGAAAAAACTCGCCGATTTTTGTGAAAAATTCGCCGACTTTTGTGAAAAACTCGCCGATTTTTGTGAAAAACTCGTCGACTTTTGTGAAAAACCTGCCGACTTTTGGGTCACAAATTCTATGGACTACAATGATTGGACAGGGCGAGGGGAGCAACCTCCATTGTTTACTAAAGATGAGATTTATGATTTAGAGCGACAAGCAATGGAGGAGGGTGGATTTGCATTCTTATTGGACAACCTTGAGGATGACCCTAAGGAGGAGTCATTGCCAGTGCCACCACCACCAGCTGCAGGAGGATCTACATCCAGGATGGAGGTTGAGGAGCCACAGGCATAGCAGGAGCAAACTCCTATGATTAGACCCTCTTCCGGTCCCTTACTGAGATCTAGACATGGGAAGAGGAAGATGTGATTCATGTGAATTTGTAAAAACTGAAATATATTAATGTTTATGTAGTATTTACTTTCAGTTTTACAAAAACAATTTGCTATTTTCATTTTGTTTTCGACTATTATCATATCAATGCATTGAGCACTTAGCATTCCACATGAGGATGCCATTTTGTATCCAATTTTCTTTCATATCAATCAAATACTGCTTGTTTCTTATATGTATTCATTTATTGACTCATTAGATGCATCTTATCTTTGAATTTTGCAAAAAAAATGCATTTTTAGTGAAGTTTAAGCAATTTTTTAATTTCCCGAGCTTTTTGCCGAGTTTTTGCCGAGCCGAGTTTTTCGGGCTTGCCGAGTACTTGCAATTGGCGAGTTTTCCAACTATGCATAAACCTTTGAGAAGGCCTTGACCTCTTCCTTGACACCTGAACCCCAAAATTGAATTCAAAAGTTTAGATCTGCTCTCTACAATGAACCAGAAAGGAAGATATCGATAGCTTTATTGTTTATACCATAGTTGGAAAACTTGCCAATTGCAAGTACTCGGCAAGCCCAAAAAACTCGGCCCGGCAAAAACTCGGCAAAAACTCGGCAAAAAACTCGGGAAATTAAAAAATTGCTTAAACTTCACTAAAAATGCATTTCTTTTGCAAAATTCAAAGATAAGATGCATCCAATGAGTCAATAAATGAGTACACATAAGAAACAAGCAATATTTGATTGATATGAAAGAAAATTGGATACAAAATGGCATCCTCATGTGGAATGCTGAGTGCTCAATGCATTGATATGATAATAGTCTGAAACAAAATGAAAATAGCAAATTGTTTTTGTAAAACTGAAAGTAAATACTACATAAACATTAATATATTTCAGTTTTTACAAATTCACATGAATCACATCTTCGTCTTCCCATGTCTAGATCTCAGTAAGGGACCGGAAGAGGGTCTAATCATAGGAGTTTGCTCCTGCTGTGCCTGTGGCTCCTCAACCTCCATCCTGGATGTAGATCCTCCTGCAGCTGGTGGTGGTGGCACTGGCAATGACTCCTCCTCAGGGTCATCCTCAAGGTTGTCCAATGAGAATGCAAATCCACCCTCCTCCATTGCTTGTCGCTCTAAATCATAAATCTCATCTTTAGTAAACAATGGAGGTTGCTCCCCTCGCCCTGTCCAATCATTGTAGTCCATAGAATTTGTGACCCAAAAGTCAGCAGGTTTTTCACAAAAGTAGGCGAGTTTTTCACAAAAGTCGGCGAGTTTTTCACAAAAATCGGCGAGTTTTTTCTTGCGATTTCTTCTCGTTATTACTCGTTTGCAAAAAAAACTCGCGAGTTTTTGAAAAACTTGCAAGTTTTTGGCGAGTTTTCCAACTATGGTTTATACAATATCATGCACAACACATCATTAGAAAGCTAAAATTTCCAAGCCAAAAGGAAAATGGATGCTACCATACTTTGAGTGAAGGAAAAACCCTTGATACATTTACTTATAGAAGCATTCCAAGTGACCTGGTTTGGATTGTGAAATGTTACCAAAATACACTAAGTCACTATTCTTGAGAAGGCTGAAATGTGACATGTAATACATTTCCTATTGAGCATTTCTCAGTGAGTTTCATTAGCCAATAATTGAGGAAAATTTGTATAGGTGGAATATAGGAGTGGAGGCATATCTAAGGTGGTCTAAGGAGGGAGTTGACTTCTTTTCAAACGAAGCATCGAGGCTATTTCTCTTTGTTTTCTTATTTCTATGTTAAAGAAAAAAATTTCAGGTTTCCTCTAGTTTATTTTTTGTCATGATGCGTTACAATATTTCTCTAGAGTTGCTTTTATCACTCATGCTTTCCTCTTACTAGCAATTCCAAAAAGCAGTGATGAGTAACTGGATCCCACCCTTGGAGCAATCCTTATGCCTTTTCATCATAGGTTTTCTCTCTCCTCGCTGATTGTTCTACCCAGGGCCTCTACCATGATGATGAGAAGGAATGGGGATATCAGATCGTGCTATCCAATCCCTCGAGAAGAAGCCCTACTGCCATGTCCCCCAAATCATGATACAAAAAAATTAAAATAGAAATAACCAAATAGTCATTATAATTATAATTAGCAAATTCATTATAATTAGTGAATTATGAATATATATATACATGTACATATGTATATATATATATATATATAGTAAATGATAGATATATCATGTATCATGTACATATGTACATATATATATGTGTGTGTGTGTACATGATATATATATATGTGTGTGTGTGTGTGTGTGTGTACATGATATATATATAAGCAAATTCATTATCATTATAATATTATACTTATGAATATAAATATAAATATATTAAATAGAATGTAAATACAAACATATATAAATATTGAATAGCCAATAAATATAAACATACTGAATAACAAGTAAAACCAAATAATTATAATAATAAAAAATATATATTAAAAAAGCATCTGGAGAGGCAGTGATTGAGAAGGCAGCAACCTTCCAAAAAGGCACGACCTCTCTTCTCCAAAATATAGGATATAAGATGGGGTCGTGCAAGGAGGAAGGCATCAAACAAAAGGAGAATATATTCTGGAAAAAAAGAATCATTCTAAAGAGGGATATTCTGTGAGAATCTGATCACAAAGAATAGCAGCAACTGTGGTATGTTAATCATTGTATATTTGCTATTTATATTTGCTATTTCTGTAGTATGCTTTATCATGACTATTGTCTGCCATTGTATATGTATAAATATTTTGTTATTTATATTTGTTACTCTCTTAATATGCTTTATCATAATCATTTAATGAATTGTGTATTTTGCTATTTATATTTATTATTCTCGTCATAGTTATTGCAATCAGATATGTGTTATTCATATTTATCATTCTTGTGGTATGCTCTAGTTTGTTTATTATGTCATAGTTTGTATTTATTTCTCTCACCAAGCAACCATGAGAAAGGAAGGGGGAAATGCCAGTAGGTTGAGCAGGTACTAGACTTCTTTCTATGTATGCCACTCCACGGTGGATGACTGTGTGTCTGCCATTGGGAGCCAAGGGGGTGATATTCGCTCTTGGGCTTAGGGAGAGGATGTCTACGGGCCTATAACCTTCTTCCCAACTATCACATGGTTGGGTATGGGATAGACTTGAGGGGTCTCAATCGTAATAGGATGGATAAGGATAGATAAGGAAAGCAGGTACAAGTGTATCCCCTAAGCACGCTACCCTGGGTTGAAGGACTGTGTCTACCATGGGCCCAAGAGATGGGTTGTCTTGGTCGGACACTCATGCTCTTGGGCTTAGATGGATAGCTTTGGGTGGATTTATCATTTTCCCATCCAATTCCTATTATGATTGGACATCCCTGAATATGATGTGGTTGACCTTATCTAATTCTATTGTGCAAATAGATGAGGATATTTATTATACATGTTTGATATGTTAGATAGATAAGGATATTTATTATATGTTTGGCTATACTATACTCCAATATTATCTAACATGGTTGCAGGATATAAATCAAGATTCATCTGCTTGAAGCATTTAATTGATAAGTTGTAACACTAATCACATTAACTTGTGTTTCTAGGGAAAGAATTAGGGTTATCCCAAAGGGGGACATTACAATTGGTATCAGAGCGTAATCCTACCATCCTGTGAAAGATTGGTTAATGCAAACTTACTAGAGGAGACATCCTAGGAAGAACAACATTGAAAGCGACACCATGAGTGAACAAATGAACAATGAAATGAGGGCCTTCATGGAACAAAATGAGAGAACAAACCAAGCATTCCTCCAAACCTTACAAGACACGAGTAATACCATCAATGCTCTTTGACCCCACTCTACAAATGGAAAAGATACAAACTGTAACCATGCTGAAAGTAATAACATATCCTCCATCTCTAGGATGTGAAAACCTTCATTCATACCTAGGGAAGAAACACGAATGGAGGAAGAAGAAAATAACCCAAACTCTAATAGCACTGAGGAAATTGCTAGAGCATATATAGTTTTGGACCCTGAGATTAGGAGGATTATTTCATTTGAGGAATTTTGCAAAGCTAAGAAACATGAATCATCCAAAAAGGGTAAGAAGCATCATAGTAAGGATTTGAAACAAAAAGTGAACAAATTAACCCTCCCCAACTTCAATGTATCAGGAACAATCACAACACATGCATGGATACAAAAATTAAACACCTACTTAAACCTTAGCCCTATGATAGAAGAAGATTCCGTCCAATTTTCCATCCTACATTTAGAAGGATTGGCCCATGAATGGTGGCATCATGGTATCCACACCCAAGGGCACCAAAATGTAACATCCTATGATGAATTCACACAAAAAATTATAAAACGATTTGACATAAAGCACCCACAAAAAGACTTCAAAGAATTAACTCAACTTAAACAACATGGATTGGTCAAGGATTACATAACATATTTCCAAAGGATTTTAGTTAGGGTGCTAGGGGTTGATGAGGATTGACTTAACTACCTTTTTGTAGAAGGGTTAAAGGATTCAACCTGAGGATTGGTGAGTGCTTTAAACCCTATCTCCTTAGAAGATGCAATTGATAAAGCTCTAAAACTAGAAGACAAACCCACAAAGGACAAGTCATCAAACATACACAACAAACCCCCCTATAAGAAGGATGGGTATAAGGGGGAACTTTGAAAAGGAAGACGATGCTACCATTGCAAGGAAAAATGGCGACCAAGGCATGTTTGTAAACGAGGAAACGATAAAGGACAATACGAGGATCTAAAAAGGAAAGGTTTATGCTTCAGATGTAAGGAAAAATGGGGGCCAGGACACATGTGGGAAAAGAAACCAAGCTCGAAGTAATAGTCAATGAGGAAGCAAAGGAAGGAAGTGGCTAAAACCCAAAAAAGAGAATAAGGTATGATGAAGGAGAAGAGGAGTATGGAACCTTGGATTCCATCTCCAAGGCATCAAAACATCATCCATCTAGAATTCGAGGTGTTATTAAGGGGTGAAAGGTAACAACCATTGTGGATAGTGGGGCAACCCACAACTTTGTTGATGAAAATTTAGCAAGATAAATGGACCTTCCAATAAAAGGCTTTAGAGGATTTAATGTCACCTTGGGCGATGGATCCACCACCCCTTGCACAAAAAAGGTTTTGCAATTAAACCACACATTAGGGAAACATTCAATTCAAGAAGATTTCTATGTGGTAAACATGGGGGACACTGATGTAATTGTGGGTGTCCCATGGTTGCACTCATTAGGAGAATTCTCCACGAATTTTCCAAAATTGGAATTAAGCTTCCAGCATAATGGGCAAAAAGTCCTCCTACAAGGATTATCAGATGGATCCTCGAGGGTAATATCATCCAAAAGAATGGAGAGAGCTTTTAAGCATGGGCAAGTGGAATGGGTCGCCCAATGCTTAGTCCTAGAGAAGTCCTCTACTAAAGGAAAATCAATTCATGTTGACATACAATCACTATTGAATAAACGCAAGAAGGTTTTTAGTGACATCCCTCTAGGACTTCCATCAAAGAGGGGTTTTGAGCACTCCATTGAGCTAGAGGGAACTAAACTTGTTGTTACTACTCCCTACCGCCACCCCCGAAAGTACAAAGAAGAGATTGAAAAAGCTATAAAAGAACTATTAGAAATGGGGCATATCCAATTGAGCTCTAGCCCTTTTGCCTCTTCAGTGGTACTTGCAAAGAAGGATGGGACTATGAGGATGTGCATTGATTACATGGAAATTAACAAAAAAGACAATAAAAAATCGATATCCCATTCCAAGGATCGATGAACTAATCGACGAGTTCCATGGGGTGAAATATTTCTCAAAAATTGACCTACGATCAGGGTATCATCAAATTAGACTAAGGAAAGAGGATATACCCAAAACAACTTTTAGGTGCCATTATGGTCATTTTGAATTCCTTGTCCTACCCTTTGGGCTAACAAATGCTCCTGCCACTTTCCAATCATGCATGAACCATTTCTTCAGGGGGCAGCTAAGAAAATTCCTATTGGTTTTTTTTGACGATATCCTAATTTATAGTAAAACTTGGGAAGAGCACTTGAAACATATAGGCGAAGTATTGGGAATACTTGAGGAACATTCATTATTTTCCAAGCTATCCAAATGTGAGTTTGGAGAGGAAGAAATTCTGTACCTGGGACACAAAATTAGCGCTCAGGGAGTAAGTGTAGATGAAGAGAAGATTGAGATCATAAAGAGTTGGCCAAAACCTAAGACCTTGACACACCTCAGAGGGTTCTTGGGACTTTGCAAAACTAACCGCACCCCTAATTGATTTAACAAAGAAGGGAGCATTCTCCTGAAATGAAAAGGCAGAAGAAACTTTCGAAAAACTCAAAGAAGTGATGATTTCATGTCCCGTTCTGGCAATACCAGATTTTTCTCTATCCTTTGAATGATATTGTGATGCCTTAGGGGAGGGCATCGGGGCAGTACTTGTGATGTTCCCAATTTTATTATGGTGTAATTTAATTAAATTAATTGATTAAGCCATCCTTTTGAAATATCATTAATTTTTGGACAACTTAATCAATTAATTTAATTAAATTACTCCATCATAAAATTGGGGACATCATAGTGATTAAGTTGTCCAAAAATTAATGAGATTTCAAAAGGATGGCTCAATTGATTATTTTAATTAAATTAAAGTGGGAATATTAAATTAATTATTTATAAAGTTATCTCCATAAATTAAATCAAAAGGGTAACTTTATCTATAATCAATTTAATTAAAGTGACTAAAATAAAATAATAAATTATAAAGTCACTTTGGGAATAAAATAATAATATTTCTAGAAGCTTCTTGGAGGAGATTGGGATGTTCTTTATAAGGAGCTGTGAGCTAGCCATTTGAGCATGCTTGGATTTCATTTCTCATTTTAGTTTGGGAAGAGCTTGAGGCTTTTTCAGGTCTGAGGGTTTGAAGACTCTAGGATACCAAGTTCGGTTATGAAGGAATCAATTGTAAGAGCTCTTACTAAATCTGAGTTGAATTCGCTGATTTTGGCTCTTAGGAATTTTGTCAAACACTTAGTGTGCAACCTTGTAACTGGCTGGTTTTGATTTCAGTTTGTGATCAAGTAGCTTTTGATGAATGCAAATGAAATATAAATACTTTCTAAATGATACCAAACAACTACCAACTGACTTAAGATGAAGTGCAATCTGTTTTGGACTTTTGTATGCATATACATGACTGAAAATGCAAGCTATAGCCCATAGACATTTTAACAAACACTTATCATGCAAACTACATAAGCTGATATGGAACATAGTATATTGACATTATTACAAACAAGTTGCAGCCAATCTTCAACTTCTTCTATTTGATGAATACAATGAGAATTACAATGCTAGAAGTGAACTATTATTTGACACCAATAACAGAACTTAATTTATATGCAAAACCATGCCTCCTCCTTACATTGCCATGAACAAAGATATAATGAAATTACAATGATATGTTGCTGCTTTGAAACAGCAATCAGACCTCTAAATGCAATCCTAAATACTTGCAAACTACAATGCATAAAAGCTGTCTATAGCAGCGAATGGAGTACAATTTATTTTATTGACTTGCAATGCAATATGCATACTAAATGGAGAACCTGGATAACACGCTGGCAGCAGGCATGTGATGCTTCAAATTTCCCTTGTGGATGATAATTTTGCCTCCAAAATGCAGCGACCAACTTTCCCAATGCAAGGCGACCCTTTGTGAATTTTCTGAGATTTTTAATCTACCTTCCTTCACCAAATTGACCCACCTATAGGCGCCCAACTTGGAGGAAGAATGACGTCGTTTTTTCAACAGCAAGAAACTTATTTTAATATCTCATGAAATCGCACCAAGAGGAGAAGCGCCCAGCTAGAGATACTACTCAGAAATTCCTATCAGCCAATCACCAAAATCGAAGTCTTCATTTTATGTATCATTCTTCAAGCAAATTCGTCCTCCTTAATACTGAAAATTGCTTCAACAAATCTGCAACTTATGATAAATAGATTTCTCCTCCAATCTCCCAAAGTTTGGCTAAAAGCCACAAAATTTTGCCAATGAAGTTCCAATTGAGAAGTCTGAAGTAACTCCACAATTCCAACTAGGGTTGGTGTTACACAACTGAAATTGACACTTAACTAGCTAGGTTTGGTCTTTCACAAACGAAGACTGTAAATCAATAAGCTAAGCATTCAGCTTCAGCAGTGTAGTAGAAAAGTGTAAGTGTAAATGTAATCAAATCTGTAACATAAAGAGATCCTAAAACTGAGAACAAACTAAGGCCAGAGATTCTAAGTGATAAAATTCTAAGACAAAATACGATTTTCTGAATACTTCTCTTAATGCAGAATGTACTGGATGCAAAACATTAATAAATTTCGATGATCTGCATATTTGGAATGGACTCAATATTTGTATTAGGGAGACACGCCTTCAAGGGACACGTCTCTTGAGAGGACGTGTCTCCACACTTGGAGACACGTCCGCTCAAGGGACGTGTTCCTTTGAGCCCGCGGGTTCCATATCCAATGGACACGTCTCTTGAGAGGACGTGTCTCCACACTTGGAGACACGTCCGCTCAAGGAACGTGTTCCTTTGAGCGCGTGGTTGCCTGTAGCCGAAGAACCATTCAAGTTTAAAGAGAGTTAACAAATACGTGCCTTCACACATGGCGTCTAAGAATTCAGAACTTTATTCAAAGCGTATTTTGTACATCATCTTATTTGAATTCAATTTTATACATGCATTATAAAATCGATTACTTATTTCCAGAAATATTAAGAGCAATAGATCTAATATAAACAATGATGATGCTTATAGCAATCATTGTTTATATCAGACCTAAGCTATCATTCATCAACACTCCCTCTTAGCTTAGGGAAGATATTTCAAATAAAATAAGTGAAGATATCACCTTTACACGTGATATCGAAGATATGTTTTCTCAAAGTTGTCAAATCACATGACATTCTTCATAACACATCTTCATTATGGTATGTGCACTAACATCAAGTCACATGATGTCTACCACAATTCATGGCATATCCACGGATATAAATATCCACCATGATTATCTCTTAAGGATCACAATGATCTACAAATGATATCAAGTCCCATGATATCAACCAAAGTGTCCAAGAGATACTATCATGACATATCCATAGATATCAAGTCACATGATATCTATCATGATAGTTTATCATTGTAGAGTCGTCACTTTACAATGTCAAATACAAGTGTTCATTATTAGAAAGATCGTCACCTTTCAATAATGTACACAGGGGGAGTAGACCCATAAAGTCATGGAGTCACACACATGACAAAAGAATTTACACATTTTAAACATCTTTATAGATTAGTACAATTTGATAAACAATTTGAATTTCAAACGTAAATAACAAATTACATTTCAACCATACCAAGTTTCTTCCTGAAGTGCTCTACCTTGATTCGGGAGAGAGGCTTGGTGAGAATGTCTGCAGTTTGATCATTTGTACCAATATACTCCAACTAAATTACTTTCCTTTCCACCATATCTCTTACATAATGATAGGGGATCTCAATGTGCTTAGATCTATCATGAAAGACAGGATTTACAGAGAGTTTGATACAACTCTGATTATCACAATGAATAATTGTAGGATTCAAGGGCTCACCAAAGAGTCCCACAAGCAATTTACGAAGCCAAACTGCTTCTCTTGCTCCCATTGAGGCTGCAATGTATTCCTTCGTTGAACTCTGTGCAACTGAAGATTGTTTTCTGCAAATCCAGGAGATCATAGCCGATCCTAAACCGAAGCAACATCCCGATGTGCTTGACGGGTTACACTTCCAAACAATCAATCAGAGTACCCATGTAGATCTAGTTGATCATTCTTGTAAAGAAGACCATATCCAATAGTGCCTTGAAGATATCTCAAAATATGTTTCACATAATTTCCTTTGGCTCACACATGAACCGGCCGAGAACATTCATCGCATAGCAAATATCGTCCGGGTGTTAACCAGATACATCAAGGATCCAATCATCTGTCTGTAAAGGGTTGGATCTGCACACTTGGATTCTACTGCTGCTTCTTTCAATTTGTGAAGGTTGGTTTCCATAGGTGTAGTCATCGATCTATAGTCCAACATTCCATATCTTTTCAGAATATCAATAGTATACTTCCCTTGGTTTAGTATAATGCCCTCTGATTTCTGCCATACTTCTAAACCTAGGAAGTAGTGTAGAATGCCTAAGTCTTTCATGTCAAATTCAGAAATTAGATCCTGCTTCCCTTGAGCAATGAGGTGATCTTCTCCTATTATTAGCAGGTCATCAACATATAAAATAATTATTAGCATATTACCTTTGATTACCTTGAAGTAGAGATTGGAGTCGGCCTCATTCTTGGAAAATCCTAATCCCAAGAGATAGCTGTCAATTCTTTCATACCAGACCCTGGGAGCCTGTTTAAGTCCATAAAGAGTTTTCTTCAGTCTGCATACATGTGAGTTAGGTTTATGTATCACAAAACCTTCAGGCTGTTCCAGATAGACTTCCTCTTCAATGGTTCCATTCAGGAAGGCAGTTTTCACATCCATTTGATGGATCTTCCAGCCTTTAGTTGCTGCAATGGCTAACACCGCTCTCACTGATGTGTAACGGGCAACAGGTGCAAATGTTTCTTCGTAATCAATGCCTTCCTTTTGAGAAAAACCTCTTGCCACAAAACGTGCTTTATGTTTTTCTATACTGCCATCAGCGGCATGCTTGATTTTGAAGAGCCATTTGGAAGAGACAACAGATTTCCCTTTTGGTCTAGGCACTACATCCCATACATCATTCTTTAGAATGGATTGATATTCCTCCGTCATTGCATCTTTCCATGCTTGATGTCTGAAGGCTTCTGAAACACTGACAGGTTCGGAGTTTATGATGTCGTTCATGAGAGCAACATAGCTAGAGAAACGTTTGGGTCTTTTACTCTCCCTGAACGTTCCTTTGGGTGCTGCATGATTCTCTGCTTCTTTGATCATCTTCTTGGCCCAAAGTGGTCTCTTTCTGCCATTGACATCTGTATTCTCATTTGAAGTAGAAGGAAGTTCATGTGACATTTCCTCAGGATGCTCCCTCTAAATCTCAGGAGCAGGTTCCATTTCAGGTACTCTAGGGGAATAGGTTTCAGTCTCACTAGAACTTCTTGCCCTCTTGAATGCAATGTCTTCTTCAAAGATGACATCTTTGCTCAATTCAATTTGATCTTGACCGGGTATGAATATCCTGAAGGCTTTGGAGGTTTCACTATATCCCATAAATATCCCTTTCTTTCCGGAAGGTTCAAGTTTGAATCTCTTCTCCTTGGGCACATGAAAATAGACGGGACAACCAAAAATCTTAAAGTGACTAATGTCAGGTTTTATGCCAGTGAAGGCTTCTTCAGGAGTTTTGTTGTCAAGATGAGAATGAGGACATCTATTTTGGATGTAGACAACAGTCCTAGAGGCTTCAACCCAGAAAGAGGTTTCAATGTTTTGGTCAAGCAACATTGCTTTGGCAGCTTCTACAATGGTTCTATTTTTTCTTTCAGCGACCCCATTTTGTTGAGGGTTGTAAGCCACTGTGAACTCCCTCTTAATTCTAGCACTCATGCAAAATTCCTTAAAAACTTCAGAGGTGTATTCTTTCCCATTGTCTGTCCTTAAGGTTTTTATTTTCTTCCCGGAGAAGTTTTCTGTAAGTGCTTTGAACTCTTTGAACCTTTTGAGGATTTCTATTGACTCTTTACACTTAAGGAAATAGATCCAGGTTTTCCTAGAGAAGTCATCTATAAATATGACATAGTAAAGAAATCCTGCTTTAGAAGGTACAGACATGGGTCCACATAAGTCAGAATGAACCAGATCTAACACATTTAGGGTTTTGCTCAAACTAGTGGGAAAGGATCCCTTTGAATTCTTTCCTAAGGCACAACCTTTACAATTTCCTTCATGAGATGATTTTAACTTAGGTAACCCTGTTACAAGTTTTTCCATAGAAGGTAGGGCACGGAAATGAAGGTGTCCTAATCTTCTATGCCAGATTTCATTTGAATCAAAGGTGTCAAGGGTAAGGGCTTGATTGACTTCAGTGCATAGTTTGTAAAGGTACCCTTGTCTCACACCTATGATTTGGGCTTTCTTGATTGTTGAGTTCTTAGGCCATGCTAGAACTTTCCCATCCATGAAGGTAACTCTATAACCATTGTCTTCAAGTGCAGAGATGGATATGAGATTCCTCTTTATACCAGGTACAAATAAGACTCCAGTGAGTTGAAGGGAGAGACCAGATTTCAATGTGATGGAACAAGTTCCAACCCCTTTTACTTGATGTGTAGAGTCATCCCCAATTGTTACATCTTCATCAGACTCTTCAGACATAGTGTAAGTTTTCTCTAAACCCTGTGATGTGCCTCGAAGAACCACTATCAATTACCCAGTTGTTGAAATTGTTAGATACTTGACTAGATAATGCTGAATAGAACACAAAGTTCTCAGATTCATGATCTGAATTTGTCTTTCCTACTTTGGCAAAGGATGCTTGTTGCTTTGATCTGTCAGGGCATTTCATTGCGTAGTGGCCATATTGATCACACCTAAAGCATTGCACTTGAGAAATGTCTTTCTTCTTATCTTCTTAGAAGATCCCTTTCCATTGGAATTTCTCTTTCTTTTAAAAAATCCTTTCTTGTAGGAGTTTTTCTTATTCCTTTTATTAGACGATGTG
The DNA here is from genome assembly GCA_007258455.2 of Sequoia sempervirens. Taxonomy (NCBI): domain Eukaryota; kingdom Viridiplantae; phylum Streptophyta; class Pinopsida; order Cupressales; family Cupressaceae; genus Sequoia; species Sequoia sempervirens. The sequence goes on along the minus strand of VDFB02193867.1, from coordinate 618,451,266 downwards.
TTGAGTGCATGAATATCTTCATCTACGTTTTTCTGTTTGTTTTCTTTTGAGTAGAGTCTTGTTTCTTCTTGAAGGCAGTTAGTTCTTAGCCTGTCAAACTTAGGGAGTTTGGATCTTGCACTTATTCCTTGAACAAATGACTCCTATGAGTTTGGTAGGTCTCCTAGTGCAATTAGAGTTAATTCTTTGCTATCAATCTGATATCCAATTGTGGATAATTGATCTCTCAGTTCAATAATCCTCATGAAGTATGCATTAATGGACTCTCCTTTGTTTATTTGAGCATTGTTGATTTGCCTTTTTAAAGCAAGAGTCCTGCAGGTCTTGTTGATCTCATAAGTTTTCTCAAGAGATTTGAACATATGGTATGCGGTTTCATGTTTTGCTAGGATGGGCACTATATGATCCCTAACTGCATCTACTAGGATTTTCATGGCCTTTTCATTGTTTTCTGTCCATTGAGTTTTCTCATATTCAGACTTTGTTTCCTCCAAGTTTTCTTTCACAAGTGAATCTAGCTTATTCTCTCTAAGGATCATCATGATTCTAAATTTCCATGATGTGAAATTGTCTGCTCCTGCAAGGCGATCTTCAAATCTGATCACACTTGACATTATGAAGAATGTGATGTAAATTCGATTCTAGAAAATACGAATTTTCTTGAGCAGATTGATATTTAGATTTGATTAGGATTCACACAACGTGGCTTTGATACCATGTAAATGTAATGAAATTTGTAACATAAAGAGATCCTAAAACTAAGAACAAACTAAGGCCAGAGATTCTAAGTGATAAAATTCTAAGACAAAATACAATTTTCTGAATACTTCTCTTAATGCAGAATGTACTGGATGCAGAACATTAATAAATTTCGATGATTTGCATATTAGGAATGGACTCAATATTTGTATTAGGGAGACACGCCTTCACACGTCTCTTGAGAGGACGTGTCTCCACACTTGGAGACACGTCCGCTCAAGGGACGTGTTCCTTTGAGCCCACGGGTTCATTATCCAATGGACACGTCTCTTGAGAGGACGTGTCTCCACACTTGGAGACACGTCCGCTCAAGGAACGTGTTCCTTTGAGCGCGCGGGTGCCTGTAGCCGAAGAACCATTCAAGTTTAAACAGAGTTAACAAATACGTGCCTTCACACATGGCGTCTAAGAATTCAGAACTTTATTCAAAGCGTATTTTGTACATCAACTTATTTGAATTCGATTTTATACATGCATTATAAAATCGATTACTTATTTCCAGAAATATTAAGAGCAATAGATCTAATATAAACAATGATGATGCTTATAGAAATCATTGTTTATATCAGACCTAAGCTATCATTCATCAACAGTAAGCAACTCAAGATGCCCAAATGCATAGCCCAAGCCTCATTTTATACCTTTTTCAACCTCATCACCAAGAGACTCCTAGAAGATTCTAAAAATATTCCTTAAGTGACTTTATTATTTTATTATAAGCCACTTAAGTCACTTTTTTTATTATTAAATTAATTAAATAATAAGTCATCCCTTTTGATATTTTATTTTTTTGGAACAACTTAATAAATAATTAATTTAATAACACCTCTTGATTTGATTAAATCATCAATTAAGCTATCCTCATAAAATATGAATAATTTGGACAACTTAATTAAATAATTTAATGAAATCACCATACCTCCAATTTGGGGACATGACAGTCCTCCCTTCCCAAAGATTGCTCGTCCTCAAGCAATCCGCAACTGTCAGTCCATCTCAACTATCACAACATCTGATGCCTGAATTGGAGAATCAACTGCACCTGCCAACTAACCACCTGGATCCTAATTGAATCTGTCACCATGCTGACTCCAAAGACTGTGCTGGTCCGCCTCAAATGTTATATCTGAAAGTCCCTTCAGCCCAACACCAATGCACTTCTGCTGTGCAATGTCATCAAGACCTCTCTTGGAAAACAACTGCAAATTCCCTGGCTCATTATCAGGAGTGAGAAGGATACTATCATGAATGCCATCCACTCCTTGAAAAGAAGCTGAACCCATACTGACATCCAATGTGCAAGTCTTAGAAGAAATCAGCTCCTTAACAAGGCTAACAAGGTGGTCACGATCTGAAAGAAGGTTCAAATAATTTGACTTCATTATCTTCATACCTTCTTTGACATCTTGCGAATCATCAAGAGAAGATTCTGCTCCAATCCCCTTGTGTCTTCTCTCTAACTGAATTGCCCAAAGATATTCCTCAATTCTTTTGTGCATTCTGTCATGATGAGATAGGGCTGTAATAATCTCGTCCTCCTTCACCTTCAACTGAGTCTCCAATCTACGAACAACTTCAACTTCATATGAAGAAGGCTCAAACTGTTTTTGTTCCTTCTTGCTTGGAACCAAGCGCATCTCATCATCCTTATTAGAAGAATATGTATTTTTAGATTCAAGAAGTCTTCTAATGTTGTCAATTCTCTTTTGCCTTGCAATGTTAATGAGATTGACCTTTGCTTTGACTTCTTGAAGATGTCTTCTTGCATTCGCAGCCACCAACTTAGCCTCTTTGGCTTTCCTCATCCATTCTTCGTTCATCTTTTCAGATCTCCTTACTTCTTCCATGCCAAAGTAAACAAAATCAGTCCTTTTCTGCTTGATGTTTTCATGTCCAACAATTGGTGTAGGGCTGCCATCTTTAGAAGATATCGTATCATTGGCTTGTTCATGAACCAAAGCTCCTTTCTCATGAGAATAATGAGACCTCATACTGCTGTCCTCAAACCAATCTGTAATCATATCATGCCATTGTAGAGTGTCACCTTCAACGTGTGTAGACAAATCACTAGTGGTTGCTCCACTAAGTGTACAATCAACTATCTCAACCACCTCTACATTTTGAGTCTTCAAAGGATCTTCATTTACCGAACCACAATTTGATTCTTCACTCAATGAAATATCACAAGAAGACTTATCTTCATGTAGCTACTCCAGGGTATCTTCCATCATCACTTGCTCTTCTTTACTCTTGAAGTCCTCATGAAGTGTCTTGTGCTCCGCATCTTCCACTATGTGATTCTCCTTAGGACCAACAACAAGCTGATCACTAGCTGTTGAAAATTCACCATGGAGACTTTTAGATGTCTCGCCGTATTTCTCCATCCTCTTGTTCCATTCTTCAGCTATTTTATTCATCCTTTTCAGGCTTTGTTCTTGCTGTTCTAGCAAGGCATTCAAGATGTCATTCATCCTTGACTTCTCACATGTCATTAGACTTCTTGCTTGCTTGCGATAATATTCCGGATCCTTCATATACTCAATGAATGGAAGGTCATTTTTGATCCATTGTGGAAGTGCATGGTATTCTTGGAAAGCAATCTCTATTTCTTTTTTGGAAACCATGATGTTCAACTGAGTTTTCTGATCTGCAATTTAATAGTTGAAACCACGATCCACTACCCAACAGGCTGGCAGGAACAATAGCTCTGATACCACTGTAAGAGCCCTTGCTAAATCTGAGTTGAATTCGCTGATTTTGGCTCTTAGGAATTTTGTCAAACACGTAGTGTGCAACCTCGTAACTGGCTGGTTTTGATTTTAGTTTGTGATCAAGTGGCTTTTGATGACTGCAAATGAAATATAAATACTTTCCAAATGATACCAAACAACTACCAACTGACTTAAGATGAAGTGCATCGGGGACATGACATCAACCCTAGTTGGAGATTGTGGAGGAGCCCATCCAAGGTTTCTACAGGTGCTTCATTGCAAATTTAATGGTCTTTGATGAAATTTGGAGAACAGTGATTGTATTTAGCTTGTTTGAGAAGCTAAGTATTTGAGGATTTGCAATAGCTGATGTATTATTGCAATTCTGTATATGAATATCTATTGATGCAATAGCTGGTTTATTATTGCATTTATTTGTAATTAAGTTGATGATTCAAAAATCTGAGGTTTTGTTCACCTAGGTGTAGAGAAAATAATATTGTAGTTTGAATTTGATATTATTGCCTGTTGTACCCCAAAATTAAAATTTTTGTTACACTTAGACATTTTGAAGAAATGAGTAAAAGTCTTGTTAAATCAGTCAAAAAGGTCAAAATTTGGGTGTGCATGTCTTGCATGAGGGGTTAAAACACAAAATTTTCAAATTCTGACGATTTGGGTCTGCTCAGAGCAAATTAAACAACAAAACCCAGATCTCAGTTTTTCATCCCTAAATTTTAGGAAAATTGCTATTTTTAGAAATTTTCTAAAATTAGTAACGTTTTCTAGGTTTTCTTGGAAATGGATACTGGCAAAAGTTTATAAAAATAGAAAGGTGGTCCGCCAGGGTCCAAACTGATTTTGATTGGCTCAAATTACGTCCATATCAGGTTGGTGCAGTCAAAATCTCAAAATAATCAGTTTTGCCCTAGTGGGTCTTTTCTGCTTTTTTAGAAGCATACCAGGAGCTCCGAGGTTGTCAATGGAGGTCATTCGGCTGCCAGGCATCAGATTCAACACCAAAACATTCAACAGAAGGTGAGTTGGTGGACGAGCACGAAGAACGAAGAAGAAAAAAAAAAGATGAAAATTTTCTAACAATGGTGACTTTGGGCGCCCCAGGTGAAGAAGGGCGCCCATCTTTTTAGGGCATCAAATGACAAAATTAGGGTTTATGACCCCAGTCAAACTTGTTCAGTTCTCTGTCAGCTCCGCCACGGATTCAACGACGTAGTCAACAGATCATTCAGTCATCCAGAATTCGAGGCCGAACAGGAGGGATTCAAACTGATGTCAGATTGAAAAAAGTTGAAAATTATCAAAAATTGACTAAGTGTTGATAAAGTGGGCGCCCCTGGTGAAGAAGGGCGCCTAGCTTTTTGAGGCATCTGATCTCGCAATTAATGTTTAAAAATATGCTCGTTCTTTTCAGAGCTCAGCCAACTTCGACGTGCCTGTCTTCGTCAGATCATCCAACTGGTCGTCTTCCAGCAAATTCAGATTGAAGACGAAGGTACAGAATAAAGGTTTCAAAACTCTGGAGAAAATCAAAGAAAATTCTCTAAGGCTGGCAAGTTTGGGCGCCCCTGGTGAAGATGGGCGCCCAAGTTTTCAAGGTATCTAACAGATGAATTTGCAGATGAGTGTCTAACGAGATCTTTTCACAATTGATCCAACTTTCCAACGAGATATCCAACACGTCAATCGGAGTTCACAGTCACCAGATTCGAGGAGCTGAAAATAAGGTTCGACGAAGGCTGAAAACCAAGATTCAGAAGCAAACACAAAAAAAATCAAGAAATAATCTAACTCTGGTGAACATGGGCGCCCTCAGCCAAGATGGGCGCCCAAACTTTTGAGGGTCCAAAATTCACTTTTTGGCAAAGATCGTCCCCCAGAAGACCCCTCCTAATTCTTCGTCAGCTTCGCGATGAGCATAACTGTCAGTTGATCCGATGCCCGGAGCTCCAGATTTGACGAGATCCTCTGTAGAAGAGTAGCTAATGAAGAAATTTGAAGATCAAAAAAATGGCTTACTGAAAAATGGCTTACTCTGGGTAAAATGGGCGCCCCTGGAAGGAAAAGGCACCTATAAATTCGAAGGTCAAGATCAAGTTTTTCGCTAGAGGTGCCTCCAGAACATCTTTCTCAGAATCAGTCAGGCTCCGTCGTAAAACCTTCAGCTTGCCTGTCAGATCAATCTGCAAACGGGAAATCAGAGGCAAAGTTGGAGGTCATTTAAGAAAAGTTGAAAATGTTAAAAATTTGGCTAACATTGGGTGAAGTGGGCGCCCCTGGTGAAGAAGGGCGCCCAACTTCTCATGCCTTAGAGATTTTTCGAAGTTTTCGAAAGTTTCAAATTTACAAGTAAAGAAGGATGGCGTCCAAATGGATTGAACTGAAGATTTTAGGGTTTTGGAAATAAAAGCAAAGAAAACAAAACCTAATTCAAAGCCCTAAAGTATATTTAACATCATTCTTTTATGTAATTTTCATTATTTTTGCAGGTATCATTCAAAAGAGAAAGTTGGAGCAGCAAGTTTGAAGAAATTTTTCAAGATTCAAGTGCTTAACTTGCTGGTTTTTCATCATATTTTTCAGACCAGCAACGTAAACCCTTGCTTTTTCAAGCTTTTTCATCCAGAAGATCAATTTTTTCAAAGAGAAGGCCAAGGCATTCCATTTTTCAATCATCTGGGTCTTTTCACTTCGTTCTTCTGAAGGAATTTTCAAGAACTTCATCAAGTTGCAGCAAGTACTTTTATTTTGCATGGCAGTGAAATCCTCAGTGCATTCAGTTTTCAACCATCTGGGTCCTTTTTAATCAGTCTTCTGAAGAAAACCCATATCACAGCTTTTTTCAAGAAAGTTTCAAATCTAGGGTTGGCTGCTTTTTTGATCAAACCTCAGTATTTTACAAATCTAATCAACTGGGTCCATTTCTAATCATATTTTGAACAAAACCCAGGGGCTAGCTTTTTTCGGGGAAAATTGAAGAAATTAGGGTTTACTGCTTTTTAGGCAAAATTCAAAATTTTCAAAAACGGACGATCTGGGTTGTTTTGTAACGGATTTCTAAACAAAACCCATATCTCAGAAAAAATTTCAAAAAATTTGTCCGTTGGAGCAAGAAAATCAGCATTCTAAAAATAGAAATTGCTCAAAACTTGTCAGAACTAGGGTGAGTTTACAGTCGTTCTTCAAGTTTTCCGAAATGGAGTACACTCCCAATGTTTTCAAGACTGAATCAGCTCTCTATCATGATTATATCAAAACCGCTGAGACAGATTTGCATCATATCAAGCCGGTGTTCGATCTACATGCCTTGGAGAGTGCAGGCGATCTACATGCCTTGGAGAGTGCAGGCAGCACCTCAATCAGGAACCTGGGACATTTTGGACTCCTCGCAGCAGCGTCTATTCCTATATCAGTTCAGAGTCTTGAGTTCATAATCGCTTGCATCAAGCATTACAACCCGGCCACGAGGGAGATCCAGTCAGCAGATGGCAGATTGATTTGCAGTCTAAAGCTTGATATGATTGAGAAGTGTTTTTCCATTCCCCCATGGCCTGAAAGCGTAACTCTCTCAAAGGGCGAATGTGAAAGGATATGGAATGTGCACAAAGATAAATACAGTAAGAAGATTGCGCAGAGGTGGATGAAAGAAAAGCATAAGACTTTGCCAAAGAATGTCGGGCGAGGAGAGTTTAAGGACGAGATTGCCATCATTATCACCTTGCTCAACAGGGTCACTGGCTTAGAAGATGCCACCAGGTTTCAACCCTGGATGTTTTACGCCATACCCCACATCATGAAGAAAACCGAGTTCTACGACTGGCCTACCTTGATTAGTGACTGTCTACATCAGCAAATAACAAAATATTTTCAATTTCATGTATTCCACATGGTGTCTTACCTAGTCTACCTGGTGGCCTATCAAGGTCAATTCAGAGGGTTGAACACCGAGGGATCATTGAGCATACAACACATATATAACTACTATCCCCAGTTGGAGTTCACGAAGTCGTTGCATCACTACAAAAGGGTGAACGGGGCTTTTCTAATGTACACTGTGCGGGACCTGAACAACGAGTTACATGTTCGTATATCTTCAGTTGCCAGGGCAGTGATGGTGGAATGGGCGGATTGGTTTATACAGTTTCCCACTTTCACCTATCTCAGGGTCTATGGCTATTCAAGTGCCCCGCTCATGTTACCAAGGTACCCGTCGGATGAGTTCGTCTTCATGGAATTCTTAAGGTAGGCCCACGATGTTCATGCAGTCCTGAGGAATAGAAGGAAACCCTCTCTTCAGTTTCCATTAGGGTTGGGAGTCTACACATGTAGGACTGTTGCAGATGCCAAGTCAATGGGAGATGAGTTAGATAAACTTGGCCTCAAGTCTTACAGCGAGAGACGATCATTCGATCCTCATGGTGTCTATGTTGGCCGGCTTGAGAAGAACTATGATCATATAGCCGCACTTGAAGATTTTTGGGCTAATTGTACAGATGAGTTCGAGGTGCGGAGATGTAGTTACAACAGACTTACTCTCCATCAGATGAAGGATTGTTTAAATGAAGACATAGAAGGGTTATCAGATGATGATGACGATGTGCTTCTCCCGATGTATACTCAAAAGCGAATAGAGGATCAGCTCCTTTCACAAGTCAACTGGGCTAATAAGGAATCCCTTTCAGTCGAAGATAGGGCAAGACAAGTCCTTGAGCATAGTAAGGTTTTCCTAGTCCTTAAAAGGAAGAACTCTATTCCAGTAGTAGAGCCGCCAAGGACAATTCCCTCTTCTTCTAGAGCACAGTTGAAGGGAAAGGGTAAAAGTCAGTCTCAAGAAGGCGTCAAAGGTAGTAGATCAAATAAAAATGTGAAAAGAAGGTTGGATTTCTTAGGCATAGTCATACAGGTGCAGTCTACAACTGATTCAGAAGTCCCTCCTAACGAGCCCATACCTCAAGAAGTAGCAGAGGAGCCGCCTTTAACACATGTTTCTGTACCTTTGACCGGTTCTTCACCAATTCACATCGACCTTGATATCGAAGATGATGAAGAGATTGCACTAGCACCTCCTAGGGAAGTTAGTAAGGATACTACCGTGTCTTGGCTCGAGAATTCCTTAGGAAGGGTTAGAAGAAGGCCTTCATATCAGATGAGTGTTGATGATCTTGATAACATCTATCAGGAACCTCCTAAGAAGAAGGCAAAGAAGCAAGTTCACTTTGATAGGAATCCTGATAATGAGATAATCATGGAGACTGCATTGCCCCCAGAAGATAAGAACAGGGATGAGGTGAATATGGATGATTTCGTCATGGTCAAGGCCAATCTCGGTAGAAATACCAGACATGCAGATTTGAGTCTCTTCAGAGTTGCATCCAAAAACCTTCAGGAAAGAGTACTCAAGGATGGAGAGGACAAGGCAGCCCTCAAGGCTGAAAATCAGCAGCTCAGGCTTTTCATTTCTAACCTTGTTCATGGTTCTTCACAGGTAACCCAGTTGCTGCCCCAGATTCTAGAGATACCAGTTGATCATCAACAGTTAAGATAGCTGGTCATTTACGGGAAAGAAACTCAAGAGTGGATCGAGAGTTTCATTGTTCGAGGAAGGGAGATCTTGGCATGGATGTTCCAGTTAAGGGAAGGCGCTCATAAGCTATGTCAAGGTATCCAAGGATTTGAACAAACACTGGCTGAAGTAAGACCTAGGCATGAGATCATCATTGCTGATTTAGACAAAGCCTATGGTTCAGCAGTTTCCAAAGAACACAAGAGAAAAAATCTTTGCTTGGAGGGAGCGTTATGTTTTCAAAGTTAAAACCTATGAGAGGATATCCGAGGAATTCATCGCCTATAGACAAAGGGTTATTGAAGCTCTCCTTTTCATCAGTGAGTTTATCATAGAGATTCCTTCTCAGTATGGTCTGGAAGATGGTTCCTATGTCGGGCTTGATGAAGTGCAAGATCAATTCTAGAATGTGGTTCGCAGTTGCAATCCAATTGGCGGAAGGATAGGTCATATTTCAGTGATGTCAGCAAAGTTCGAGAAAGCGGCCAATGAGGTCGAAGATTTCCTGAGATCTATCGCAGATGCTGAAGATATTCTTGAAAAGCGGTGCTTTGCTATTGAGGGCATAGATGCACCGAACTGGGACATAGTTTCTAACTTATTAGCGGATGTGATCGAGCTTTAAAGCAGCTTTCTTCTAGAAGCTTTTTTTCCCGCTTTCTTTCTATTCTTGGAATGATCCTTATCCATTCTTTGAGAAGAGAAGGAAGATAAAATGTAATAGTTGGCGTTTCCCACTTTTTCTGCTTTCTAGGGTTTTAGATGTTATCTTTTTCCTAGATTTAGTAATAAAGCTTGCTTGCTGAGCAAGCCCTAGATTGTGAAAGCAAGGAGATTTTAGGGTTCCCTACTCCTTTGCTTCTCTATAAATAAGAGCCTTTGCTCATTTAGTTTTTTTAACCGTGCTAGTGAGAACAAAACGCTGAGCCTATTGTGCCTTCTATTTGTTACTCAAGTATTGTTCAATTGTGTTGTGATAAGCAAATTGTTGAGCCTCTTTAGCCAACAAGGAGTTAGTGTGATTGCTATTTCTATTGTGTGAAGAGCAAGATTGCAAGCCTCTTTAGCTGCAATTTCTTGTTCTAGGCATGTTAGAAGTGGGTTTTGTTCTAGAGATTTGAGTAATAAAATCATGAGCCTCCTTTGCCTTGGTCCAAAATCTCAAATTTCCGTTATTTATGTTCTATTTCTATGAGCTAGATTTCAACTTGCATTGAAGTGTGTAGATGTTTGTTGGGAGATAGTTTATTGAAGTATTTTTGTCAGAAATCTACCTTGTTAATTTCTTGCTTCTCTCACTCTGCTATTACTTGAGAAGCTAGAAACGTCTTTAGTTTAAGTTAGTCGTAGTTGAAGTCCTTAAAATCGGAAAATCTCAGCTGCGGCGTTTGTGTTTAAAAAACCTTGTGCTCTAAGCTGATCAAAAAGATAGGCAACTTAGTTTTAGTTTACTTTCAAACACCATCAGCAAGAGGGAGCTTCCCCTCCTAATTTGAAGAGCAGTTTATCTGTGCATAGCTGTCCGTTTCAAATACGCATTCCAGAGGTGCGAATTTAAACGCCAACACTGCCAAGTTCTTATAATAATGATACTCAGATGAGACAAAATGGAATGCGTCAAAACATATAATTACGGTAGGAGCATGCTATCAAATGTAAATTTTAATGATTAGATTTAATGCACAAAAAATTAATTCAAATCAGACACAATAACACAGCAGATACCCTCGGAAAACCCTCCTCTTGAGGGAGAAAAACCCAGCAACAAAGATCTCTCTTATATATATAAGTAGTGGCAGCAATCCGCCTTACAATGAGGCCAAGACTCAAGGCCTATATTCAGCACCAATGCACGATGCAATATCAGATAATAATCTGATCTTCCTTTCAATCTAAATCTGAACTTAGATAAATTCGTAATCTGCTCTTGAAGTAATTCGCACAGAATATAATAGACACAATTGAACTTGACTTGATGATCATAGTGAATAACAACATCAAGTATATATACATCTTAGAGGGGAAGGACGTGTCTCTTCCCAAACTGGTCGGCCACAAGGAAAATACGTCTTCTTTAAAAGATCGCGCCATTTAGAACAAGGTCGGCCTTGTTAAGAAATCGCACCTCTTTAAAAATATCTAACCTTTAACAAATGGTGGTGACTCTTCCTTTAATAATTATCTTCATTAACAAATCGAAGTGTCCTTAGAAATCGTGCCCTTTGACTCATAATAAATTAAATAGCTTGAGAGCTATCATTTAATTTATTCATAGCAATAATATCGCTGGAAGTTACTTTGACGCTGCATGTAAACATTAACATCAAAGACCTGATAGTAATCGCATGAACTGGGAGAGACCAAAGACGCTACGAGAGGACAAATCGTGATTGAAGATAAAGACAAAAGAAGAAGCATCAATATTATTTGGATCCCATCGGCAATCACAGGGAAGTCGTCGTTAGCAATACACTTCACTGAATTTGACTTATCTTAGGCATTGTTGTAGTATCCCTGATTAAATCTGATTGAAAAACTTCTGGTTTTGCCCTTTGGAATTTCGTCAAACACTTTGCATACAAGGGATATATGACTGATATAACATTTCAGTTTGCTTTAATGGCACTTTCCTTCACTTATCACCAATAAGAATGTTTGCAAAATGACTCTAAATTGTCTAAACAATGTCCTAGAATGAATGTGCAATTATTTTGGTGTTTTTCAATGCAGATATATGATCTAAGCATGCAAAATGTTCACCTACAGTAGTATGACATTTTGACAAACAGTTGTCACACAAAGTAATAATTGAAGCAATAACTTAAGAGCTGAATGCAACCTTATGACTCCTTTATTTGACTGCAATATAGACTGATTACAATGCTGATATAAGGCCAAGACTCTTGGTTTACAATTAGATATGCAACAACTAAAATCTGACTACAATGGCAGCCATAAACATATTTCTTCAACAATCTGGAAATGAATGTAAACCTTCATGAAATGACTTTACAATGCAAGAAGTAATCACTAAAGAACCTGGTTATTATCATCCCCAAATCGATGTAGATAATGCAATTTTGGATGATGAAATGCCAAATCTAAATGCAATACAATGACTGGCAAGAACCTGGAAATGGTGGCTGCCTGAACTAAAATCCTCGATTCTCCTTAATCTTGTTGAATTCGTCTTCAAAGTTGCAGCGCCCAGCCTTCCCACCATCTGACAGTGCCTTATAAATTTTATCAGACTTTTATTTGCCTTCTTCTACCAAAATCAACCTCTAGAGAGGTGCCGCCCCTGTTTTGACTGAGAGCTGGTAAATTAAAATAATCTCTGCCCTTAAACAACCTCCAGCAGCAGCAAGCATAGACGCCTAACCTTCTAGGATGGTGCGTCACAACCCTCAAGCCAAATTGATGCAAGTAGAAGCTGCCATGAGCAAAATCGTGGCACTCATAGACTGAGAATGATGACTATAAATGCCTGAGATTTATATCAGAATTATGCAAATTGCAATCGACCTCCAAATATGTAAAATCAATGAAGACTCCAAGCATAGTTTACATAATCGCCAGTTAATCGGCGAGTAGACGATTAATCGCCAGATTTGCATGAAAACGAGTAAATCCTACCTTTACTCGCCAAAATGAACAGTACAAATAATCGCCAGTTTGCTGTGCTTACTCGCCGTGGAAAAATGGCGATTAATCGTCGATTTTTTGTCAATAATCGTAATAAATGTAAAACGCGTTTTTTCTGGCTAATTTACGCGCGAAAACGGCTGTCATTTCACCCGTTTTTTTTCACGTTTTTCTTATATAAACCCTCGTTTTCACTTATTCTATCACACCCGCGTTTTTACCATCAAATTTAGTGCGTTTCTGGCTTCGAAATCCGCGCGACTTGCAAGGTTTGACATCGCGATTTGCAGAAGTGCGAAGGCTACAGGTAGGGTTTCATTTTTTGTTCTCAGACGTATTTTGTTCGGCCTTTTTCTGTAGAAGTAAACGTATATTTTTTATTCATAATTGATAAATCATAATATATTGAATTTTAATATATTATAGAATCATAGATATAATATAATATTATAATCCATATAATATTAATTCATGATGAAGAGGAAATTGTAATTTCCTAGATATGAAATTTATGATGATGATTTTCAAATACAATCATCATAAATTCATTATAGTTATTGGTAGTTTTACTATGCGGCTTCGTATAATGATGCCATTTTGTAATCCATATGTATTGAACAATGAAATTTTATATAAAACACTCCCTCATGGTTTTTAGACTCATTTGATGCATTCTAGAATTGAATTTTGCAAAAAAATGTGTTTTTATATGAAATTTTGCTACTTTTAAAGTTGCCGAGTATTTGCCGAGTATTTCCCGAGTATTTCCCGAGTCAAAATTTTTGGGCTTGCCGAGTACTCTCCGATTCCGAGTATGTAAACTATGACTCCAAGCACAAAATGTCTCCAAAATGAATCCTCCAATCAAACCCAACAAAATTGGCCCTTGGCCACAATTTTGGCACCAATGAAAGGACTAATTTATCCTCTCCAATTTGCAACCCTTCGGAGGATATTTCACCACCTCAGTTATGCTATCAATGGAAGTTTTCATTTCCAACGATTAAGTTGATAGTCTGCAGAAACCCTTGGCTCCACAAGAAAAAAATATCAAATCAATATCAAATCTGCATGAATGAGAAGCAAGCCCACATCCTCTATTTATTCTTTTCTCCTCGAGGTCAGCCTCTTCTAGAATCTTCTAATATTATATTATATTTACACTTTATTATAATAATATAAAAATGTAACTCATAAAGTGCAAATCTGATATCTAACACAATGTGTTATCCAACGATATGTTTTCCAACACATCATGTTAACAAACAGTATGTTATCAAACAGTGTGTTATCCAACATCCAAGATATCATAAGAAACATCAAATGAACTCCTTAATCCAGGAAGTGAGCCAACCACAATTTGGGTAACTGCCATGAAGACCCTCAAATCATGCCCTATTACCCTACGAGGACCAATGATAGCGTAATTCAACCACAAACAACGTCAGGCTAAAAAGGGGGACAATACTGTCCGCCCTTCCTGAAATTGCTTATCCCCAAGCCATCTCGACTGCAACACAACTCTACCCCACCTGGATCCCAAGGGAAGATCTGTGTAATGTGCCTGTCATCACCAAATAGCTCATGTAACACTAGCTCGACCAATTGAATCTATTGAACCAACTCCATCCCTTCATCAAGTGTCGCAGGAGTATAAGCCTCAAGAGGAAGCAAGTCAAGAGACTGACCATAGTTGCTTCCAATCTCTACATAAGGTAGGCTATCCAACAAACTATCCATCACATGCGCCCCTGAACTGTGCATTTGAAATAAGTCATGTACATGAGGATCGAATGTAAAGCTGTACGCACTGTTCACTATGCACACCTCAGAAATCTCCTCCATGAGTCCTATTTGAAATCCCGATGCACTGGAAGGATCCCAAACGCTACCATCAATGCTCATCCCAGGACTGGAATCAAGAGAGTGATCAACATCTAAATCATAGAGTGGATTGTCATATGACCAAGTAGTATCAACCTTGAACAACAGATTGACGATCATCTCATGCTCCTCCTGAATCACCTCATCCTCTCTCTTCCTATCCAACCCTCTACAACAAGAGATAGAATGCAAGCTCCCATCTGTAATCCCTCAACACATGTTTCCTACTATCAACCTCAAATTTCATCTCCATCTTAGGTACGTTGAGGGTAAATTCTCCTAAGTCTTGGAGCCATTTCATGCCCAAAACTATATTCATCTCACCCATTTTGACCACATATAAATGAGAATGTAACTCATAATCATTCAACAACAAAGTGAGATTAGTAGTCTGCTTAGTGTATGCGAGGGTATATCCATCAACAACTCAAACTCTGAGTCCATCAAAATGCTCGGCCTGAAGTCTGCACCTAGCTACAAAACCCTCATCAATAAAGTTATTTGTTGCACTAGTGTCAAGTATAGCAAGGCAATGTTGTCCATTGACTATCGCTTTGAATCTGAATGTAGTCTCATCTTGTACATTGGCAAGAAACGCCAGGGGAGCAGATGCCGTCTCATCCTGATCAACTCTTGAAGCAACCTATTGATCCGCATCACCAAAATCAAAGTCCTCATAATATGCCCACATAAAACGATTTTCCTTGCCCTTAGGTCTCAATGGGCAATCGTGATCCTTGTGATAAGGTTCCTTACACCAATAGCACAATTTCTTCTTCCTCAACTCTTCTCGTGTCTCCTCATCAATCATGGGTGCCAATTTCTTCTTCTTATCAACAAGTGGTCGAGGGCTCTCATTGCTGGTAGAAGGAACATCCTTATGTAAACTCTTGCTTTTCGGGGCTGCGAACTCCATACTCCTAGTCTTCTTCATCGCCTCCTGAAGTGAAGGGGGATCAAAGGCCTTAATCCAACCTTTCATAGGTTCATGTAGACCTTCAATGAACAATATGAGAAGGATTCTCTCTGAAATCCCTGTCACCATGATGGATAATATCTAAAATTCATTGATATATGACTCCAAATTGCCACCTTGCTTACCTGAGCAAGCTTCCAGAAGTAAAGTTTTGGATCCTTCTTATCATAACGCTCAATGAGCCTGTCGATGAACTCTTGATAAGTGTTAACCAAATGGTGCTGCAAGGTGTACATCCCATGATACCACCAATCATGTGCCACACCATCAAGATGCAAGGTAGCAAACTTGATAGCCTCATCCTCTTGCATAGGCCTCAAGGATAAATAGTTATCCAACTTTTGAACCCACAACCTAGCTGTGCATTTATCGGTGCCATCGAAATGGGGCAATGTAATCTTGCTTACATCATGCTGAAGGTCTCTATTTTGTTGTGGTGGCTGTGGCTGGGGTGCTTTGTGTTCAATCCTACCTGCCCCTTTGGGCTTCTTAACATCCAAGAACTCATGAACAAACAAGACTTGTTGAATCTCAGGAGCAAGTGTCATATACTCGTCATAGTGTCTAGTCACATTTGCTGCTGACATGCCACGGGTTGCCTGAAATTCTGGTTGAGGAACATGTTGATTTGCCTATTGGACTAGAGGGGTCTCCCTAGGAATGAAAGTAGGTTGTCCAGGCCTACGCTTTGACATACTGGATGACGAAGTTTGCTGGATTGATGGCTGCTCTGTCCCTGAAGTACCACTAGTCTGACCTATCTGAATTATACGTTGCTGTCGAATAGCCTGTCTCATAGTACCCAAGAGCTTGGACATCATATCCATCAAATTATCAGTTCTTCTAAATTCTGATTTAGGGCTCTCTGCTCTAGCTCGTTCCTTTCCCCTACCATTCTGTGATTCATTTTGAATCTCCCTATCCTCATTGTTTCTCTCATTTCTTGGTTGACCATCTTCTGCCCTGTCACCCATTCCAGCTAATGGTGTGTCCTCAAATGGATTATCCTCTTGCCAATTATCTTCTTGCTTTGCTCTTCTGCGAGTATAGTATCTATGATGACCTCTCATATGAAACTTTAACCCTCCAGGATGGCAGGCTCAAAGCTTTGATACCACTGTAGTATCCCTGATTAAATCTTATCGAAAAACTTCACCTTTTGGCCCTGAGAATTTCGTCAAACACTTTGCATACAAGGGATATATGACTGATATAATATTTCAGTTTGCTTTAATGGGACTTTCCTTCACTTATCACCAATAAGAATGTTTGCAAAATGACTCTAAATTGTCTAAACAATGTCCTAGAATGAATGTGCAAATATTTTAGTATTTTTCAATTCAGATATATGATCTAAGCATGAGAAATGTTCACCTACAGCAGTATGACATTCTGACAAACAGTTGTCATGCAAAGTAATAATTGAAGCAATAACTTAAGAGCTGAATGCAACCTTATGACTCCTTTATTTGACTAAAATATAGACTGATTACAATGCTGATATAAGGCCAAGACTCTTGGCTTACAATTAGATATGCAACACCTAAAATCTGAGTACAATGGCAGCCATAAACATATTTCTTCAACAATCTGGAAATGAATGTAAACTTTCATAAAATGACTTTACAATGCAAGAAGTAATCACTAAAGAACCTGGTTGTTATCATCCCCAAATCAATGTAGATAATGCAATTTTGGATGATAAAATGCCAAATCTAAATGCAATACAATGACTGGCAAGAACCTGGAAATGGTGGCTGCCTGAACTAAAATCCTCGATTCTCCTTAATCTTGTTGAATTCGTCTTCAAAGTTGCAGCACCCAGCCTTCCCACCATCTGACAGTGCCTTGTAAATTTTATTAGATTTTTATTTGCCTTATACCAAAATTGGCCTCTAGAGAGGTGCCGCCCCTGTTTTGACTGAGAGCTGGTAAATTAAAATAATCTCTGCCCTTAAACAACCTCCAGCAGCAGCAAGCATAGACACCTAACGTTCTAGGATGGTGCGCCACAACCCTCAAGCTAAATTGATGCAAGTAGAAGCTGCCATTAGCAAAATCGTGGCACTCATAGACTAAGAATGACGACTGTAAAAGCCTGAGATTTATATCAGAATTATGCAAATTGCAATTGACCTCCAAATATGTAAAATCGATGAAGACTCCAAGCACAAAATGTCTCCAAAATGAATCCTCCAATCGAACCCAGCAAAATTGGCCCTTGGCCACAATTTTGGCACCAATGAAAGGACTGATTTATCCTCTCCGATTTGCAACCCTTCGGAGGATATTTCACCACCTCAGTTATGTTATCGATTGAAGTTTTCGTTCCAATGATCAAGATGATAGTTTGCAGAAACCCTTGGCTCCACAAGAGAAAAATATCAAATCAATATCAAATCTGCATGAATGAGAAGCAAGCCAACATCCTCTATTTATTCTTTTCTCCTCAAGAGGTCGGCCTCTTCTAGAATCTTCTAATATTATATTATATTTACACTTTATTATAATAATATAAAAATGTAACTCATAAAGTGCAAACCTGATATCTAACACAATGTGTTTTCCAATGATATGTTTTCCAACACATACGTTAACAAACAGTATGTTATCAAACAGTGTGTTATCCAACATCCAAGATATCATAAGAAACATCAAATGAACTCCTAAATGCACGAAGTGAGCCAACCACAATCTGGGTAACTGCCATGAAGACCTTCAAATCATGTCCTATTAACCTATGAGGGCCAATGATAGGGTAATTCAACCACAAACAATGTCAGGCTAAAAAAGGGGACATTACAGTATATTATCTTGGTTGGGCATTGCACTCCTTTGAAAAGGAGCAGTTTCATATAAAAGAGTTGTAAGGTGCCAAGAGATCTTGGAGAAAAGACAAATTTAGGAGGCTTAGCGCATAAGACAAGAGGTAACAAGTTAGCAGCTCCTGTGTCTTTTTTTTAGAGGGATAATCTCAGGTTTAGCATACTCAGATAAAGACAATTAGAATTAATAGATAATACATAAGTGATGTGATCTGTCAAAGTCCATAGCTTCTTGGTAATTTAGAAGATGGTAAAGACAAACTGCCAGCGACGATAATACAAGAAGTATCGATAATTGTTGAAGGTTCAAAATACAATTCATATCTGGGTGATTCGATACTCTCATTGGTCGACATGTTTTGGGCTGCTCATACAAGTTTTCCTGGCGTCGAATATCATCTAGTTTGGTGTATCACTAATTGCCTTTGCCTTTGCACATGGATCGCTTCATTGAATGCAACCGTCTAGACTAGTTATAGCTTGTGCAAGGAGGAACAACATCTTGAAGACACAATATAAGGTAAGCCGTGGAGTCAAAGAGGAGTTACAGTTGACAAAGTTGTGGAAAATTTGATAAGTTGAAAGTCTCAAAATATTTGGTGTTATTGACTTTATACAGAGATGGACGACATGGAGATAATCGAGCATGTTGCAAACTGAATCTTCCCAGGTCAGAATTAATAAGCATGTATGTCTAAGTCTGTCATCCTGTGAAATTCTGAGTGTATGTTTTGACTTCCATTTATATTCATTATCTCAATTATGAACTAGTGTAAATTTGAGCATGATGAATACTCTCTTAGCCATTTACTGTTGAATATAAAATCAATTGGGGGCATGTTGTGTTGATATGCTCTTATGCCATTTGAATCTATCATTTCATTCTATTACATTTATATGAATTGGAATCCATTGCTAAGTATTCTGGACTAATTTCAAAGCTACTTGTCTAAGGATGAATTTATTTACATCTGGGTTATCATAAGGAGGAATTTGGATACATTCAGTATATGTCAATGCTGTTCACAAACTTCTATAAACCTCAAACAGTTGCATACAAACCATTTAACAAAATGACAATATGTCAAATGGAAAAATTATAAAAATTATTGTTCAATCGGAGGCACCCCATAGCCTTAGAAAGTAGGAAGCTCAAAGAAATAGAAAGAACATATTCTGTTTATGACAAGAAAATGCTAGCAAACATGCATGCCCTAGCAAAATTTAGATTGTACCTGATTTGTGGGAGATTTATTGTTAAGAATAATCACGACAGTCTAAGGTTCTTCCTAAACCAAAAGGACCATAATGATAGGCAACATAAATGGGTGAGTAAACTGCAAACATATAACTTTGACATTGAATACATGAAGGGGAAGAGCAACATCGTAATAGATGCATTATCCCGACGACCCTACCTAGGGTCAATGACAACAATATCTACCAAGTGAAGACATCTATCCTCATTGACTACGCCAAGGATTCATTCTTAAACAATGTGATAGAAGGGAAAACACAAGATGAT
This sequence comes from Sequoia sempervirens, assembly GCA_007258455.2. Lineage (NCBI taxonomy): Eukaryota > Viridiplantae > Streptophyta > Pinopsida > Cupressales > Cupressaceae > Sequoia > Sequoia sempervirens. The sequence goes on along the minus strand of VDFB02193867.1, from coordinate 618,431,360 downwards.
CGGTATCGGGTCATTAATGGCCTCATCATTTACAAGGACTGAATATACATCACATTTGGATCAAAAATAAAGAAGGAAATCTTGAAGAACTATCATGACAACCCAACTGCAGGACATTAAGGATATTACAAAACTTATAGGTAGATCAGGGAAAGGTTCTCATGCAAGGGCCTTAAGAGAGATGTGTTAAAATATGTCTGGGATTGTATGGTGTGCCTGAGAAACAAAGAACACACTTATACAGCAGGGTTACTCCAACCTTTACCCATACCTAATCAGAAGTGGGAGAGCATATCCATGGACTCCGTAATAGGATTGCCCAAGGTACAAGGAAAAGATTGCGTTTACGTGGTAGTTGGCCGTTTAACTAAGTATGCCCATTTCGTGGCTATATCCATAGATTTTAGGGCCCCTCAAGTGGCCGAGGTCTTGTTTAAGGAAGTCTTTAGATTACACGATCGCCCCTGAAACATTGTGAGCGATCGAGATAGTCGCTTCCTCAGCCACTTTTGACAAGAACTATTCAAGCTAGCGGGAAAGGAATTAAACCCCATCACCAATTATCATCCACAATCAAATGGACAAACAAAAATTGTGAATAAATGGTTAGAAGGGTACTTAAGGAACTACGGCATGGGACAACAAAATGCATGGATCAAATAGCTACACTTGGGGGAGTATTGTTACAACACCACTCATCACATGTCCATAGGGATGAGCCCTTTCCAAGCGCTATATGGATATCCAACAACATCTATCAGATACTTGATCTGTTTAGGAAGTCATGTGCTAGGAGCAAAAAGTTTTATACAACAAAGTATGGATATCATGAATACACTCAAGGACAACGTGCGTCAAGCACAAAACTAACAAAAGGTGTATGCAGATAAGAAAAGGACCGAACGAACGTTTGAGGTTGGAGACTTGGTCTTCTTAAGACTACAACCATATAAATAGTCATCAATCAAGACAAGTGGGATCGAAAAACTTAAGCCCTGGTTCGATGGACCATATAAGGTATTAAGGAAGATAGGGGAAGTTGCTTATGAATTGGAACTTCCTGCAAATAGCCGAATCCACAATGTATTCCATGTATCTCGCCTAAAGAAAGTCTTGGGACAACATACTGTTCCCTATGCAAAGTTACCACCACTCGACGATGAGGGTAGATTAATTTTGGAGCCATAAATGATCCTTAATGTACGGGGGAGAAAAGGATAAGGAACAAAACTATTGAGGGGTATCTTGTCAAGTGGAAAGGCCTACCTACAGAGGATGCCACTTGGGAAGGAGCTGAGATCTTCGATCATCCCAACTTGAACCCAACTTGAAATTATTTGAGGAAAAGCAATTTGGGAAGGGTAGACTGTCATGTCCCCCAAATCATTATAAAAAAATTAGAAATAACCAAACAGTCATTATAATTATAATTAGCAAATTCATTATAATTAATGAATTATGAATATGTATATTAGTAAATTCATTATCATTATAATACTATACTTATGAATATAAATATAAATATATTAAATAGAATGTAAATACAAACATATATAAATATTGAATAGCCAATAAATATAAACATATTGAATAACAAGTAAAGTCAAATAATAATAATACTAAAAAAATATATATTAAAAAAGCATCTAAATAAAGTATACTAATAGTTGCACAGACAGCGACAAAACTTAGGAAATATATCGCTTAAGAGTCACAGCTATTGGAGAGGCAGCAATTAAGAAGGCAACGACCTTCCAAAACGACACAACCTCTCTTCTCCAAAATAAAGGATATAAGATGGGGTTGTGCAAGAAGGAGGAAGGCATCAAACAAAAATAGAATATATTCTGGAAAAAAGAATCATTCTAAAAAGGGATATTCTGTGAGAATTTGATCACAAAGAATAGCAGCAATTGTGGTATGTTAATCATTGTATATTTTCTATTTATATTTACTATTTATGTAATATACTTTATCATGATTATTGTTTGCCATTGTATATGTATAAATATTTTGTTATTTATATTTGTTACTCTCTTAATATGCTTTATCATAATCATTTAATGCAATTGTGTGTTTTGCTATTTATATTTATTATTCTCATCATAGTTATTGTATGCAATCAGATATGTATTATTCATATTTATCATTCTTGTGGTATGCTCTAATATGATTATTATATGTCATAGTTTGTATTTATTTCTCTCACCAAGCAACCACGAGGAAGGAAGGGGGAAATGCCAGTAGGTTAAGAAGGTACTAGACTTATCTCTAAGTATACCACTCCACGGTGGATGACTGTGTGTCTACCATTGGGAGCCAAGGGGGTGATATTCGCTCTTTGGCTTAGGGGGAGGATGTCTATGGGCCTCCTATGGTAACCTTCTCCCCAACTCTCATATGGTTGGTTGAAATATACCAAGCCAATTTTTTTGTTTTTCAATTGCAAATTACAATCAACACGCACCCGTTAAGGTTAGCTCAAAACCGAAACGATGCTGAAAGCAACTCTAACCAGAATGTACACCAGGATCCTGATGTGGGCAAGGTGTGAGCATTGGTCAGAGGATCTTAAAGAAATGCTGATACAAAGAACTCTAACCAAGAATGCGCTGGAGAACGACGAGCATGTGGTCAGAGGATCCCTACCAACTAATAAGCTGAAAATACTCGACGTCAAGAATGTGCTTTCCAACCCGAGATGGAATTGGAGCTACCATATGACGGAGGTGCCAAGAATTACAATGCAATTAAGGAAACTAAGCAAGAATGCTGAAGTAACTCGACGTCAAGAATGTGCTTTCCAACCCAAGATGGAATTGGAGCTACCATATGATGGAGATATAAAGAAATACAATGCAACTTCAGAATGTAAAGTAATCATTACAAAACATAATAAGCAAGATTAGAGAAATGCTGACAGTACTACTGTTCAACTTACAATATGAAGAGAAAGCCTTGCTACGAACATGAATCAAGAGTTAAATAGTGCTGCAACAATATAATGAATTTCCTTCACTGGATAATAAAGCTTAGATCATAAACTCCACTCTAAAGACCGACTTGACAATCTGATTTTTGATAGTCCTGATTTTCACATGCATGAACAGCAGCCCTAAACTCACTATTTTGCTCTCAACTCTCTCCAGACTCACTCAAATTTCACGAGACAGAATGCATAATGATCCTAGGATGATGGCGCCCAAGATTGAATCACAAAACTAACCCAACAGACCTCATTTAATTTATGCACGAATTCCAAGGCAGTCCAAAAAGGTACGACCCTCAAGGAAGGGCGATTTGCTTTTAAAAATTCAGTACATCATTAAAAAATCTGCAATTTATAGGAAAGGGTCGCCCCTCATAGACAAAGAGAAATAGGCAATACTCAGAATGAATCTTTTTGTATTTTTTGACTGGTGATTAAAAATAACAATCTGCTATAAAGAATATGCAATTCCAGAATCTCACTAATATGCATAAAACTGAATTACAAAGCCACACAGAGACTACAATGCAGAAATCTCACAATAAATCACTCAACTACATCTACCTCATCACTAGTCGCTATATCTCAAGCAAGAAGCAATGCCAAGCTAGGAGGCTTACATTCCTCGAAGCAATCCCAAAGCCAATCCGGCAGCATAACATTCCTGTAGACAAAAGATAATCCAAAAGAAGAGAAGGAACCTCCTTTATAGAATGAAGAGAAGACTCCGGAGGCTTCTAGAAAGTGCGCCCTAATCCCAAGTTGCTTTTAGGTTTAATCTTTGACCAAGCTCTTTCTTCAAAATGGCGTACCTTCCTTGATAGATATAAATCACTTCTCTTATTTTAAATAAAATATAAACTCCTTCAAATAAGCATCCATTTTCCCTTGAGCAATTATAAACTTTAGAAATATAAAAATATTTCCTTCATGAGAAAATACCCCTCACAGTCCCCTTCTTTAAAACAACTGTTAACTTATATCACTAGGCCAAGGGGTATTTTAAAAATAAAACATTTTGACTTAAAATAACTTATTTCTCCAAAATGAACCCCTTAAGCCAAAAATGAGATTTACCCAATGAACTGCCAGAAGAGGAAAGTTGACTAAGCTGATGCTGACTGGACCACTGCTAAAAATAGAATTTACTAAAAATAGAAAATTCCTGAAGGTGCTCAGAATGCCAAGAAAAACGTACCATTGCGAAGCTCTTTGAAAACCCAGAAAGAATCCGCCATTAAATCAACCAACTTCGAGCAAAAGCATCCTCCAAAACACGAAACCCTAATTTCACCTTTCGAGTAGCCTACAGGTCTTCGGAATAGGCCAACGGTCAACTGTAAAGATCATGCTCGAGAAGGGGACATTACATTGGTTGTGGGATAGACTTGAGGGATCTCGATCATAATAGGATGGATAAGGAAAGAAGGTACAAGTGTATCCCCTAAGCACGCCACCCCAGGTTGAAGGACTGTGTGTCTACCATGGGGCCAAGAGGTGGGTTGTCTTGGTTGGACGCTCGTGATCTTGGGCTTGGATGGATAGCTTCGGGCAGACGTATCATTTTCCCATCCAATTCCTATTATGATTGGACATCCCTGAATATGATGTGGTTGGCCTTATGTAATTGTACTGTGCAAATAGATGAGGATATTTATTATACATGTTTGATATGTTAGATAAGGATATTTATTATATGTTTGGCTATACTATGCTCCAATGTTATTTAACATGGTTGCAAGATATAAATCAAGATTTATCTCCTTGAAGCATTTAATTGATAAGTTGTAACCCTAATCGCATTAGCTTGTGTTTCTAGGGCAAGAATTAGGGTTATCCCAAAAGGGGACATTACACCTTCGGGCTTTTGTCGATTAGTATCGAGAATTTGGGGCTAGAAATGCAACTATTAACTCATCTCACCCATGTTTCACAAAATCTAAATTTCTCCATTACCTTTAGGGGGAAGTGTTAGTTCAATTGGTCATAGGCTTTCCTGATGCCAAGTTTGATTATCATTCTTTCTACTTTAACATACTTAACTGTGTGTATGGCTTCATGGGCTAGAATTATTCCCTCAACAATTGATCTCCCAGGGGTAAATCGACTCTATTCTTCTGATATGATATTCAAAAATTGCCTTCAATTTGTTTGCCATTACATTTGTTGTGATTTTATATGTTGTGTTGCACAAGGAGATTGGTTGGAGGTCATCCATTGTCTCTGCCACTTGTTTTTTTGGAACAAGGGAAAGGAATGTGTTATTCATTTGTTTTAAAATGTTCCTCTCTTCATGGATTCTTCAGTAGCCACCACTAGATCTTTACACACTATGCTCCAAAATGTTATAAAAAGCCTTGCCGAAAGTCATCAGGCTCAGGCCTTATCTACATGCCAAGTTGAAAGGTTGCCGCTTTGACCTTATCCTTAGTTATTGGGCTTGTTAGTCTGTGACTATGTATATATATTATTATTTTAAATTTTTATATACATAGATTTTTATTTTAAATTTCTATGTACATAGATTTTTATTTTAAATTTCTATATACATATATTTGTATTTTAAAATTCTATATAACACATTTTTATTTTAAATTTCTATGTACATACTATAGACATATATATATATTTTAAATTTCTATTTACACGCAGACTTTTAAATTTGTATATAGTATATTTTTATTTTAAAATTCTTTATACATATATTTTTATTTCAAATTTCTATATAAATATATTTTTGTTTTTAATTTCTAATGTTCATATATTTTTATCTTAAATTTCTATATACATATATATTTTTATTTTAAATTTCTATATAAATATATTTTTGTTGTAAATTTCTATATACATGTATTTTTGTTTTAAATTTCTGTATGTACATATATTTTTTTCTTTTAAATTTTTAGATACATATATTTTTATTGAAAATTTTAACATACATATATTTTTCTTTTAAATTTCTATATATATATATATATATATATATTTCTTTTAAATTTCTACATACATCTACTTTCCTTTCAAATTTCTACATACATATATTTATTTTAAAATTTTTATATACATATATTTTTTATTTTTAAATTTTTGTATACATATATATTATTTTTAAATTATAATATACGTTTATTTTTATATTTAAATTTTATATAAAGATAGTTTACTTTTAAATTTCTATATACATATATTTTTGTTTTAAATTTCTATAGACATTTATTTTAAAATTTCTATATACATATATTTTACTTTCAAATTTCTATTTACATATATTTTTATTTTAAACTTTAAATTATTATATTCATATATTTTTATATTAAAATTTTATATACATATATTCTAAACTTCTATATACATATATTTTTATTTTAAATTTCTATATACATGATTTAATTTTTTATATACATATCTTTTTATTTTAAATTTCCATATACATATTTTTTACTTTGAAATTTCTATGTAGATATATTTTTATTTCAAATTTCTATATGCATACATTTTACTTTTGAATTTCTATATATATATATTTTTACTTTTGAATTTCTATATACATATTTTTTTCTTCTAAATTTCTTTATACATATATTTTTAAATTTAAATTTTATATACATATATTTTTTCTTTTAAATTTCTATATACATGTATTTATATTTGAAATTTCTATATAGATATGTTTTTATTTTAAATTTCTATATACATGTATTTATATTTGAAATTTCTATATAGATATGTTTTTATTTTAAATTTCTATATACATATATTTTATTTTAAATTTCTATATACAAATAATTTTATATTAAATTTCTATGTACATATATTTTTATTTTTAATTTCTATATACATATATTTTTATTTTTAATTTCTATATGCATATATATTTATCTTAAATTTCTATATACATATATTTTTATTTCTGTATATGTATATTTTACTTCTAAATTTCTATATACATATATTTTACTTCTAAATTTCTACATACATAATTTTTTATTTTAAATTTCTATATACATAAATTTTACTTCTAAATTTCTATATACGTATATTTTTATTTTAAATTTCTAGACATTTTTATTTGAAATTTCTATATACATATATTTAATTTTAAATTTCTATTTATATTTATTTAATTTTATATTTCTATTTACATTTATTTTAATTTTAAACTTTTGAAATTATTATATACATTTATTTTTATATTAAAATTTTATATACATATATTTTACTTTTAAATTTCTGTATACACATTTTTATTTTAAATTTCTATATACATATATAATGAGCACACGATTATATTGAGAGGGGGTGAATTAGTATTACCAAACTTCTACCAAATTAAACATAAATAATCAATATGCAAGATCTAACAAATTGTAACACAAGAACACTGGAATTTACGTGGAAAACCTTGCGGAAGAAAACTATGCCAAAATAATGCTTTTATATAATTCATTGATTACAGTTTTGTAGACACCAACCTACAGGAGACACCAATCCCCTAGACTGAACACCAAGTCAGTGAGAGACACCAATCTCTCAATCCAAGGCACCAACCTTGTCAAAATTGAGGCACCAACCTTCTGCAAAATAGAACCTTTGTATATTTGAAAAATTCTTCTTTTCAAATCTGAAGTATGCAACTTCTTTTTACCCTCACCCTCTCTTCATACACTTGCTGGTGTTGTATATCTTCTAATACACACTTATTCTCCTTCACAAATAATGCAGAAACATCAGTGTGATTTTTCATTTTGGCTTGGGAATTGAATTTTGATTTTGGAGTTTGGTGGTAGATCGTAGCGACATTCTTGTCAATTTTATTTGACAAAATGTCTTATTTCGCATCATATTATTATTTTTATTCAGTCCTTCTTTGTCATGAAATGAGCCATGATTTATTTATTTTTTGCAAGGAGCAATTGGATCGAATGTTTAAAATTTGATATATAAAAGACAAAATTAATTAATGCCAGGCGTAGCTGAAGAAAAGAGGAAATTCAACTGCGTAAGGAAAAAGTGAATTTTTGCTTGGGTCAGCACTGGAGAGGAATGGGAAGAGGTGCGGTCAAATTGGGAGAATGGGGAAAAGAAATTTGAAAGACAAAAAGAAAAGAAAATGAAATGCAAGCAAAACAAAAGGAGTGGCGCAAGCATGGAGAAGGAAAAATTTAATTTCTGATGAAATCAATAGAGGAAAATTGTGCCGTTTTGGAAGAAATGAGGATTAATTATTTGTGACAAATGAATAAACGAATTGCAGTTAAATGGAGGGGAAGCAATGTTTTCTAAAAAAGAGAGAATGCAGTGAAGAGAACAGAGAGGTGGCTTAGCTAACAATAATAAGAAAGTTGTAACCATTGCATATATGAGGAGGGGTGCATATGGTAATAAAAAAATTAAGAAATGATTCCTACGCCACATACTGGGGAAAGATGAATAGGCATCGCCACATGGTGGGAAGGGTGGAATGAAAGAAAAGAAAGAAGAATAAAACAAAGCACCAATGAAGTGGCAGCCAGGCATTGTATACAGGAAGGAGGAAATTGCAGAGTTAATGGATGGAAATTTTGGAGAGATTACATAGTGAAGGGGGCCGATGAGATTGGCAATAATGCAGATTTAATTGAGAGCAAGTAGGATTGCAGTGAAAGCTAAAGACAAGAGTAAAGGAGAAGAAATTGAATTGCCTGAAGTTACATTAAACAGAGACTGTAAACGAAGGATTCCTGAAAGTCATATTTGAATAAATAAAATTCGTTTTTTTTTCCAATCATTCATTGATTGTAAAATTGGATGTGAGAACAATTTACCATTTATTTGAATGATCATTTAAAAATAATGCAAGTTTAACTTGAATTCAATTGACAAAATAAAGTGGTCAATTCCAATTAATAATTGGCTGCAAATTGTGCCAGTTTGGTAAAACTCACATGGATTTGGTCTGCATCAACGAATCTTCCTTAAATGATCTTCTATATTCTCTTCATACACTCTTCTTGTGTTTGTATAATATATCCTTTTTGGCTCTACATGCTTGCTTCCTTATTCACTCTTCATATATCTCACACTTCTCTCCTTTCTCCACAAAAACTGATTTCTTTTAATATCTTTAGACTTCTACATAAAAGGAGATGTCTCTTAAAAAAGAATATGATGAGAATGTTGATACAAACTTAGAAGAAGAATATGATGAAGATAAAGGAGTAATTGATCTAGATGAAGAACTTATTTCTGCCCTAGGTGAAATCAAGAGGCTTAGAAATAAGGACCAAAAACTAAAGCTATAACTTCAAGAGGACAATGAATCTAATGTAGAGTTCACAGAATCTTGAAGAATCCGAAAAGATGATCATTGAGCTAAAAATTCAAATTGAAGAGGGGAAAAGGATTAAAGAAGAGATGAGAATCCAATTGAAAGCAAAGGAAGAAGATTGTGAAAGGTTAGAGTCTGAGATAGTTTCCTTGAGGAAGGAACTAGAGAGGACAACTATTAAGCTAATCAAAATTCTAAAATTTCAGAAGAGTACCAAGATCCTAGATGATACCATTAACGAACAAAGGTCACCATTTAACATGACAGGTCTTGGATATAAAGAAAATCAGATGACAAATAAAAAAGACTCTAAAGAGGCACCATAGAAGTCAAATGAAGGACTAAAGAGTTATGTTGAAACCCTAAAAAGCCCTATCAGAAGTGAAAGTAGCAAGAAAAAGGAAAATCAAATTCCACTAATAACAAGCACTCCTCACAAAGACAAAAGGATAAGAATACATTCAAACGATCTTTCTGTAAGAACTCTTCTTGCCCAAGATTTTTGTGTCTCGTTTTTTGTTTTATGTTTTGCAATTTTTTTGTGTTGTCACAAGGGTTTTCTGCCTTTTTGGGGTTCTTTTTCACATATAATGAAGAGAATGCCAATCATAAAGAAAATGCACAAACTGAAAATTAACTACTGCCTGCAATATTGCTGCAATGAAGAAGCTATTTATTTATTTATCAAATCTGTATTACATTCACATACCCAATAAATCCAAGAGTAATAACTGCGGTTGGTGATTTGCAGCCAAAAAGCACCTCTCTAATAAATTCGATTCACTAAGAATATGTAGCCTTTTTCTTTGAAACTGATGTAGAATGCTCCAATTAGGCAAGGCGCATCTCCTTGATTTTATTTGGAATTTTTGAAGCCCTCCAATGTAATGTCCCCATTCTTTCGCGAACATCAAAGTCAATGGATTAGCCTATTATGTCGATCCTCCTAGGCTAACGGTTTTGGATAGAGGGTCACTTGATCGGGCACTTGGTCGGTAAAATGTAGTAATAGTATCTGGAGCTTGGTGACGTGGTGAATTTGCGCGTTGGGCGTGTATTTGGAGCTTAAATTATTGATCATCACCACTTATGTTACTTTCTTAGGCTTAGGGACCATGTGGCTATATTTTAAAGGGGTCACTTTCTATTTTGCTGTTACTATTCATCCCTAAAGTGAAAAAAAGAAATAACTTAAGTGAATAGTGATTTTTTAATGAATAGTGTTTCAAAGTGAAATTATAAAAGACCTTGAGAAAGTTCGACCCATTCATGCATGATGATATTTTGTTGAATGAAACTTGGGAGTTGGAGATTGTGGAAGAGAGAAACTAGGGTTTCTCAATTTCAGCAGTGGGTAAGCCTGGTTTGGGGCTTGTAGTTAGGATTTGGCATCTTGAAGGTGTGAAAGACCACCCTAAAGTGCTGGTTATTTTCTTGTTGCTGCTTTTTGGAGCTTGGAATTGCTGATAACAAGTTGTTGGAGGCATCTTTCGGAAGGGTTTTTGTTGCCAGCATCTCCATTCGCCATCTAGAGGTAGTTATTTGCATTTTGGAAGTTTTTGAAAGCTGATTTCTTCATCCACAGCCAGCCGCACCTTCTTGAGGGTTTGATCAGCTTGGAGGAAATAAAACGCCTCATCTTTGTGGCTGCTTTCTTTCCCTAAGGGGGTGCCCTTAGTATTAGAAGCTATTTCTTCAAACATTCGGTGGGAGAAAGTTGTAAGTAAGTTTTTATGTGCATTTTAATGGGCGCGGGTACTGTAGCAGTCACTGTTCACAGTGAAGTTTGGCTGTAAGTAGAATTAAGACATAAGATGTATTGCCTCCTGAATTTGATGCTAGTTATCTATGCCATGTAAGCTCTTATATCATGTAGAATGCATCTTAAAGGTCATTTTGAATCTTGCTTGAGTATCTCTTGAATTGTATGCAAGCCGTCGCATTATGTACTCTCTCTTGTAATGAAGAAAGTCTATTAATTATGAATTTGGGACTTCTTGTGTTATCAATTGAAGTTTAGTTCATTTCGGGTTCATATTACATGCAATTGATTGTTAAATTTATGTATATCATTGGCATTAATTCCCAAACACAAGAAAGACAAACACCAACACCCTAATCAGACCTACAAGCACCGTGAAATCATTGCAGTAGAGGCTCGTGTTGGTTTCAAAAGAGAATTTCAAGAATTAAATTTGGGGGTTTTTGAGTCAAGTCCAGTTTGGCTCATCATAGTGGTATCAGAGCATTTCACTACAATGGTAGCAGAGTGGATCACCGGCGTGTGGTTCATCACAGAGACCAAAATTGCCCTTTCCCTCAAGCACCCAAGCTGCTGTATTAATGGTTGCTAAAAGGCAAGCTGTCCCTCTTATAATGATCAAGAATCAAGAACAAATCAATGATAGGCTGCTGCTTGGATTTTTGCCCTTTAGATGCTTTATTTTTGCACACAAACCCTTTGGTAATCTCCTCTTTTCTACTCAATGAGAACCTCTGAATGAAGTACTCCCTTATGCCAGATTCAATGGATATCTCACCACCTCAAATGGCTGCAACATTGAAGAGTGAACGTTCTCCAATGGCTGACTGATTCAGAAACCCTTGGCTTCCTCTCTCAGACAAAAAATCATCAAAACCAATGCTCAATCGAATGAATTGCACAATCTCCAACGTAAAATATTTATAATTCTCGAAGAGGGGTGGATTTCTTCAAAAAGCACCATTTAATAACATTAAATTTTATTAATTGCATTCACTTTTTTTAATATTTCATTAAGTTTACCAAAGTTGGCGCCCAAATAATAATTAACTCAAATGGCCCCATGCTCATGACACCTAGACCCTCAATATTAAGTTAAGTTATAACGTAATAATATATCCTTTTAAATTAATTAATGTTTATTTGAGCCAAATAAACATTAATAACTCCATAAATACTCAACAGCTTTGAATGTCGTTTGAATTGGGTGCTAAGCTGAGGTAACTGCATACGACCACATGCCTTACTAAAAATAGGAAGGGTCCCCCTTTATGTAACTCTGACTTACTATAAATAGTAAGTAATGCATATAGAGTCCTGGAGACTTCAAACGAAAGCCAAAACTGTTAGTTTTTGAACACTGGAGATGATACAATCCTCAGAAGACCCCCCAACCATCCTCATTAGCCTACGAGGGTCTGAAATAGGGTAAACCATCCACAAACATGAGCATGCTAAAAAGGGGACATTACAGTCTACCCTCCCTGAAATTGCTTGTCTCCAAGCAATCTCAACTGCCAATAGATACTCCTTTGTAAGATTGCTCCACCAGGATCCCATGGGTAGAATTGTGCAATGTCCCTAATATCATCAAACTGCTCCAGACCTGGATGAACCCGCTGAGCCAACTCAAACTCGCCATCCGGTGTTGCAAGAGTATGAGTCTTAGGAGGAAGCGATTCAAAAGACTGACCATATTTGCTTCCAAACCTTGTGGAAGGAAAACTGTCACAACCGCTGTCAAGTACCTGCACCACGGAGTTGTGTATCTGAAATAGGTCATGCAAATGAGGGTCAAATGCGAAATTGTACGCACTCCTCATTGTGTATACCTTAGAAAACTCCTTTGTGAGCCTTGTCTGAAACCCCAATGCACTGGAAGGATCCCAAACTCTACAATCAACGCTCATCTCAAAGTTCGGGTCAAGAGTGGAATCAACATCTAACCCGAAAAGCGGGTTATCAAAAGACAATGTAACATCTACCTCAAACAAGGGGTTGTTCAAAACTGGACAACACCACCATGCTGATCTGAAGCATACAACTCTGAACCTCTGGAGTCATCAGCTAACGCAAACTCCTCTTGAATCATCTGCTGCTCTCTCTCCCTATTCTTCTCTCTACGGAGAGAGATAGAATGCAAGCTCCCATCTGTAATTTCCCTCAACATGTGTTTCCTGCCATCAACCTTAAATGACATCTCCACCTCAGGTACGTCGAGGATAAATACTCCTAGGTCCTGGAACCATTTCATGCCCAAAACTATATTCATCTCACCCATGCTGACCACATAGAAATCAGAATGTAACTCATAGCTGTGCAACATCAAAGTGAGATTAGTAACCTGCCTAGTGCACGCGAGGGTGTATCCATTAGCCACTCGAACTCTGAATCCATCAAAATCCTCGGCCTGTGTCTGCATCGAGCCGCGAAACCCTCATCAATAAATTATGTGTTGCTCCTGTATCCAACATAGCAACACAATGTTGCCCATTAACTGTCCCCCTGAACCTAAATGTGGCCTTGTCCTGAACATTAGCAAATAATGCCATAGGAGCCAAATTCCCATCCACAAATGCTGTCACATCCTGACGATCCTCTGAAGTTGGCTGATCAAAATCTGAATCCTAATAGTATGCCCACATGATTCAATTTGCTTTGCCCTTAGGTCTCAAAGGCCAATCATGATCCGGGTTGTATGGTTCCTTACACCAAAAACATAATTTCTTTTTTCTCAACTCCTCATGTGACTCCTCAACCGCCATGGTTGCTGGTTTCTTTTTCTTATCATCCGTTTGCTGAGAGTCCTCTTTTTTGGTTGAAGGAACATCCTTCTGTGAGCTCCTACTTTTTGGGGCTACAAACTCCATACTCCTTGCTTTTTTCATTGCCTCCTGCAGTGTTGGTGGATCAAAAGCCTTTATCCACCCTCGTAATGGTTCCTATAAGCCCCTCCATGAAGAGTACCACTAACCTCCTCTCAGATATATTTGGTACCATCACGGATAATCTCTGGAAGTCACTGATGTAGTTCTCCAAACTACCAACCTTCTTAAGTTGTGCCAAGTCTCTGAAATATACCTCCGGATCCTTGTCAAAACGTTCAACCAACCTATCCACGAACTCCTGATAAGAGGTGATGCGATCATGCTGTAGTGTCACCATCCCATGATACCACCAATCATGGGTTGCTCCCTCTAAATGTAACGTGGCATACTTGATTGCTTCCTTTTTAGACATGGGTCAAAGTGACAAGAAAGTGTCTAGCTTGTGGATCGAAGACTGAGCCGTTACCTTACCACTGCCATCAAAATTGGGTAATGTGATTTTTCTAGTGGCATCCTTCAAGTCTTTGTTTTGGTTTTGAGGCCTATTCCCCTGTCGAGCCCTGTAGTAATCAACCCTTGATTGCACAAACCGGTCAAAATGCATGCGCTCACACACTTGAGGTGTCAATAATTGCCACTCATCGTTGGATGCCATAACTGCATCAACATATGCTGGATCTTCAGCTTCTTCCACATTCTCCTCAACTGGCTCTTCTCTCAAGAATGTGGGTTTAGTAGGGTGATCTGCAGTACGGGAAGGTGCTCTTTGCGCTCTCCGTGACCCAACTACACTCCTATCATCATCCTGATCATGGGGTTGCCTTCTAGGTAAATTCAATTGTTGTAGAGCTACTGTGAGCTACTGTAATACTATAGCTACCTGTTGCTGGCCAACCCGTAAATCCCTTAAAGTATCTCTCACCTCTCTATCATCATCTCTGTCCTCGTTTCTTCTTTCATTTCTGTGTGGACCCTCTTCTACCCTGTCACCCATTTTTGCTAATGGCATTTCTGCAAATGGATTATCCTCTTTCCAATCCTCTTCTGGCTTTGTTTTTCTGCGAGTGTAGTATCTGTGCTGACTTTTCATGTGACCCTTTAACACTGCAGGATGGCAGGATTAAGGCTCTGATACCAATGTAAGAACTCTTCTTGCCCTAGATTTTTGTGTCTCGTATTTTCTTTTATGTTTTGCAATTTCTTTGTGTTCTCACAAGGGTTTTCTACCTTTTTGGGGTTCTTTTTGCATATAACGAAGAGAATGTCAATCATAAAGAAAATGCACAAACTGAAAATTAACTGTGCTGCAATGAAGAACCTATTTATTTATTTATCAAATTTGTATTACATTCACATACTCGATAAATCCAGGAGTAATAACTACTGTTGGTGATTTGCAGCCAGAAAGCACCTCTCTAATAAATTCGATTCACTAAGAATATGTAGCCTTTTTCTCTAAAATTGATGTAGAATGCTCCAATTAGGCAAGGCACATCTCCTTGATTTTATCCAAAAAATTTGAAGCTCTCCAAGACCAAAATCGCCCTAACCCTCAAGCGCCCAAGCTGCTGTATTAATGGCTACTAAAAAGCAAGCCGTCCCTCCTCTTGTAATGATCAGCAATCAAGAACAAATCAATGATATGCTGCTGCTCGGATTTCTGCCCTTTAGATGCTTTATTTTTTCACACAAACCCTCTGGTAATCTCCTCTTTTTTGCTCAATGAGAACCTTTGAATGAAGTACTCCCTTATGCCAGATTCAATGGATATCTCACCACCTCAAATGGCTGCAACATTGAAGAGTGGACGTTCTCCAATGGCTGACTAATTCAAAAACCCTTGGCTTCCTCTCTCAGACAAAAAATCATCAAAACCAATGCTCAATCGAATGAATTGCACAATCTCCAATGTAAAATATTTATAATTCCCCAAGAGGGGTGGATTTATTCAAAAAACACCATTTAATAACATTAAATGTTATTAATTGCATTCACTTTTTTTAATATTTCATTAAGTTTACCAAAGTTGGCGCCCAAATAATAATTAACGCAAATGGCCCCATGCTCATGATGCCTAGACCCTCAATATTAAGTTAAGTTATAACGTAATAATATATCCTTTTAAATTAATTAATGTTTATTTGAGCCAAATAAACATTAATAACTCCATAAATACTCAACATCTCTGAATGCTGTTTGAAGTTGGTGCTAAGCTGAGGTAATTGTATACGACCACGTGCCTTACTAAAAATAGTAAGGGTCCCCCTCTATGTAACTTTGATTTACTATAAATAGTAAGTAATGCATACGGAGTCCTGGAGACTTCAAACGAAAGCCAAAAGTGCTAGTCTTTGAACATTGGAGATGATACAATCCTCAGAAGACCCCCTAACCTTCCTCATTAGCCTACGAGGGTCAGAAATATAGGCTAAACCATCCACAAACATGAGCATGCCAAAAAGGGGACATTACACTTTCCCTCCGAGACAACCTCATATGACCAGGTTCAAAAGTTTCTTGCAATCATTTTGGTTATAAGGCAAGAGATTGCATAGCACATGTGAGATATAATTGTGTCAATCTTATGGGGAAGAAAATTGATGAACATATTAGTCTTGTGGTGAAGAATATTGATAAAAATGGGTTATAGATTACACTTTTTGAGAAATGCATTGTAGATATGGTCACCTACATTCACGTTGAGAAGGAATGCGACCAGCTCTAGAAGCATTGTCACCAGAGAAGGGTGAAAGCAATACAGAGTCAACTTACTAGAGATAGGTGTATGTAATAGAACTTCTCATCACTGATAATACTAAGAGGAGACTTGTTGAACACTTTCAGCGGATGGCTAAATGGCGAACTATGTGTAATGTCCCCAACAAAATATTAAATACAAATATTATTTAAATTCTTTTTAAATATTTGATATTTTGGATAAATATTTTTCAGATTTAAATATAGGAATCAACTCTTACAAACCCTAAGATTTCTTGTTACATTTACTCGATAAAAGAAACCTTGATATTACAAGTCAAGTTCACAAATAAAGATTAGTTGCATATTTAAATGTTTACCCAAATCTAACACACTGAGATTACAAACACTATTAATAATTCCTAGATTCAAATCAAGTTCACAATTGGAAAATAAATTGTAGAGCCTTTCTTACATTCAATGGGTTTGTAATACATTACAAAAGGTTGCCTACAACGACAACTGGAAATGAATCTTTACACTTGTGACCACTTGCAAGTAGGTCAAACTTGATACAACAAAGAGTCGCCACCATGAAAGCTCAAATACAACCTTTGAATGAGATCATCCTTTTGGCCAAAGGGATTTCATCCTCTTACGCATGCAACCAAAGGGTTTTTGTCGTCAACTTTGAGCATTCGAACTCAAAATGGGGTTTTCCAATTAGGGTAATTGCATAGGTTTTCATAATCTTCCTCCATGAAGACTCAAGACCCTTGATATCCCTTAAGGAATGTCAAGATTTTCTTTAAAGTCCTCAAACACTAGAATGGTACATTGCTGAGGATGTCCATTGCTATTTGTAATGTCCCTTACCTAGCCTTGCTCTTGTATTTGCTTGTTTGCCCTAGAATTCGATTGTTGATTAGGTTTAGGGTTTCTTCTTTCCAAAAGGAATGTGTTTCTCTAATGAAATAATCCTAGATTGAAATCTGCATTCACCAATTTAAAAACATTTCCACATACACATATCTATTAGCAATAATATCTAGATATCCACAATATATTCATAAACATAAATCAATTAAAGAAGACATAAGAGGAGTGCCATAGGTGGATCCGCCCTGAAGCCCTCATGTAAACTCAAGAGGTTGTCCATCACAATCCTTCTTGCCTAGGGGCTTAGTACCTGCATACTCCACTCATGGTAACACCTCAGAAGACACTCGTCCTATTAGGGGAGAGGAACCATAGAGTCCAAGTGGCCTAAGGCCTACCACCTTCTCTTGCCCAATCCCGTATCTTGGGCCTAAGGGGCAGAGACCTAGGTGGGACCCCCATCTTTCTATAACCCAATCCCTAGTCAAGGGCCTAAGGGGCTGCAAAGCCCAATCCCTTGTTAAGAGCCTAAGGGGCTGCAAAGCCCAATCCCTTGTCTAGGGCCTAAGGGGCTGAAAGTGGGGTTTTTAGGCAATCCAACTTCACCCATGTTTTGTCCATCCTAATAGGTTTACAAGCACATAGTAGACAATCTTTAAACAATCAGATATATTTGCATTCATCCAAGATTTATTTCATGCCTATAATCAAATATATTTTCATTTTGCCAATGGTTCTTTAAGTTCATCATTTCCTATGATAATTCTTATTATGATAAGATTAAAGGATGTCATTATATCAATAATCAAATTAACAATATCTAGTTCTTTTATTCAAAATATGCTAAATATTATTGCTAAGTGAATACACCACCTAAGTTGCTGTATCTCTCCTCGTTTTCTGATTCCTTACTTGCCTCCTTCAATCTTATATTGGAATGATCATAGGATGAGGACAATTCATAAAGATACATAATCTATTTATGTCTATGTTAGAGAATCATCATTCTTATATGCCTGAATAATTGCTGCAAATATCATTATTATCTATTCATATTATCTATATGTCCTTATACATATATATATCTATGACTAATTAATCTAATTACCTTTACATATACTTACTTTCTATATATATATATATATATATATATTTATTTGCTTATCTATATATATATATATATATTTCTATGATAATAATATATTAAAATATTTACTACTCAGAAATATTCACTTTATTTCTGTCCACAATCTCTATTCATGTTTCTGCCTTTATGTTTCCTTTTTTCATTCCATCTGCCACCCTCCTTTTTGATTTGAAGCTATCTCTCCTTTAATACCCATATATGGTTAAGGGACGTGATCTTTGAAGGCATCTAAGAGTCATGTCTATTAACTAAATGTTAATCGCTGTCCATATGTTATTTTTATTGGGAATAATGAGCATTATCAAATCGCCGTCTTACTTCTATCGGTGCTTTTATAAAACAGCCCCCTATCCTTTTATTGAGTCATTGCTGCCGTTAATCCCCTTGCATATTATTATAATTTTAAATATTTTATTTAATATAGTTTATGTTTATTACATTAGTTTTTATATATATTTATATTATAATAATTTTAAATATTGGAATGGTCAATATTTATATTTATGCATATATTTTTGATATTTGTATTTATTTA
This sequence comes from Sequoia sempervirens, assembly GCA_007258455.2. Lineage (NCBI taxonomy): Eukaryota > Viridiplantae > Streptophyta > Pinopsida > Cupressales > Cupressaceae > Sequoia > Sequoia sempervirens. The sequence goes on along the minus strand of VDFB02193867.1, from coordinate 618,412,216 downwards.
TTTGTAATTACTTGTGAATATTTATTTATCTATAAAACATGATATTTATTTATTTATAAATCATAGGCATGATCATAATCAAGTATCGTTGATGGTAAATATTAATTTAGTCTAATTGATAATTGTATTATCAATTATAATATTATTCATAATATTTAGGATTCTAATATTTAAATTGTAATTACTTATTTTTTTATATTTTACTCGATTTTGTTATTTGTGTTTCAATATTGAAAATTTTTTTAGTGTTGCTATTTCGGGGACATGACACTATTGGGCACCATTTTCCCTTGGATCACACATGAAATAATGCCCATGTGTGCAGGGTTGTACTTGAAAGGCATGGGGATGTGATTCCTACGACCTACAAATTCCTCTACAATAATAATGTGAGGTTTGGTGTGTTTCGAAACCCTAAGCACTACATTAAAGGTAGTGTTGATGCGTGTTTTATGACTCACCAAGCACTTTAGAATAAAGAATCCAGAGATGCTCTATCCTCTCTTGAAAAACTGACTAGTATGCTAAGATTGCGAAAAGATCATACATCAATTCCAATGCTTCATAAGTTGGGTGCGGATAGGATTTGTGGAAGATATGATTTTGCTGATAATCACGAAAGGGATTTACTCTAGCAAGTTACTTAGAAAGCAATGACCTAGATGCAGTGATATAATTTTGGGTTTTTCTGGATTTCAGGTAAAGATGAAAAAAAGAGTAAGGGTTGAGGAATCCTATACTATTGCTATAAACTCAAGAGACAGTAAAGATTGGATGAAACCAAATAACAATACTTTGTTTCGCCACGAAATACGACAACTACACAAAGCAAGTGCAATCTTCCGGGAATTTGTGCTTAAAATTTTCCTACCACGAACAATACCATCAATAGAACAATATCACTCGAAGTAGTACAATGAGGTATACACATTAAAAGCTCAGTCTAACTTTACGCATTGAATAGAAAACATCCATCCAAAGAAAGTATGAGCTAGGTTTCACTTATCTTTACGATCAATCTTATCGTTCCATTAACATACATCTAAAATAAATTCTAACTTAAAACCACTCAATGAGGAAGAGAAGTAAGTAACCATGCAACCATTTGACAATAAGAGAATTCAAAGCACCTCATGCATCATGAACTTTATTATCAACAATAGTCTTTGCAACAATTTCATAAAACTCTTTCTCTCTTATTATGCTTTCTATCTCTTCTATCTCTATATCTGTCTATCTCTATTTATATGTCTGTATATCTATCTGTCTCTCTATATATCCAATGAGAGAATGAGAGAGACATATGGAGTTGCCGGAATATAATGAACAACCGAGATTAATCAGGAATCAATGGTAGAGATTAAAAAATCAATAACCCTAATTAGGGTTTCCAAAAGCACAATTAGATAACAAGCAGTGAACTGGAGTGAAAAGCTATTCTCGAGGAGGTTCATCCTTATCCTCTCTGGTCGCAATATACTAGATGAAATTAGAAACTATCATGTCAACCTCCTCGATCGTGACAGGTGGTAGCGCATTGATCCTGAATTCCAACAGATTGAGATCATCCGAGCATCTGGCAAAAGTGTCTTCCCATTCTGATCCCTATTGCTGGAAATTGTGAAAGATGAACAGGAAGTCAGCTGCCCTAGTCAAATCTTGCTTACAGACAGGTCCAATTGTGAAGAAGATATCCTGAATCTTGCTCTTCAAGTTTTCGAGTTGCAGGTTGTTTGCTCACACAGTGTCCTTTTCAAGCGCATTTGCAGCCACAGCTAAGATCTTCTCTCGAATTTCTTTTGTCTTCTCCTCAATTTGGATTGTATTTTCCTTAACCATCTCTATGATTTCACTTCGTATGATTAGTGTCATGTACCAATTGTCGAAATCGTAACCTGCCCTTGGTGCAATTACCTCTCCATTGACCAACTCTTGCTTTGGCACTCCCTTAAGTACCTTGAGACATGGAAGGACTCTGTCTCGAACATCCTAGGCATTATCCCATGTTTCTGCTAGTGTTGCAATCCTCGAAAGTAAGGAAGAAGTTTGTCCATATGCCATTGCCAATCTTTCTGCAAATACGGCCACCTCTTGCTTGTTGCTACTTAGCCATTCTTTAGTTTCCTTAGCTATATTCTTCTCCTCTTCAACAATCTCTTGAGAAATATTCATCAGCGGAGGAGTTGCTGAAGTCGTTTGATCGAGAGGCTTAGTTAAGTGTTGAATATACTCCTTGAGTCTGTCAACCTCTCGTTTATACTCCTTTTTCTTTATTGTTTCCTTCTCCAGCCTAGCTTTGATAGTGGCAACAAAATTGTCCAACTCTTCCATCTCTTGTCCCTTAGTGGTAGGGCCTAAGTCGACAGTGGTGATAGCATACTCCTGGGGAGTAATTTCTTCCCTCGGTTTGTCAACTGTCGGTACAACAACTTGGACTGTACGATGCCCAACTTCATCTCTCTGGATGGTGGAGAAGGTTTTGGCAGGCTTCTTTGTACTGACTGCTTCCAGTCTGGCCAGGAAATTGGTCATATCATCTTCTTCTTCTTGAACTTCTTCGGGTTCCTTAATCTTTAATCTCTCTTTCAACCAATCAGGAATAGTTGGATACACGATATCTTCTTCTTCCTGAACGTCCTGTACGACCTGGATTTCTTGGATTCCTCTCAAGGCTGAAATCATACCATCTTCAAACTCATTGTCTAGAATATCAACCTCATTGTCTGACTCCAAAATCTTGGTGTCCGTGGGTGATGGAGGCTCATCATCTTTAGGCTGAATAGGGATAGGAGAGGGAATCTGTATATCTCCAAGAGATTCATCAATGTCCAAGATTTCATTCACATTCGCGGAGATAGCGGAACGAAGAGGCTCCAGTTTCTGCTGCTTCCTAGCAGGTCCTTCATTGGCAACTCCTTTTCCCTTTGCTTCTTTCCTTTTCTTAGGTTTCGAGCTCTCAATTGGTTCATCTCCTTGGCTCGCTCTAGCATTAGAAGAGTAAGATTCTGATTCGCCCATTAAAGTGTATGTCAAAGGCATTCCTCTTAGCTGCAGGTCTTTGATCTATTGGTCTGCCCACCATTGTGAATATTTGGTGACAGGCCTCATAAAGGTATCCAAGTCAGCAATTTCAGGTTCTGACCAGCGCATGGGAGGAAGAGGTTGGTTTCCATCAAAACTTGGCTGTGTGAATTCTCCATCATCCTCCAGTTGGTCTGGCATGCAGAAGAGTTCTGTTGTTCTAATCAAGCTGACAGGCAGTCTGGACCACAATCTTTTCCTGACATCAAATTCATCTGTGGCATTAGCCCAGTAATCTTCCAGGTCCACTTGATGTTTATACTTCCTTCCGTTCACAATTCCAATATGATGGTGAGGATCAAAATTGGCTCGAGACTAGTACGATGTGAAAGGGTACCACTGCATCTCTAGTCTGGCACCTTCAGTTGCCTATGGGGATGAACAATACTCCTCCATGTTCCCAATAAAGAATGGGAATGTGACGGCTGCTTTCTGCTTGGGCCTTTGGATATTTTTGAAAGTTCTCCACCTGTCTAAGTACCTCCAGTAGGATCATCTTGTGGGTGGGGTAGATAGGAAGTTTGTACGGATTGCCAGTGAATCCCTGGATTCGGATATAGGTAAATTTAGGAAACTGGATGTACCAAGATCCATATTTACTGATAAGACTTTTTGCCTCATGTGTTAGCCTCTGATGGGTCCCTCGTAGCATCCTTGTGATAGTCATCAGGAATGCGTCGTGTGCCCTCCTAAAATGAGATTTGGCAGACAGTTGCAGTTGGGGATAACATTCATATGCCTTGAGCTGATTTTCTCCATTGCCAATAACACCCTTGCATATCAATCCGGGATATATATAAGCTCTGGCTAATAGGTAAACGATATAGGAACCTATATGAAATACCTTATCCCTTTCAAGGTTGATCAACTGTTCATGGATGTTATCACTGATCATTTTCGACTAGTCAAACATTCTGACTCCGGAGGTGATTTCCTCGATAAAGAAGTACATCCAAGATTCGAAAAAGGCACCTTGAGGATTGCCCATTATTCTGTTCAAGAGCAAAACAATGTCACCGTAGTCCTCCTTGAAGTCTGTTCTGCGCGGCCTCTTAGGCATTTTCTTGGCAGAAGCTCGTGGCTTTTCTAACCATGTTTTGTTGATATGGGTCGCACATTGGTCTGCTCGATCGTCAAAGATTCTTTCGGCTTCCCCTTTTGTCTTGTATGAAGCTCGAACATGTTTAGGTATGCCAAATGCCTCTTGGATAGTTGGTGCTCCAAGGTGCGTCAAAATTCTCCCATCAGGAGCTACAATCTGTCTCTCCTGCGGATTGTAATGTCTTGCACATTCGACTATCAAGTCGACACACTGGGTTGCTGGAGGAAATCCGACAGCTTGAACAATTCCATTGCACATCATCCTGCGGTCAATCGCTGTTGGCATAAGTCCATTTGATCCATACATCCTTCTCTTGAACTCTTCAAAGTCCACATGTCCAAGGTCTGTGTCTGCAATGTTTTTCCACTTGGAAGTGATCTTTGTCTCCTGTTGGGCTCCTTTGCTAGCGAATTTCATTGGTGCTTTCTTTGACGATCCTCTGATTGGTCATCAACATGCAAGAAAGAGAATACAATAAAAAGTTCCTCACGAAAATTCTAACTTTCAGCTTGTCAAAAGTGAAATTCACTGAAAAAGCAAGCTGAGTATAACACTTAGTGAAATTTTCAAAAATAGAGTGAAGACAAAGGTAAAATTATTTCATCAAACTTCGGAATTACTCTGTGGCTGGCACTTGAAAACTTCGAAAATATGGTTTTTATTGCCGAAAAAGCAAGCAATCTCTTAAAAATTTCGACCTTCAACCTATAATTCCATCTCTTTCTTCTTTCTCTCTCCTCAAAATTAATCACTCAACTCTCAAAAATTTCAATCTTTCAATAAAATTTCTTCCTCTCAAGAAATTTCTAACTCTTAAAATATTCTAACTCTCGTAAAAAAATACTAACTCTTGAAGAGAGAGCTAAGCTTCTTCTTGAATCGCAATTGTGAGTTGATAATGACTTGCGAATGCCTTATAAGGTAGAAAAATTCATTCCATTCTCAAGTTCGTTGAATGCAGACTCCAGTTTATCGAGGAAAGTTTCTAATTTTTTCACCTTTCATCTTTATCCTTATCGAAATTTGAAGTTTATCCCTAGAGTTTGATTTTTTTCTTTAAGTGTTTTTGAAAAATAATTAAAGGTTTCATGTGATTTTTTTGATTTGCTCAACCTTTAATTCTTTTATTTTTGCCTTACCCATGCTTTATTTTAAATTTTTGCAATTTTCTCATGGGTTTTACTCTTTCTCTTTACCATGGCGGACTTCTTCATGTCCTAGCCATTTCACAATTTTCCCTTTGAATGTCCTATGCCTTGGACAAATTTTGCTAGGCAAACTTGGATTTTCTCTCCAGCACATTCATACTTTGCCATTTTATTATTGCTTCACCTATAATCCCATGGCGGACTTGAAGAATTTCCTTCCATTTTCCTAGGCAAAGTGAACTTCCTTATGAGTTTACCTATCAATCCTCTAAGCATGGTGGACTTGGGAGAGTTCTTTCCATCTTTACTTCAGAGTCTAGGCGGACTTCCTTAAAGTTTTGCCATCCTTCATTCCATACTTAGTCAAAATTTCAATTTTTTCCTTGCTCGGCTAGGCGGACTTTCCATCTTCCTTTCCACTACCTAGGGCGGACTTTCCAAGTTCCTTGCCATATGCTTGAGAGGGGTGGGCGGACTTTCCAACATGTTTGCCATTCATCTTTTAACCTGGCCGGACTTCAAGAAGATCATGCCAATAGCAAGGTCGGACTTCCCTCTGCCTTTCCATCAGCAGCTTGAGCATGGGCGGACTTTCTAAGTGTCTTGCCATCTCTTGATCAGCTGCAGGTCGGACTTTCCATGAGGCATTCCATTCATCCTTTGGCTGCTGGGCGAATTTCTTCATGATTTTGTGCCATAATCTCATGCTTTTCCCAAGCTTTTCATCAGATTTTTCAAGCTTTTCACCAGATTTTTCAAGCTTTTGATCAGATTTTTTATTGCTTTTTATCTGATTTTTGATTGCTTTGTGTCCTTTTGCCTGATTTTTACCAGATTTTTGGTCAGAAAGGCGTGCTTTTCAGTTGATTTTTTGATTTTTTACTCAGATTTTACATGCTTTTTCCATGCTTTTTAGACTTTTTGGGTGATTTTTTGCATGCCTTTTAGTCTAAAAATGGAAACTTTGACTCTCTGACCAGTGAGGACCCTGGCACTTGCCAAAAATAGAAAGTTTCTAAAAATAGAAAAAGCGAAAAAGCAACTTTCTAAAAATAGTAAATTCCCAAATGGCCTAAAAGTGCCAAAAACGAAAAAAGCAAAAAGCAAAAAAGGAAAATCCCTAAAAAGTAGGAAGTGTCAAAATTAGACGAAAGCACAGGCGATCCTCGTCTGCAGGGTCCTCTGAACACTTCTATGACGTTTACGCGCAACACAAGGCTTGAAATTACAACTTGGCTCAGGTGATGACTCCCAACTCAGACTATAAACCACAGAGCGAAAGATCTCATGAAAATGCAACTCAAAACTAAACCCTAAAACACATTGGCGAGGGTCCCCATGTGCAATGGGGCGAGGTGTGAAATAGGTCACAACATCTGGCGACTCCACGTGAGGAACGCTCTTGAACATTCCAAAGATAAATACCCATTATGAATCTGGAATCTCCAACTAAATCAAGCTAACTTACCTGTGGGTTAAAAAATGTACTCAGAAAGGAAAGGAACCCTAGATTGGATCAAGACACTTTTCCCTTTAATCACAAGTCTGTGCAAATGTGTTGGTTCCATCTCATAAAATCAGTATGACTCTTTGGTTTTGTCATGGCAAGCCGTGTAATTTGTCTTAACTCCAAAAGCATCCTTGGATAGAGCCTCGCTGCCAGCGAGCGTCCATAGCCTGGCGAGGTTATCTTCTATAAACTCACGGAGATTGCTCTACTTCTGGCGATTTATAATTTCTTTGATCTTTCTCTTTTAGTGACTGACTGAGTTGAGTGCACGCTTGTAGAGATGTCCGCACACCCAAAGCCAAATGTTTTGATTCTCATTTGTTTTCCTTTTATCCTTTTGATAATTCTTTTCTTTTTATATTTCTACATTTTGGCTTGTAAGCAATGAAGCTCACCTGGGTTTGAGTATTATAGTGGCGCTGGAGCCAGACTTTTGATTAGCCTAACCTTGACTTCTCCTAGGAGACCATAATGACTCAAAGAAATAATTAAGTGCGTAAAAATATAGTAATCTTCAATACTCAGTGTCTAGATACAATATATGATTCCCCTTCTAGCCAAGTACAAATCCTAACCTAAAGTTAAACTAGAATGATTCAATCTCGGATTCCGAAATTCCTAACAAGTATTTATCAATGGAATGATCCAAACATTTCTTTGCGGAATAAGACCAGAGTGTGTGTTTGAAACACTGTTACCTTCTTGCAAATGTGGACCCGCCATTTATTCCAACTAAACCTAAAGCAAAGCAAACAAACTAAACTAAGAAAGCAGGAAAAACTAAGCTAAAGCACATGAAAGCAAAACCAAACCCAACCGGAAAGCAACTAATCTAACTATGTACAAAAGCCAGACTCGCTAAGAGCCTAAGACTGGAAATAGTTTTTGAGAAATTGCCCATTGACGGGCAATGGGATATCCTCTCCGGTTAATGTCTTCAGTCTGAATGCATTGTCTCCAAGAATTTCCGAAATCTGATAGGGACCCATCCATAAATTGTCAAATTTCTCATGGTCTCCTTTTCGTTCATGCAGTTTGTCCCAGCAAAGGACTAAGTCAGAAATTCTAAATGCCTTTATTCTGGCTCTTCGGTCGAACCATCTCTTTACAATCCCTTGGTGCCTTACAAAATTTTCTAGTGCCTGATTTCCCTTCTCTTCCAGAAGTAACAATTGTGACAACCTGGTTTTGATCCTATCTTCTTGATCCAAGCACTCCTGCATGAACTGCAGCGTAGGGATTCTCAGCTGTATCGGAAATATGGGATCTTGTCCGTAAACCAGGTGATATGGCGATGTACCTAAGGAACTCTTTACTCTTACTCGATCCGCCCAGAGAGCGAATCTCAACTGCGTGTGCCAGTCCCCCGGGTACTCTTACTCTTTACTAGTACGAGTAAAGGTAAGGCCATAAGCCTGCAAGTTCCAACTTCAACAAAGTGACTTAGTAAAATCATCATGTCGGGAGTTGGGAGTCTGAGATGACATGAGAAGGGTACCCAAGGAAGGGAAACTCCAATGCTTTGGCAGGGAATGAGTGAAAGGCATGATGGGATGGACAAGTCTTGAAGTTCAGCGTTGAAGGTTGGACTTGGGTGGAAAGGCATGCTAGGAAGAGGAGCTCTGAAACTCTGACTACTAGGAAACACTTAGAAGATAGGACATGCCCTCAAACTTAGAGACTTTGGGGACCTTAGAGAAACACATGGGGGATAAAAAAGGAAGAACACACACAAAATTGAACTGGTGAAGATGTAGGAAGTACGAAAAAGCTATTTTGTTCAATAACATAAATTATTACAAAAAGGAGACACGACACTATGCAGCCTGAAAGTTTTGTTGATGCAACAATCAAATGGGCTGACTGGAACGATCATATCTGCAAGCCCTTGGCACATCCTACTACTCCAAATTGGCAGCCAATGATCCTAGATAGGCTACAATTGATTGAGAAGCAAGCAAACAGCCTTCCAAAGGGTTTCAAAGCTTGGAGGGATGGGGGAATTGCTGTTTCTTGTATCTATGTTTTTTTAGATGTTGCATGCATTAAGATATGTATGTTCCAAGGAATTTTTTGTATTTCACAAAATGGTGATGTGTATAATCAAAAGGATCAAAACACCCTAAGCTGCAAGGAACATGATCCATTTGGATGTGAGGATAGTAGTAAATGATAGTGGAATTTTGTTACATAGTCAAGCTTTTCTTTAAGATTTTTAAGCTCTTTCTGTTCTGTTGTAGGTCTTCACACATAGGTCTTCACATGTTTGATCTTAATGCTCTATGCTAAGTAGAGATACATCTTCCTTGGGTCCTGTCTGGGCCACGCCTTGGTCAATTGTAAATTCTTTCCCCATTAACATAATCTGTCTCTTTTTAAAATATACATTCTCCTTAAATATTGTTAAAGTTTTTAAGAAGCAATCAAACACAGTTCAAATGTAACAAAAGAGAAGCAAATTTATTTACATCAAAAGAAACCCACTGTTGTTTGGTATTTCTAAAACTGATACACATTGATCCACCCATCTTGATGACTATATAGCTATGTTCCAGCAAATTTCTGTTGGAAATATTGTCATTGATGTCAAGTTAAAAGATTAGCATGACTGAAGATAACATATTCTTGTGCATAGATTATCTTCTTGAGATTCAAAAGATTTAGAGAAAGCAGCATAATTCTGAGAAAGAAAGAAGACATAAGAACAGATTGAGAGGATACAAGTATGCAAATCTGAAGAAATATCATCAATTCTGAAAACAAAGGATGTGTTCAGAAGATATTAAAAGAAGGTATTAGAGTTGATTTTCTGAAATGTGAAAGAGAAGAATATTGATATGTTTGAAGAAACAATCACAAAACAGTATTGACTACAAAGCTGGAAAAAAAATAAAAAACAGCAATTAAAGCCACTTACAGTGAGTAAAACAAAAAGAGGAAAAAGGACAAAAATGAAAAAGACAAAGCACATAAGTCAAGAATAAAAGGTTACGTTTCATAAGTTTTAAAGGGCAGTGCTTCACAAAAGGCAGGTTATATACAATTTAATAAGAGGTGCGATTTATTTGAAAGAGTACAATCTTCAGCCTCAAAACAAAAGGTGTGATCTTAAATAAGATAAAATTACAAAAGGACAAAATTAAAAAAAAGACAAAACTCAGATTAATTTTATGAAGAGACACGATTAGTATTGTGAATAGATATATGACTCTTGGGAAAGATATGATTCTTAAGATACAAATAAAAGTTAGAAATGAATGTGAGTAAAAAAAGAGAGTTGTGTGGGATTAAAAATATATATCAAATCTACACCTCCAAATCTGCATATGGAGAAATAAGAAGCTCATAGTGAGAGATATAAAGGAGAGTTCATGCAGATATAGAAGAGTACTTTATGATCACATTTATGAAGACTATATGAGGCAGATCTGACCAGACTTAAAAAGTAAGCAATTCAATAAATTATTTCTGAGTTTTAGAGCAGATATAAAAAGAATAAATGGAAGAATTAGATGAAGAATATTTCAGACTCATTCTGAAATATATATGCAGCCCATGAGTGAAGAGTAATAGGGAGATTTGTAAGAGTTCATGGTAGGGTTATAGAGAGGAATAAACTACAGATTGAAGAGCAATTTGTAGAGGAAATTTATGAGAATATAGTGCCATGATTGTGATCAGTTTTGTAAAAAGAGATTGTGCATCATTTGGATCAGATTTGTAAAGGAAAAACATTGTGTGATTTGGATCAGATTTGTGAAGGAATATATCTCTTGAAGAATGTAGGATCAAATTTAAATGTGTTGGATCAGATTCGTGAAGGAGAATCATTGCAGATTTGGTGCAAGTTGAAGAGACATAATTGAGCAGAATTGTCCATCATCCGTTAAGGAAGCAACATTGAAGGTGGAACTTTGTTTCTAAAGTCATCATCTCTTGCTAAGTTGGTGCTTGGCAAGTGGGGGTTGGTGCCTATGAACTTTAGGAGTTGGTACTCCTTGTAGGTTGGTGCCTACTAAATTAGAGATAGGAGTTGGTGCTCCTTGTGGGTTGGTGCCTACTAAAGTGTGAGGGTTGGTGATTCAAGTAGGTTGGTGTCTACATTCATTGTAAAACTTATATAATTCATAAAGTACATTATTTGTACTGTGGTTTTCTCCCATAAGGGTTTCCACTTAAAATCTTGGTGTCAACTTATTCATATTGTTATATTTTTGCATGGTTAATTTTGTGTGGAGTTTAAAGTTGATAAAAGTTGAGAGGGTAAAAATTTGTTAATATACTGATTCACCCCACCTACCCCTCAGTATATTTTTGTGCTCTTCAATTTCCAGGACAAAGACGACAGGGGACAAACAGATGTGTTTCTGGGATGTTTGGGATAGGAAGCCATGTTTAGGGAACAACAGGGGACAAAAGGATGTATTTCTGGCATGGCTGGGATGGGGAACCATTTTTTAGGGGACAACAGGGGATGACAATAAAAAAATGGGAAAATTTAAAAATATAGGAAATTAAAGACAATATTTCTGCAGTCCATTAGAGTAAACCAAAGAGCTTTCGTTAGATAAATTGCTAGTTCTAGTACAAGAACAGGTATGGGTACAAAATATGGGTACACTGGAACGGTGATTTTTTTTCCTTGGGTATAGCTATATATATATATGCAAAATATATATATATATATAGAATTACAAATACATTTGATAGTATGATACTTCATCAATCATCAATCTTCATTAAATCATTGATCAATGCTAGTGATAAAGATAAATGCCAATTGATAGTTGAAAATTTCAATATATATGTCATATGTCATATATGTCTAGGACTCTAGAGTCATGATTCAAATGAAGATCATTGCAATTACAAAATTGAAATAAATACAATAAAAAATTTCTATAATTGTCTAAGACTCTAAGTCTTCAATCTTCATCAATCATCAAAAGGATCTAGATCAAATTCATTGTTTGTTTCAACATCATTTGAACCACAACTAAATGCATTGCCACTCATATTAGGTGCATCATGTGCAATAGTCTCATCATCATCATCTATAGTGACTCTAGCAAGCTCTGCAATATATGCATCCAAGTGGGCACACTTAGGGGCTATGTCCCAATTCTTTATTGAACCATCCTTGTACTCATCTTCCTTATGTGATAGAAGACACAAGTTGGAATGGACATAAACCAAGTCTTTTGCTTTTGTTTGCTGCCAACCGGTTATGCTTCATTGAGTGGATATAAGAGTATGTACTCCAATTTCGTTTGGCCAAAGAACTTGCAACCTGTTGAAATTGGAGAGAAAACCAAAACAACTAAAAAATAAAAAATGCAAAATAAATTAAAGAATGGTAAGTACTAAAGTCTACAATACAAATGTTAAATAATAAAAAATAAAAATTACTTGTGATAGAATCTTGATTGCAAGAGGCTGTAGGAACATAAAATATTGCCCGTGGAGGTACCACCATGTACGAGCATCTACATTGTATTGGTCTTGAAGAGCATAAAGACTATGATTCCGTCTTGAGATGAACAAGCCAACCTCTTTCCTAACATTTTCCACCACTTCTAGATCTGAGAAGTGCCTTTTGAATGCTCACTTGTACCCATTAGCAACTTCACTATCCCTATATGGTGGAGTTCTCCCTGGCAAAGCAAGTATCTGTGCACTATAGTATTTGGGAGACAATGCATATGCAAGGAGATGCAATGGTGTGTTCATCTTGTCCCAACGATGATGAATGATTTTTTCAACACTTCGAAAAAATGTTTCTTGGGGGTCATTCTCTTTTTCCCGCTATTATCACCTTTATTTTTTTCTATCATGGAGTCAATGCCATCATAGATTTCCCCCAAACATGGTCAATCTGTATCAGCAAAGTTGATCATACTCATGATAGGCTTGGTGAAACTCAAGACATAGTCCAGCCCACCAATCATCATCTAAGATCAATGACTTGACCTTCTAGGCCCTCTTTGAACTTGATGTCTTCCAAATGCTCTATTGGTTGCTAATAACCATGGCACCCAATGCCTCTCACACCTTCACAAGTCGTCTCAAAATGATTGTATGTGATGCAAATTGAGTCTCAACAACCTAGGATCATGTAAAACATAAGTTAATAACACATTAAAATATAAAAATATATTATATAAGAGTACATGGCATAAATGATAAATAGAATTAAAAAATAAATTACATAATTAAATTAAATTTACCTTCAACAATTCCAATCTCGAGAAAGTCTTGAAGATGCTTTGTGACATATGGTGGTTTGTCACAAACATATGGATCTCCTGATCCTCTTGGTATATATCTTTCACCCACTCTATTTGAGTGCAATTGCTTGCATCACCAAGTTAAGGGAGTGTACGGTGCATGGTGTCCAAAAAATGTGTTCATACCTTTGCTCAACCAAAATACATGCAGCCTTGCAATTTTTTGCATTGTTTGTAATGACTTAAACAACATTTTTAGGACCCACCATCTCTATGGACTCAATGAGGATTTTTGAAATGAATTTTGCATCCTTGATTTGCCCCTCACAATCAACTGCCTTTAAAAACATATCCCCTTTGGGGGACACTGCAATAACATTTATCAAAGGTCAGTTTTTGCAATCTTTCCATCCATAGGAAACAATAGACATTCTTGTTTCAATCCAAGAATCCCTAATTGGTTTGAGTGATGTCTCTACATGATTTTTTTCTTTTCCTAATAAGGTGGTGCACACCTTTTCATACCTAGGACCTTTGAAACTAGAAGGTGCACTATTGTGTAATGTCCCTTGCTGATCTGATGTAAATTTTCAAGTTTTAGTGCTTGGACATTTCGTCAGACACTTTGCTTAGCTGCTGCTTGCGGGTTTTTGTCTGGTTTCTTCTTGATTTGAATGATGTAAGATGCATGCAACAACTTCTAAAAGACTAATCTAATGATTTATCAATGCACTTTAAAGTAATGCAAATATATATCTATCTTTTCAATGCAACGACATGACTAAACTAATTGTATCTATCCTCAGCTACAACAAGAGACATTAGGTCAAACAGTTTGCATGCACTTTCCAGATTGCTTATGAACTGAGAATGGATTACAATGACTTGTCAAAGAATATCACCTCAAAGAAGATGATAGACAATGCAACTTTTGTTCTAATGGATGCAATTGTAAGGTAGTAATATATGACTATGTAACAAGCTACAACTACTGTGTTGACAGTGATATCAATATGATGCAGATACAGAGTGAATCTAGTGTTATTTCAGACTGTCAATGCAGTTATTAAGTATGTTTGCCAAATGATTACAATCTGCTGCATCTGAAACATGAAATGACTCAATGTAGCCTACAGGTATGCAAGATATTGAGATAATCGCTCATAATGAGTTCAAATGAAGAATACAAATACAAATATTACTGTAATGGACAGTGATCTAAGATTCTACTGCCAATACAAATATATAGATATTGAACCTGGACCAGTAGAACATTCGATGCTCTGAACGAAGACGTCCTTCCAATCCAAACTACGCCTTAGCTTCCAACCTTGCTCAATTAGCTGCCGCGCAACCAAGCAATGTCTTCACCAATGATTTGTTTGTTTTTGAGGTTTGTCGTCTTTTCCTTGAGAATCACCAATTTGTCTTTTCTTTTGCATCTCCAATAGGTTAGCGATAATAGAATAATAAATCTCAAGAGTCCGATATCAAGAATTATTGCTATTCCCTGTTTGTTCCTAAGTTTGCAAATATTCACCAATATAAAATTGCGATATCCTTAACTAGTTTCCTGGCATGGGTTTTGTCTCTTGTTTTTGTCTTGTCTGTTGGAAGAATTCGACTCCCCTTCTGGCTAGAGAATATCCTCTTGAATATTTCTATCTGATGATTGCCTTCTTGTGTTGAAAGGCTTGGATTCGTCTTTTTCCTGCTCTGACGTCTTTGTCTTATTCTGACTTGGTACAAATTATTTATCTTACCTGGAATAGTCGCTTCCTTATTGAATAGACAGCCCAACAATATAGATCAAACTAATTCAAGGACGCTGCTCCCGGTAATCTTCAAGAGTCGATATTTGTCTTTCACTTGGTATTTTTTTGTCTTATTTGATGAAGATGACAGATCTCTTTCCCTCAGCTTGTTTTTAGTGACTACTCTGTATTCTCCAGTTTTATCTAGCAATACCAATCGATTTTCCAATGTAAATGCAAACTGTAACAAAATTCCCACTAAATTGATTCACTTAAGCAAAATCCAAATTTGGCCAAAGGCCATTAAATTTGGCAATGGTAGATTTCCTCCTTAATCGAGTTGATGCTTGCAACAATACCTTAGCTGCTGCAAGTAGATTTTCCCAAATGTGGTTGCAACAATAATCCAGTTGCTGCAATGGTGATGGTGAGATAATAAACCATCTCAGCTAGGGCAGTAATACAACAGGCTACTGCACATCAATGAAGCACAAGTAGAAACCCTGGATGGATTTCTCAACTCTAGCTAGGGTTGATCTTTCACAACTAAACTTGGCACTCTAGAGTCTTCAAACCCTTGAGCGAATGCTAAGCATTTAGCTTCAACTTCTTACCATGCAGGTAATGAGAAATGATAACCAAATCAAGTGTGTCCAAATGCTTAGCCAACAACTTCTTAAATATATTTCTCATTCACTTTTCTAGAAGCTTCTAGAAGAAATATTATTTTATTCCTCAAGTGACTTCTATTATTTTATTATTTTATTTTTAAGTCACTTAATTCGCTTTATATTAAAAATTAATTAAATAATAAGTCATCCCTTTTGATATCATATTTTATTGGAATAACTTAATAAATAATTAATTTAATATACCTCCAATTCGGGGACATGACATATTGATTTCCGCCACCATATCATCCCAATATGGTGATTTCACCAAGTTGAAAGGAAGACCATTGGCATAAATGCAAAGTGCATTTTTTTCTCTGCAATGTCTCTTGCTTCATTTTGAAATTCCTTATCCAATCGGCTTCTTTTGCGGGAAGGAGTGGATCTTCTACTTGGATAGAGGGTGTCTCCAAGAAAGAATGTTGAGAGGCCATTACTGAATCTGTAGGTAAAGTCATTGTTGTTCTCTTTGCTAAAGGATGACTTCTCAATTTTGCTCTTTCACACATAGCATCGGCTTCTTCTTGTTCTATAATGAATGCCATAATTTTTTCCTTTGGCAACCCCTTCTTATTTCGCCCTCCACATATTCTAATCCCTTTCCCACTTTGTGCACATAAGTGAGCTTTCACTCGACAATACAAGCTCTTAAATTAGACTCCACACTCACCACAATCCCAAACGAATGCCCGACCTCCTGGAAGTTGTTCAAGCATCGTAACATGATTCCATAAAGGAGACGATCAATTTTAAATTTTTTGTTTCCATCAACACCCATTGAACTTGAACTTGTAGCCATTTCAAGTACTTTGCAATTTGATTTTGCTGTTATAAGAAATATTGAAACAAAATGAACACCAAAAAACCTTGAAAGAAATAGCAAAACTTGTTTCTTCTTTACTATAAAATATATATATATATATGTTTGAAAAAAATCGTCAAAAACCTGAAAAAAATCATCAAAAGCTTGAAAGAATCCATCAAAAACTTGAAATAATGAGTTAAAATGCATACCTTAGGTGATTAGATCTCCTTTGTGCAAGCTATCCTCGATTCCTTTCGCTCTTTGATCGATCTTCGAAAAACCAACAACCTTCAAAATGAAAAAATGGAGGCCAAATGTGTTTGATTAGAGCAATGAAATGTGAAATGGAGTGATGAATGAGAGTTAAATGGCACTTTTTAGGTTTACATGGTATTTTTTAAATGTTTTTTGGTTGCTTTTTTGGCGCCCAACGTTGCGGGAGTGCCCAAGAGCACCAGGGAGCACCCTGGAGCGTCCAAGTACCCTTGGGTTCTCTGTGGGTCTGCTCCCAACGAACCCACAGGGAACTTGGGGGTGCCTGGACGCTACCTGGGTGCTCCCCAGCTTGCTCTGGCTCCCAAATGACAGACCCATAGGGAACTCAGGGGGTGCCTGGACGCTCCCCAACCTGCTCTCTCTCCCAAACACTCCTGAAGTGGGCACAACGGGCTAAATAGAAGAACCTGGCAACATAGTTTAAATGAACAATTAGAGCTGAATTGAGAATTCACATGATTTGACATACATATTAACAAAATTTCAATGTCTAATTATTTGAGTTTTGAATTTTCATTGGCAATGTGCATATAAAAGTTCACAAAAAATGAAAAAGCCCAGAGCTGCAACTACAAAATGACAAAATCAAACTCTAGACAACTAGATCTTGCTGCTTCTATGCCTATGCCTTAACTTTGCCTAAATCAAAATCAGCGTCTGCATCTGAGTCACTGTCAATATTAAAACAAAGCTATTAATGTAATGTGGCAACCCTTCACAATGTGATGATTTTCTTATGAAAATGAATTATGTTTTTATTTTAAAAGATCCTGCCTCAATACAAATTTTGTATTCAACAACAATACCACTTTTTAGTTACATAGTTGAGTAGTAATAAAGACAATTAAATATTAGTTATTAATAAAATGTTGGTGAAAAATAATCACCTTCCAACGAATAAATAAAAAAGGGAAAATATAATTTAATAGTAATCATCCAAGTGGAAGATAAAAAATAATTCCATTTTAGAATTATTAAATTATATTTTCTTCAAATTATAATATTTACTTTTCCATCATAAACAAAAAAATATCAAAGAATAATTATGCCCTAAATTTAACTAAAGAGTTAAATGAAAAGAAAATCAAGTTATTGCTGTGAAAACAATTAAATCAATGGATAAAACTCAAACTCTTTTAATTACTAAAAATTAACAAAGTCCAACAGTTTTTGGTTGAGATAAGCAAGAAACGAGGGTTCTGAATGTTAGTTTTTAGATCAGAATTAAGTTAAGCAGAAATAAAACAATGAACACAATAACACAGCAAGATACCCTGGGAAAACCCTCCTACTCGAGGGAGAAAAACCCAGCCACAAATATATCTCTTATATATTGATGAAAGAGCAGAAGTCTGCTTTATAACATGGCCAAACACTAGTCCAACCTGATGCAATGAATATAGCATTTTTCTTAGATGCAAGATATACACAATATCGATGAGTTCTTCTTTATATGGATCTGCTCTCAGCAATAACATAATCTGCTGTAGATATCCTCGATATCAATCTGTACTAGACAACAATATAATCTGCTGCAAATAATTGAACTCCTCCTTGAGTGCAAACTTGAGTTCAGAAAATAATAAAGATGATCTTTTCTTGTATTGATCTCCTAGAAACAAATGGTCGATCTGCTGTATGTGCAAATTCCTCTTATAATAAACACAATCTCCTTGAAGAATAACTTCTATCTGCAATATAGAACTCTTGCTGTAGGAATTCGCACCTTGCTTGAATGAATAGAAATGGATGCTATGAAAGAATAACCAGCGCCTCCTTAAATACAATTCGAAAGGGAGATTTTCTAAACAATGTGTCCCTTCAATATGCAAAGGTCGGCCACCAATGAAAGGATGCGTCTCACACTATAGTCGGCCTCCTTTGAAATAATATAAATATTACTTACAAACAAATGAAATTGCCTCCAATAAATAAATAGCCTCTGGCTATATTTAATTTATTGCTTTGTCGTCGCTGGAAGTATGAAGCCCACAGCTATACATCAACGCTGAACCCCTTACAAATAGAGCCCCAGAGGGAAAAATCAAATCCAAAGTCCAACAGTTAAAATTCTAAAGCTTCTGCACTTTTTTGAACGCAAAATTTTGGATTGCACCTAACAAACTGAGATCCGAAGATTGAAAATCTTGCAAAATATTGTTTCCAAGATCTGTTTGTTAAATCTGAACAATAACAATGGTAAAAGCTGCTGGTGACTTGCAATCGAGAAGAGAAACTGCCCTGAGAAGAAAGAAGGAAATGATATCATGCTCATTTTTGTTTCTTATATGAAGTGCAGAAAGAATTTGCACTTTTAGGGGATGGCTAGCCATCTCTGGGATGGTTGGGGGATGCCTGGCTGCCCTGGGAATAGCTTGCCATCTCCTAACATTCCATGTCCATTTTCACAAGTACCTTTCAGGGAAAACTTTTTAAGGACAGCCCATGCCTGCATCCCTGCTGCAGGTACATGTATTAAATCTCGGGGAACATAGCCATATATATTTATATTCCCATTTATATCGTACTGATTCACAGAATATAAACAATATTGCTCTCGTAGAGTCCTACGACCTTGGGTTGCATTGGTTGTCTTTGTTGTAACAAAGGATTTGTTGCTTTCTGCATATCTGAATAGAAATATATATGTTGTTGTTGCATTTCATTATGTGGCCTATTTTGGTTTCATATTGTGGTTGGTTCTCTTGTTTGGAATTTGATCCTGTGGAGGTTTTGCAAACTTTCATAACCTTGTCCTGCCACTTTGTCTCCAAAAATAGGTTCCACTTCTCCAAATTCCATGACATCTTATACAAATATATTTCTATAGAACCATAGACCAATTCGTAGTTGTTTGGATAAACTATATTGTGCTTTTTGCATAGATTTACCATTGAATCATAACTACTGCAAAACTCTGCTTGACATTAACCTCTTTCTGGGAAAGTATTCTTCTTGAACTACTACATCAATGGAATTACAGATTACAAAAGGGATGTACAAGCTATATTGAAAATTAAGGGATCCTTTGTATGCAAAGGCAATGCATAGAGCATGGACTATATCTTTAACAGTATATTCAAAGCAGATTTGAATATTGTAGATCTCCTTGTACAAATGTTTTACATCAAGACTAAATTATTCTTCATATTCTGTGTTGTTAACAGCTTGAGGGCCAGGCTTGCAGAGTCATTCATGCCAAAACAACCCACGTTACTTGCACGCTGTTATGAGGAGCTTTTGTGCAAAAATCCAGCATCAGATCAATCAATATATTGTCTTGTCAAACTGCACAAGAAAGGTGGGAATGTTCTTTAATGTTTATTTTATGAGAAAAGTTGGTGGTATATTTGATGTTCTCAATTCCTTACATGGTCAATCATTTAGATCAGCTAATACCAAAGCTGCAATATTTTATCCAAATGATAACATATTGTTTGTGTGTTTATAAAAAAGTCATCCTACATCCTACATCCTACATCAAGGAAAACTTTGACCTAACTGATGCTTGCCTTCTCCATGTTAGAGATCAACTTTGTTCTATGTTCTACATAGAGATAAGACTTTACAAGAATGCATGTGGAGGCTTCGTCTTATAAATCTGTATCCACATAACTTGATCAAACTTATGCTCATTTTTAGATCTTCTATTTTGTAGATATTTATTAGAAGTATCATTTTGTATGTGCTTTGTGATGTGAGAATATAAAGTTTCCTACTTTGGTCTACTGCTCTATTATTTGTAGCCTGTGGTTTGTGATTAATTTTCAGTATATTCTTTTTTTAGAAGGCCTCTATATTCTTAGGCACAATTAGTGCTTCCCCACTTCCAATCACTGGCTTTCCACACATTATGTGATGTGGACAAGTAAGATATTTACTGCTTTAATGCAAGCCTGCCAAGCAGTAAGGGTTTGTGATGCACTAGATGCACTTGTCTACATAGTGAGGCCCACCATTAGACATTTGTTATTGGTAGTCAAATATTCATTGGGCCTCTTATCCAATATGGCCAAACAATCACATCAACGTATTCCATTGCCTTCCCAGTGAAACAAAGCCATAAATTGATTGAGCAATCCTTTTGACAACAGTGTAATAATAGTACTTGAATAAACACCCCTAATTCTTTTTTTGAAAATTTCCAACTGAAAATAAGTTACAATGCAATTTCCTTATCACTTTTTGATCACCCAATTCCCATTATGGGCAAGGTGAGAGCATACGGTGTATAGAACCACACAACTATCTAGAATGCAACAACTAGAAGGAAACACACTAGGTGGCAAACTGACAATCTCACTTCTTTAGTGGGGTGCGCTCTGCAATAACTGGAAAAGAAAACACATCAAGGCTTAATTAGCTGAGTGCACTTACAAAGCACAAGAATTTCCACTTATTTAGTGGGGTGAGCAAATACCAAACTTCCACTATTCAGTGGGGTAAGCAAATACCAAACTTCCACTATTCAGTGGGGTAAGCAAATTACACTCCACTTATTCAGTGGGGTGAGAATATACAACATTTCCACTTATTCAATGGGGTGAGCAAATACATTAAGAGCAAGGATGAAACCACTGGCGGTACTACCATCCAAGGTATTACAATATATCAATGTATTACAAAATCATCATTCGAGAACATTATCTTTTTGATTTATGCTGATAAAAAAGTTCTAATCACAAATTTCAACTGCTGCAACAACCCAGAATGAGCCAAATTACATAGATAACAAAATACTCAAGTATCCAACAATGGTATACCCTAGATAGATGACATTAGAATGCTGATTGCAAGTCTGATATCACTTGGTTCTACTGATAAGTTGTCAAATCAGAATTGAACACACATTGAGAGAACACTGAAAACTACTGATTACTAAAATTTGATTAACATTGAAAAATTATAAGATCCTCCAAAAACTAGAATTTGCATTGTAACTCCTATAGATCCAAAACCCATCTCAAACATCCTAAAATTACATACATGAAAAATAAGTTAAACGTTTATTTCATGTATGACCCTAAATGACCAAGAAGTTGTCCTAGAAAACATTTGGCAACAAATAACCAACCCTAGGCATCTACAAGTTATAACAAGTGAACACCAAAGTGAGGCGTTTCACTTCCAAACTTCCCATGCCTCATCCATAACTGGTATAGCCTCCTTAGAAATGGTACAACTCATAAATAGTTCAATTTGTCTATCTAAAGTTGTACGGTCTGCACAAATACCACCAGCAACAACTAAAACAACAGGAAAAATGAATTGGTTACCCAACTAGAAGATAGCCAAATGGTACGGCTAGAAAAGGAGGGTACAACTAGCAGACTATGGCCAACAAAAAAATCCTTCAAAATCCTTGTAGTTTAGAACACATCAAAAACCTCCATTTTTTGATAACAAATGGAAAAATTCACTTGTAGGTGCACCTATGGCTCTTGTATGAAAGCACCAAGACCAGCTAGGGGGTTTTCGTCCTTGAAATCAATATTTTGAAGAGAGTTTTCGTCTTCTTCAAGAAAATATGAGATGAACATAGGTTCTCTCAAAGCATAAGCAAATATTATATCATGTCTAACCTCTCAAATGAGCTCTCAATCCCTTTTTCTAACAAATGTAAAGGGAAAATATCAATAATACAAATTAATAATTCCCTTTTTCCTCCTCAAAGTCTTTTTCAAAATAAATAATAATCCAATGTGCAAAAAAGAATTCCTTGCCTTGGCATCCCATTTGATGCACAACTTATAATCCCATTTTAATAAATAATTACACTAAGTTGCTTTTTTGATATTTTTTCCATTAGACAACTTAATTAATAGTATTTTAATACCTCAATAATTTACCCAAGTTGCAGAGAGTATCAAAATGACACAAATATGCAATTATGACCATACCAATGTGTTCTTGAAGTTTTAGGATGATGAATTGAAGTAATTGGGTGACTTTATAAAAATAGTAAACTTCTCCAAAAAGTTTGGAAAGCTCCCAAAAGTTTAGAATTCAATTTTGAAAGCAACAAGAGGTTCACCAAGTCCAACTAAACTCAATGCCACAAACAAAACCTTTGCTAGACCAATCTTGTGCTCTTCAAGAACTTTAGAGTTCTCTCTTGCTCACCAATTAGCCTACAAGAAAACTCAAAAAATAGGCTAATTGTTCACAAACCAATTTTTCTTAAAAATGCTACATTACACATGTGGATTTGGATGTGATGATTACTTATATTTAACAAACAAGTAGATATTCATATCGCAACAACCCATAAATTAAAACCAACAGCCCCCAACAGACGATGCCATCTCACTATGATTTTGCCTCATGGAATGTTTCTTACCCTATCTCATGTACTCCAAAATGTGCTACTTAAGCACTTAAATTGGCCCAATTATTGCAAATGCTTTAGGAGGTCTTCAAGATTTGATATTACTTTTGGGGGGTCCTAAAATCCTCTAAAAGTGAAAAAGAAGAGGAGCCTATGGCTCATGGCACGATCTATACATGGATTCATTCCATGTTGCAAATGTTGATAAAATATCAGAATAATGAGATAACTTTATTGATAGAAGAGCCTTGCTCTTATACACTTTACAAACCCTACAAATTAGGGAGTTAACAAAATGTAAGTGAAAGAGTTAACAAAATGTAACTGAAAGATAATGAAAGCAAACAAAAAGGCTATAATCACGGAGACGTGATATAGGCAAACTGAAACTCAAGCTAAAGATTAAGTTAACTAAGATGACCATTAATATTTAATACCCTCCCTTAATGGTCATCGTACAAACAAAAGCCTAAGTCTACCCAAATTGTGTTGGTCATCAAAATGCAAAGTGTGTAGACTGCTACTCCTTCTGCTCAGTCTGCTCTACTATGTGAGCACTTTGCTAAAATGCTTCCTAGTTGGACTTCTCATCAGCCAACTGCTTTCTGCAATACCTTTGTATATGACCAATCTTCCCACAATAATGGCAAGTAAAAGACTTCTTGGAGCCCTGCTCCGAATCACCTTCCTTTCTGCTGAGTGGAATTTCTTTTGCCAAAGTCCTTGGCAGTAAATGTTTGTTCAACACTTGGAGACTCACTGCTGCTCCCAAACTGCTTCTTCCATTGATCTTGTTGCAAAAGCTTGTTGCACATCTCATCAAACTTCAAGTCAACATTGGTAGATGTAATGTTGAACATTTCGATGAAGTGTTCGTAGGAATGTGGCAAACTTTTCAAAGTGATCACCACCATATCCTCCTCTTCTACCTTATGACCAATGGCCTCCAATTGCTCGCGAATATTTTTTACTTTCATCAAGTGCTCCTGCAAAGACACTTGGTCATCCATCATAATAGAAAAGAGGATATTCTTCAGAAAGAAAGCCCTTCCTTTGTCTGAGGTCGCATGAAGATCTTTCAAATGCTTCTAGATGTCCACAGTGGATTTACCAGATGGTATTTTTGGTAACATCTCATCGGCAATAGATAATTTAAGAAGCATGACTGCCTCCCTATTACTTCCATCATACTTGTCCTGATCCTTCCCAGTAGTAGAGGGACGAACTTCTGTACCAATAACAAGCTCATCCAGACACTGGTACTCAAAGATGGTAAGCATCCTTTGCTTCCATGTGTTGTAATTCTTTCCATTGTGTTGTACCCCAAATTAAAATTTTTGCTACACTTAGGCATTTTGAAGAAATGAGTAAAAGTCTTGTCAAATTTGTCAAAAAAGGTCAAAATTTGGGTTTGCATGTCTTGCATGAGGGGTAAAAATGTGAAATTTCCAAAATCTGACGATCTGGGTCTGCTCAAAGCGACCTAATCTACAAAACCCAGATCTCAGTTTTTCATCCCTACTTTTTAGGAAAATTGCTATTTTTAGAAATTTTCTAAAAATAGTAACTTTTTCTGAGTTTTTCTGGGTTTCTTTCAAAACATATACTGGCAAAATTTTCTAAAAATAGAAAGTTTGTCCGCCAGGGTCCAAACTGACTTTGATTGGCTCAAAATACTTCCATATTAGGCTGGTGCAGTCAGAATCTCAAAAAGATCAGTTTTTCCCTAGTGGGTCTATTTTGCTTTTTCAGAAGCATTTCAGGAGCTCCGAAGTTATCAATGGAGGTTAGTTAGTTGCCAAGCACTGAACAGAAGGTGAAATGATGAACATGCACGAAGAACGAAGAAGGAAGGTGAAATCTGTAAAATTTTGGCTAACACTGCTAGCCATGGGCGCCCCAGGAGAGAATAGGCGCCCATCTTTTTAGGGCATCAAATGATGTAATTAGGGTTTGAGCTTCCAAGCAAAGTTGTTCAGTTTCCTCCCAGCTTCGCAGTGAGTCCGGCAGTGCAGTCATCGGATCATCCAGTCGTCCGGGATTCGAGATCAAACGAAGGAGTTTCAAACAGAAGACAATGAAATCATGAAAATATCAGAAAATTTTCTAAGTCTGGGAACTTTTAGTGCCTCAAGTGCCTAGGGGCACCCAGCCTTTTGAGGGGCCTAACTCAGCAGTTAGGGTTTGTAGATGGGGTCGATCTCTTCAAAATTCAGTCAGCTTCGCAACGGATGTCTTCGTTAGAGCATCTAACTGGTCAATCTCCGACAAATCTAGGTCAAAATTGAAGGTATAAGATGAAGGTTTGAATTTGAAGATAAAAGCAGATGAAAATATTCTAAGTTTGGAGCAAAGGGGTGCCCCTAGAAGAGAAAGGCACTGATAATTTCGAAGGCCCAAATGGATGATTTTGCCAGTGAAACGCCCAAAATGACTTCCTTAGAATTGACAATGAGTGGATTGTTGGTGATGAATTTCTTGAGGTTGAGGGTTTTGAGATCTTAGTGGAGTCCAACTTTGATACTCATTTGACTAAACTACTTAGGAGAGGCAAAGCCCTAGGAGCTTCATCATCAGGACCTGCATCCCTCTAGCATAGCTCTATTTATAGTAGCAACTAGTAAGAGTCATTTACTACTATTGATTTTTTGAAACTTTGTACTTAGTTTATAGGTTGACTTTGTACAAACTATATTGTAATTGAAATTTTGTCATCTATCAATTATGCATTGTGAACTAATGCTTTGAAAGATGTGGAATGCAATGTAATCAGCGATATGAATATAAACAACAAAATTTATTTTCTATGATTCATTAGTTAAACTCTCTATTTTATTTGGTCTCTATAACTCTATTGCTATAGAAATGCCTTCTAATTAAAATAAAACAGTTTTTGTCTCTTATTCTACAATTTTTTACATTTTTTTAAAAATCCGATTTTTTCAAAAAATCTTGAACTTTTGGTTTGCCGATTTTTTCCCCAAAAGGTTTTTGTTGCTATGGACTTGAAAGTGCAAATGTGAAGGTTCATGAAGAAACAAACTTTCAAAACAAGATGCAGGGTGATGAAGATAGTTGCATAGAAGATGAAAAGGAAAGTATTGATCAAGAGACACCTTGAAATGATCAACATGAGATAGTAGAAACAACTCCAACAAATACACCTACAAATGATCAAAATGAGACTCCATCAAAGGGTCCATTAATGACTTCATCAAAGTTTGTTCAAAGAAATCATCCAGAAGATCAGATTATACAAGAAGGAAGACCAAGAACCACATGACAAATTGTTAATTATATCAAAGATGGAGATGTCTCCTTGCTGTCCAAGATTGAGCCCAAAAGTTTTGAAGCAGCTGAAGATAAACATTGGGTAGCTGCTATGGAGGAAGAGCTTGATCAAATACAGAAAAGTGAAACCTGGGAACTTGTTTTGAGACCCAAAGACAAGAACGTGATTGGCACAAAGTGGGTGTTCAGGAACGAGTTGAATGAAGATGGTCAAGTGGTAAGGAATAAAGCAAGACTTGTATGTAAAGGTATGCACAGGTTGAAGGTATAGATTTTTAAGAAACTTTTTCTCTTGTTGCACGTTTCAAAGCTATTAGAATGTTGTTAGCTTTTGCTACTTTCAAAGATTTCAAGATTTATCAAATGGATGTAAAATAAGCATTTCTAAATGGTAACTTGAATGAAATGTACGTAGAACAGCTAGATGAGTTCATCATTTCAGAAAATAAGAACTATGTGTGCAAGCTAAAGAAGGCACTCTATGGGCTGAAAGAAGCTCCATGTGCATGGTATGCTAGATTGGATAGATATTTGCAACAACAAGGTTTCAGAAGAGGGATTGCGGACAACAATCTCTATGTCAAGGATGAAGGTAATCATATGCTGATTGTTGTTGTTTATGTTGACGATCTTATCTTTGGAAGAAATAGTGACAAAATGTGTCAAGTTTTTGCCAAAAACATGTAGAAGGAGTTTGAAATGTCTATGCTTGGTGAGTTGTCCTTTCTTGGTTTGCAAATTTATCAATCAAATAAAGGCATATTCATTTCTCAAACCAAGTATATTAAAGAGATGTTGAAGAAGTTTAGAATGGAGGATTGCAATCCTGTAAGTACTTCCATGGCGACAAGATACATGTTGAGTAAAAATGATGAGTCCCCAGATGCTAACCAAACTTTGTACAGGTCTATGATAGGAAGTTTGTTGTATGTAACAACTACTAGACCTGACATTATGCAAGCAGTGGGTTACTTAGCTAGATTTCAGGCTACTCCAAAAGACACACACGTGCATGTAGTTAAGAGGATCTTCTAATATCTCAAGGGTAATATGGACTATGGGTTGTGGTATCCAAAAGGCAAAGATTTCACTCTCACAACATACACAAATGTAGATTGGGGTTGAAGTGTTGATGATAGAAAGAGCACAAGTGGAGGTGCATTTTTTCTAGGAGATTGCCTTGTCTCTTGGCTGAGTAAAAAGTAAGCTTCCATTTCTTTATCTACAACTGAAGCAGAGTATATTGCAGCAGTTTCTTGTTGCACACAAGTTCTATGGATGAAGCAAACCTTGAAGGACATAAAGGTAGAGTATGAGCATCCTATTTACATCTTTTGTGATAATATGAGTGCCATTAATATTTCAAAAAAGTCCAGTTATGCACTCTAGGATTAAACATATTCCTATGAAGTATCATTTTTTGAGAGAACAAGTTAGTGATCAACAAGTTAAGTTAGAATATGTCACTACTAAAGAGCAGATTGCGGATATATTTATTAAGCCTCTTCCAAAGGAAACATTTGAATACTTGCGGAAAAAGTTGGGAGTGACTTCACTCCATCTTTGAGTAGTTGTTTACACTCAGGGGGAGCTCTCCATTGTCACATTTTATCAAACCCGTTTCAGTTATCTAACCCGTTTCAGTTTTCCATTGATGTCAAAGGGGGAGTAGTGAGTCAAGGGGAGTAGTGCAGGTTTTAGGTGGTGTTGCCATCAATGACAAAGGGGGAGATTATTGAATATTTTGTAATTGATGTCAAAGGATTGGCATATTTCTTGGGTCGATTTTTCCAGAGGTAATATGATCATGTTTTCTATGTTCATCACGCTCTTCAAAAATATATTATTGTGGCGATAGTTTACCAATTTCATTGTGGTGGTCGTGTGTTGTGAGTTGATCTAGGCGATTATTGCATAGAGTTTTAGACAGATTGAAGAGGATGTTGGGGCTTTTGAGACTCACGTGTGGGATATTCCTCGGCCTATTGTCACGATTTTCTTAAGTGAACATTGAATCTTTTGAAACAACAAAAGTTACGCTACTACCAAACATTCTGGATGCTGCTATGTGCTGCGGATTATTTTCTAGACATGACCATTGATGGATTTTTTTCTTTGTGAAGAAATGATTAAACAAAAGCCTATAGTTTGCATTGTCCATTTTATGGAGGTTTATGATAAAGAGTTAAGTGAATTAGGAGGATGTTGGGTGGCTTGTAGCAATAGTTTTTATGACATGATTTTAAGGTGAATTGCTTGGTAACACCTTGCATAATGGGTGGCGACGGCTTTAGGTATACATGTTGGAAATATCTCTGATGAAAACAAAGTGTGGGGAAATCCTATAAGATCCCAGTTGTTTCAATCCCCATTTGCATCTTTGTCACCGCATGAATCAATTAAGTAGCCTAGTTTGAAGGATTAAAGATTTCTAGCTGTTTAGCTTTTAACATATAACTCAGATTTGCTTTCTGATTACTGTGCGTACAGTTCATTGAATATTCAAGTGATGTGGATATTTGGGAAAT
Source organism: Sequoia sempervirens (assembly GCA_007258455.2). Classification (NCBI taxonomy): domain Eukaryota; kingdom Viridiplantae; phylum Streptophyta; class Pinopsida; order Cupressales; family Cupressaceae; genus Sequoia; species Sequoia sempervirens. The sequence goes on along the minus strand of VDFB02193867.1, from coordinate 618,383,495 downwards.
TTCAGATTTGAACTGTGTTGGCACTATTTTCTTTAGTACAAGGGCCTCAACTGAGGCACTAGAAGCAGTGAGAGCCGCTAGCCTTTGTCTAATGAATGCCCCTGATTTTATTTTTGAGAGATCTGTTCACTCATTGAAGTGTGGGCTGATGTTTTTTTTTTCATGTAACATTCATGGTTTACATTGCAATGCATAAAGTAGATAGCATAATGATTGTAACTAGAAATAAACTTTTGCTTTCATTAAGGAAAATCACTCCATACGTAACATATTTGAAACAACTCAGAAATCAGTCATTTACAAATGAATATCAGACCTGATAATAACCAGTTCAGACCTGAAATAAGGGCTCAAACAGCAACATAGTCTCTCCAAACTTGCAACATCCAATACCAATGAGATAGGTAGTGATCCCCTTGCAAACTCAATGCCAAAGACCAACTTCTCAGGCACCAATGAAGGCAGATATTTGAAATATGCTAACCAATTTTTTTGCCACAGTTTTACACAATCACCAACACTTGGCCAACTTGATTAGCATTAATGCCAAATCCAAAACACTATCAAATCAACTCTAACCAAGAATGCGCCCTAAAACCACTTAAGGAAGAGGGGTGGGCATATGGTCAGAGGATCCCTAGGATCCAAACTTGATACAAAAATAGAATGCAACTGAAACTGAAGATAAAATTCAATGTCAAGAATGTGCACTCAAGATCCTAGTGAGGGCGAGGTGCTAACATATGATGGAGTAATTATTAGAAATTGAAATAACTAGGCGGATAACCAGCCATATAAACTCAAACTAACTAATTCTTCCGCTGCAGCGGGCATCCACTTAGGAGTGGGATTCACCACTTGATAGTGGGTATAAAGAGAGGTACAAGTTCAATTCTCCACACTAGCGGTAAACCATCCAGGGGTATTTAATGTGAAATTTTACAAGTAATTGCAGCAAATAACATTGGTTGGATTAGTACTACTATATCTCAACCTTACATTCAAAAAGTCTACAAATTACAAGTATTACAAAGATAGAGAACAATGATAAGAATAGGAGAATGAGTTCTATCAATGATTTAACACTCCAATACTGAAAACTGAAGGACAAAACTGAACTTCTATCAATCTGATTACGAAGACCAGCAAACTGAAACTGAAAACCAGCAACTGTGAAAACAAAGAAATGCTCATAACTCTATTGGTATACCTCCAAATGATGCCAAATAAATTGCAAAGGTCCTCTGGAAGACTGGCGACCAATTTTGAACACTGAAACAACAGCTAGAAACCCCCAACAATTTGGCATGAATTCCAATGCCTCTCCAAATGGTACGGCCCAGCTGGGAAGTACGATTTTCTCTAGAAAATTGAGTTCTTCAAACTAAAATCTCAAAATTTGCAGGAGGGGTTGCCCAAGGCCAACAAAAACATTGCTCAAATACCTAGAACAAAATTCACAATGTCCAAAGAGTTGTAAGCAAAAATCGATTTCAGCTGTAGACAAACCAGCAACACCAAAACTGATAAAAACTCCAAAATTCATCAACAATGAACTCCATCTGCTAGTCTGAGTGAGAAGCAGCAATAAAACCAACTAGGTGTTGTCTTGCAAACACGAAATTGGTTGAAATCTAGGAGGTAAGCATCCCTTGAAGAAATATTCACAATGTCATTTCGACAGCATAACAATATCATAAATTCATGCATACCAAATGCTGGAGAAAACTTTATTTTTATAGAGAAGAAGAAAACTCGTCAACTTCCTTTCAAGGCATGCCAAAAGCCACTGAAAAAACTTTTCAAATTTCCAAAATTCATAATTCCTCAAGATGGTGTCCCATTTCATGGCAACATAAAAACTTTATTAAAAAATAATAAAACACATCTATGAAGGCGTCCCTCTCCATGCCCCTCTTTTAAATACAACTTAAAGTTATCCTCCTAGGCCAAGGGGGTCAACAAGGAAACATAACATTAATTGCCTTTATTAAATAATTTCCAACAACTTCAGCATTTTGAAAGTTGCACCAAAATTACCAACTGCTCCAACAAGAATAGAAACACACTGAAGCACTGCCAATAGGAGCACTGCTAAAAATAGTATTTACTATAAATAGTAAACACCCAGAAAATGCCTCAAACCTCCAAGCAAGGAAACCCTAATTTTACCTCAGCGAGCCTACGGGCCTTCGGAATAGACTGATGAGTAACTAAGCTGATCACTAATGAGAAGGGGACATTACAGTCCGCCCTCCTCGAGATTGTTTGTTCTCAAGCAACCGTAAAGATGGATGAAACAAAATATGTTCTCCTTCCCACGTGGCATCTTCAATAGGCAAGTTCCTCCATCTAACCAAGTACTCCTTGATTGTTCTTCTTCTCAAGGAAAGCTCTCTAGTGTCAAGAATCTCTGCTGGAATCAACACCAACTGACCTTCCTCATCCAATGGAGGTAATTCTAAAGTAGCCACAACATTGTGCCCTAGTGCCTTCTTGAGGCGTGACACATGAAAGACGTTATGCACCCTACTTTCAGTTGGAAGCTCCAACTCATATGCCACTTCACCAATCCTTTTGATGACTTTGAAGGGACCATAATAACGTGGCTTCAACTTTTTTGCACCACTCTTCTTAAGGGAAGATTGTCAATAGGGATGAAGTCTCAAGTAGACCATGTCTCCCACTTCAAAAGATCTCTCAATACGCTGTTGATCAGCATATAACTTTTGCTGATTTTGAGCTTGTTGCAGATTTTCCTTGAGAGATTTCAAGATGTCTTGGCTCTGCTAAAGCATATCCTTTGCTTGTGGAGCTCTACTATCACCAAATACCAAATCTACAAAGTTAGGAGCATCATAACCATAAAGAGCCATAAAAAAGAGACATCTTAATTGACATATGATAGGAAGAGTTGTAGCAATACTTTCCCAAATGAAGCCACTTAATCCAAGCTCTTTGCTGCCCCGAAACATAATTTCTAAGGTAGCCTTCTAGCCACTTGTTGACAATCTCAGATTGCCCATCTGTTTGTGGATGATAACTAGTGCTTGGAGTAAGCACTGCACCACTCAATCTGAAGATCTCTTGCCAAAAAGCACTTAGGAACTTGCTGTCCCTATCACTGACAATGGTTTTAGGCAACCCATGCAAATGGAAAACTTCTCTAAAGAATAACTCAGCCACTTGAGCTACTGTAAAAGAAGTTGTGACAACATAAAAATGAGCAAATTTTGTTAATCTATCTACCACAACAAAGATGCAATCACGTCCTTGCACCTTAGGCAACCCAGTGATAAAATCCATTGCAATACTCTCCCATTTTTTATTTGGAATTGGCAAGGGCTGCAACAAACTAGCTGGAAAAGAATGTTCATTTTTATTCTTTTGGCAAATAGAACATTCTCTTATGTAATTCATGATCTCTTCCTTCATCCCTTTCCAAGCAAACCTTTCTCTAATCTGCTTATAAGTCTTGAATATGCCTTGATGACCAACAAGAGGAACATCATGAAAAGACTGTAGAATCTTTTTTTTAAACTTAGATTCATGCACTAAAAAAATCCTACCTTTATAGAAAGTTAACCCATCAACCAACTTATACCTTTCATCAATCAAATGACCTTCAAGCAAGCTGGTTGCAAACTGATTTTTAGCATAATCAGCAGCAATTAACTCCTTCCAATCTGTTGATAACTCACAAAGTGACTGCAAATGGGGTCTTCTTGAAAGAGCATCAACCACTATGTTATTTTTCCCTTTGACATATTCAATGTCAAAGTCATATGCTTGGAGCTTACTTACCCACTTATGTTGCCTTTCATTCAAATCCTTTTGGCACATAAAATGTTTAAGACTGTTGTGATCAGTCTTAACAACAAATTTACTCCCCACCAAATATTGACGAAACTTAGATAATGCGTGCATAATAGCAAGCATTTCTTTGTCATATATTGAGTAAGATTTTTCTGCTCCTCTCAACTTTCTGCTCTCAAAGACAATGGGGTGCTTGTCTTGCATGAGAACAGCTCCAACTCCCTCACCTGAAGCATCACATTGCAATTCAAAGGGCTTTGTGAAATCTGGTAGGGCCAACACTGGACATGAGCTCATTATGTGCTTGAACTTGTCGAAGACTCCTTGTGCCTTATTTGTCCATAGGAAAGCTCCTTTCTTTGTAAGATCTGTAAGGGGGGTTGCCATGTGAGAATATCCCTTGACAAATCTTCTATAGAATCCGCACAAACCCAAAAATCCTCTCAAGTGAAATATTCTTTGGAGGTGGCCAATCAAGGATGGCTTTAATCTTCTTTGGATCAACTTTGACACCCTTGGCACTAATGATGTGGCCAAGATACAACAGCTCCGTCATCCTAAACTCACACTTTGATTCTTTGACAAACAAGCATTCCGCCTCCAAAATGCTAAGCACTTCTTCTAAGTGCTTGAGGTGCTCTTCCCAAGACTTACTGAAGATGAGAATATCGTCGAAGAAGATGAGCACGATCTTCCTCAACTGCTGTCTAAAAATCTTGTTCATACAAGATTGGAATGTAGCTAGAGCATTTGTCAAACCAAATGGCATGACAAGAAATTCAAAATGCCCAAAATGGCATCTAAAAGTTGTCTTCTCAATATCCGCCTTCCTCATCCTGATTTGATGATAGCCCGAATGAAGATCAATCTTCGAGAAAAACAAAGCCCCATGGAGCTCATCAATAAGCTCATCAATCCTAGGAATAGGATATCTATTCTTGATGGTCTTTTGATTTAATGTGCGGTAGTCAACACACATACGCATTGTTCCATCTTTCTTTTTTACCAACACCACTGCTGAAGCAAAAGGGCTTTTGCTTGGCCAAATAAAACCCATCTCCAAAAGCTGTTTGATGGCTTTCTCAATTTCATCTTTTTGCTTCTTGGGACAACGTTAAGGTGTGGTGATGACGGACTTTGCTCCTTCTACTTCAATCACATGCTCAAAACCTCTTTCAAGAGGTCTCCCAAGAGGTAGGCTACCAAAGACTTTACTCTTCTTGGTAAGTAAGGCTTGGAAATCAGGATGATATTGCCTCTTTTCTTCCACTAGATCAGCTGGTAGGACCATACACTCTGCTGCCCATTCAACTTGATCATGACGGATCAGCCTTTAAATTCTTTTGAAAGAGACTATCCGAGGGCCCCCATTAGACATCCCTCTTAAGACAACATTCTTTCCTTTTGACTAAAATTTCAGCTCCATAGTTTGCAAATTCAAGGTGATCTCACCAAGAGATCGCAACCATTGTATACCTAACACTGCATCGGTATCACCAATACCCACAACATAGAAATCATCTTTCACTTCATAATTACCTAATTGAATAGAAAGGTTAGGAATCTTCTTTGTACATGACATGGTGAAACCATCAACTACCATCACTTTGAAGCCTTCAAACTCTTTAGTCTTCAAGCCTCTCTTTGTCACCAATCCTTCATCAATGAAGTTATGAGTTGCTCCAGTATCAATTAGAGCAACTATCCTTTGAAAACCAACCACTCCACGAACCCTAAAGGATTCATTTTTTTGAAAACTTGATAGTTGTGCTAAAGCACTACCATCTCCAACCTCATTAGGCTTCTCTTTTGGAGCTTCTTCACCATCACTACTTGTTGATTCGTATTGCTGATAAGATGAATCAGATTCTGATCCATAATCAGAATAGCCCTCCATTTGATGTGCTTTGCCTCTTCCATAGCAATGGTGACCCTTAACCCAAGGTTCACGGCAAGTGTAGCAAACACCATCCTTTCTAAGCTGTTCTCGGAGCTCTTCTGACATATTTGGCGGAAACTTCTTTGGCAGATTTGAAGAATGTTTTTTATCCTTCTTATGGCTGAAAGGTTTCGAATGAAACTTAGGTCTTGGGGCTGCCAACTCCATGCTCCTCACTTTCTTGATGGCTTCATTTAAAGTTGGTGGATCAAAGGCTTTGACCCATCCCTTCAAAGGCTCCATTAATCCTTCAAAAAAGAGAACCACAAGTCTTCTCTCACTAATGTTAGGTACCATTATTGTTAACCTCTGAAAATCAGCCACATAATTTTCTAAAGATCCTTGTTGCTTCAACTATGCCAATTCTTTGAATCTCAACTCAGGATCCTTGGTATCAAATCTTTCAATAAGCTTGTTGGTAAACTCATCATAGGTGCGGATGGGGTTATGGCCAAGAGTGACCAAACCATGAGGCCATCATTCGTGAGCTATTCCATCCAAATGCAATGTGGCAAATTTAATTGCATCTTCCTCTGGCATTGGTCTGAGAGAGAGATAGTTATCCAATTTCTGCACCCATGATCTAGCTGTACACTTGTTACCACCATCAAAATGTTCCAAAGTTTTCTTTCCCAAAGCTTGATAAAAATCATTTCTAGGCACCATAGGAGGACGTTGCTCAATCCTTCCACCATTTCTTTGACTCCTTTGATTCATGTATTGATCAAAGGTCCAAGCATCTCTCATATTAAGAGGTAAGGAAGCATATTCCATATAAGCCTGTCGTGCATCATCAACAAAAGTTGTTGTAGCTTCAACTGGTTGTTGCTCTTCCCTTAGAGTGAAAGTAGGGAAAAAAGGTCTAGAGGAGGACCCACTAGAAGTTGCGGTATGCTGACCCACAATCCTATCTCTTCTATTCACCTGCGGACTGCCATTACTTTTATTCCCATTAACTCCATTGCTTTCACCAGTTGGATTATTTTGGGGTTGAATGATATTCTAGGTTGCTTGCTAGTCCAACTTGGACAATAATCGAAACATCATGTCGATCATCCCATCAAACTTTTTTTCTACTCTGTCCCTTTCTTCATTGGCTTGCCTAACACTGTCTGACATTATTTCAATTGTTTGACCAGCTCCTTCAACTAACTTTTCCGTACCTTCAACTATTTTGCCAAGATCTCTTAAGGCTTCTGAAAATGTCTCTGCCTTTGGAACGGGTGGAAATTGATGCCGATTTCTGGCCTGATTTCTGGTGAATGGTCCAGTTTCTCTTTCACTCATCAGACAACTGACTACAAAATGTTATAGGATGGTAGGGTCTTCTACTCTGATACCACTGAAATATGCTAACCAATTTTTTTGCCACAGTTTTACACAATCACCAACACTTGGCCAACTTGATTAGCGTTAGCGCCAAATCCAAAACACTATCAAATCAACTCTAACAAGAATGCGCCCTAAAACCACTTAAGGAAGAGGGGCAGGCATATGGTCAGAGGATCCCTAGGATCCAAACTTGATACAAAAATAGAATGCAACTGAAACTGAAGATAAAACTCAACATCAAGAATGTGCACTCAAGATCCCAGTGAGGGCGAGGTGCTAACATATGACAGAGTAATTATTAGAAACTGAAATAACTAGGCGGATAACCAGCCATAGAAACTCAAACTAACTAATTCTTCTGTTGCGGCGGGCATCCACTAAGGAGTGGGGATTCACCACTTGATAATGGATACAAAGAGAGGTACAAGTTCAATTCTCCACACTGGCGGTAAACCATCCAGGGGTATTTAATGTGAAATTTTACAAGTAATTGCAACAAATAACATTGGTTGGATTAGTACTACTATATCTCAACCTTACATTCAAAAAGTCTGCAAATTACAAGTATTACAATGATAGAGAACAATGATAAGAATAGGAGAATGCAGTTCTATCAATGATTTAACACTCCAATATTGAAAACTGAAGGACAAAACTGAACTTCTATCAATTTGATTACGAAAACCAGCAAACTGAAACTGAAAACCAGCAACTGTGAAAACAAAGAAATGCTCATAACTCTACTGGTATACCTCCAAATGATGCCAAATAAATTGCAAAGGTCCTCTGGAAGACTGGTGACCAATTTTGAACACTGAAACAACAGCTAGAAACCCCCAACAATTTGGCACGAATTTCAATGCCTCTCCAAATGGTACGGCTCAGCTGGGAAGTACGATTTTCTCTAGAAAATTGAGTTCTTCAAAATAAAATCTCAAAATTTGCAGGAGGGGTCGCCCAAGGCCAACAAAAACATTGCTCAAATACCTAGAACAGAATTCACAATGTCCAAAGAGCTGTAAGCAAAAATCGATTTCAGCTGTAGACAAACCAGCAACACCAAAATTGATAAAAACTCCAAAATTCATCAACAATTGAACTCCATCTGCTAGTCTAAGTGAGAAGTAGCAAATAAACCAACTAGGTGTTGTCTTGCAAACACGAAATTGGTTGAAATCTAGGAGGTAAGCATCCCTCGAAGAAATATTCACAATGTCATTTCGACAGCATAACAATATCATAAATTCATGCATACCAAATGCTGGAGCAAACTTCATTTTTATAGAAAAGAAGAAAACTCATCAACTTCCCTTCAAGGCACGCCAAAAGCCATTGAAGAAACTTTTCAAATTTCCAAAATTCATAATTCCTCAAGATGGTGTCCCACTTCATGGCAACATAAAAACTTTATTAAAAAATAATAAAACACCTTTATGAAGGCGTCCCTCTCCAAGCCCCTCTTTTAAATACAACTTAAAGTTATCCTCCTAGGCCAAGGGGGTCAACAAGGAAACATAACATTAATTGCCTTTATTAAATAATTTCCAACAACTTCAGCATTTTGAAAGTTGCACCAAAATTACCAACTGCTCCAACAAGAATAGAAACACACTGAAGCATTGCCAACAGGACCATTGCTAAAAATAGTATTTACTATAAATAGTAAACACCCAGAAAATGCCTCAAATCTCCAAGCAAGGAAACCCTAATTTTACCTCAGCGAGCCTACGGGCCTCCGAAATAGGCTAATGAGTAACTGAGCTGATCATTGATGAGAAGGGGACATTACAATATTGGCCTATACAACAGCAGGCTAGGGAACTGTGCAACACCACAAAGAGTGCGGCCTCCCAGGAGGGGTGATCTACCCTAAAAAAATCTGAAAACCAAAAAATCCAAACATCCACTTAAAATGTGGCACCTTGGAAAGAGGGATCCAACGAAGCAACACCCAAAAGGAGTTCCCAAGCCAAAACAAAGTTATGAACCTTTATCAAATTCTGCCCTGGAAATGATAAAGTCCAGAAAACTTAGAAAACAACTTCAAACCACTGAAAACCACCCTGGAAATTAACGCCAAACCATACCAAAACGAAGCCAAGCTTCCACACACCAAAACCCAAAATCATCTCCTCAAAAATATTCGAATATCTTCATCTTTCCTTTGCCAAAATACTAAAAGTCAGAATTTTGAGAAGCTTTGGGTGATCCTTGAGTGGAATCACACCAAACCTGGCTAGCGTGGGTCTCTCACCACCAAAACCAGCTCCCAGTGTAGAGGGTTTCCGTCCTCAACATGCAACAGTAAACCTCTGGAGAAAATCTAACAATATCCTGTTATGTTGCCAAACTGAGAGATCCAAATGAAGTCCAAAATGAGGTTATATAGAGTCAAGTAAAAATTAGGGCAGCTCAAGTTTGAAATGCTTTCCCTCCAGAAAGCTACGCTCCCCTCCTCATTTACTTTTTAATTAAATAATTTAACTCCCCTTATGTCTCCCTTGGGCGTCCCACTAAATAGGCAACAAAATTGCTTTTGTTGCTTTGAAAACAACTTAAGTTATTAAACTAGGTGCCAAGGTGTTTTTTTATGACCCGCTGCCCCCTTCACTTAAGATAAAGTAACTTTATAAAAAAGACTTAAGTGAGGAAATAAATAATGAATAATTCAAACCTTAGCAAATCCCAATGCCCAAACTGGAAAGGACATTGCTGAAGTAGCTTTGGCTAGGACCAGTTACCAGAAATAGACTTACTATTTTTAGTAATTGCTAAAAATAGTAAATACTCCGAAACACCAAGTTGGCATTAAAACTGATTAGCAATGTGACTTACTATAAACGGTAAGTGATGGAACTGGCCCTTACTAAAAAAAGAAAGTCTTGCCCGAAACACTGAAAACCTCCACAAAAAGAAATTGGCTCTGAGTTCCCTTACCAAACTCCACTTAGCCTACAGGAACTCTGGAATAGGCTAATGGACAACTCCATTGCTCAGAGACAAGGAGGGGACATTACACTTTGCTTATGACAGATTATCCTAGAGTGCTATTTTTACTCAATTAGAAAATTGTATCTAAATAGGAAGGAAATGCAGTTATATCTATATTCAATTTCCAATCAATTTCAGTTTAGGAATTGACATTTGTGCTAAAATCTCTTTGGCTTATATCTTTTAATTGAGTTGATGTAAATGATAACAGTTTTCCTTATATTTGAATTCAGGTAGGTATCAAACAGAATCTTTGGTGGAGTCTATAGGTCTTCACTTAGATGCTGCTTATGGGCATGCTTATATCTGGAGGAAATTAGCTTCTTGTTTTAAGGAGATACAAGCTGAATTGCAGGCTAAACACGAGAATGATCGATTATCAACAGAACAAGGAAATTATTCAGGTATAAAATATGGATGCTCAACATTTTCAAATCAGCTTCCTAGAATGTTTTGCGATTCTCAGTTAAGAAGCAACTGGATGCTACGGTGCAAATGGTGGGTTGGAAGGCATTTTAGCAAAGATAGAACTCATCTAGAACAGCAGGAAGCTGGTAAGATTTTGACTTTGATAGTTTACTCTCGGCATTTTGTTTTTAGTGATCTAAGTGTTTAACATTCATATATATTGGTTGTTATTGAAGCATTTTACTATTTTACTATTGAAGATGTGCAGGCATGAAGCTAATCCACACTTCCACTGATAGTAGCCTTGGCTAAGAGGAGTAGGTTACATATTTGAATAGTATAATAACAAATGAATATATAAAAGCTAGATATTAAATAGTATCTCTGTACAAATGAGAAGCAGAGATACATCTCCAGTGCAAGAGTACGTTCAACATACGTGTACTTGATGCTGTGCTAATTTTCAGTTTGATAAGAACTATAGCCTGCAGCTAATGCTTAAAAATGCTGGGATTGCAACTGGTGAATACAATGGCTGTACTGGACTGTATGAGCTTAAATCTCTTTGAAGACACGTCTTTTGCTTGGAACTACTGAGCTTACCATATATTTAACAAGCATCTTACCGCAAACCATCCTGTAGGTTGATTATGAGCTCATTATCAATTGTTTCATGTAAAGTCACTAGGCGCTGACTCGGCGAGGTGAAGAGTCAAAATCAACTTGATAGTTGTTATCTTGGCAAACTAAAAGATGCATAAAATATTCAAGATTTCACAAAAAGTGGGCCTTTTTCTCTCTAAAAGAAATTAGCCATATTGACATCATAATATGCATAGATGTATTTCAAATTAGCATGAAATAACTTGTACAAGAACACTCAATTAAAAATAAACATAAATTAACTTTCTTTTATTTCAGCAAACATGTGAGGCCAAATTCAAACTCTCAAATACAGTTGCATTCAGGGATCTAAGCCCAACAGAGGTTTAAACATGGGTTATTATCATGGCAAGGTCTTGTTGAAATCACTAGACCACAACCTTATTGACAAGTGGAATTAACTTTTAGTATGAAAAGGTCTAAAATTTACATAGACATTCAAAATTTCATCAGTTAAATTCTCATTGGCATGAAATGAGTTACAAATCAAACAATAGGAGAGACTATCACTCTTGCTTGATGATCCTACTGCTTATCTGCTCTCCACAACTCTTTCTACTGTTGGTCACACATCCATCCAACTGAATTCCTAATCCAGTATGATATTGGAATAATATGCAGATTGCTTCACTATTTGAGTGGAGCGGAAGGCTAGAGAACATCAACCCATTTATATAGTTTTTGTTAATTTGTGGTGTTTAATGGACTTTGTAAGCAAATATACTAGAATTCTGCACACATCTAAGCACACTTTATTTTGCTACAAACTCTAGTAGTAACTATTGTAACTCGAGAGTTTGGCCATCTAACCTTTCACCATACACAGAGCATATTCATAAGACGAATTCTTAGTTCATACATCTCTATCAGGAGCTAAGAAATCAGATATGGTTCCTTGACACCACTCATTCACGTAGCCAACAGGGTGAGTTCAGTGTCAACTTCTATGACCTTGGAGGAGCCCAACTGAGTATACATACACAAGGTTGGGGGATATGCCATGCAACAAGTAATCCAGGTGGCCAGTCTTAACAATCTTGTCACTTTTATAGCCTTGCCTGGTGGTGTTGTCTCAAAACTTTCAGCGTTGTTGGCATGTGTTAGAAGAAAAGCTTTCAGGAGGGAAGACACAAAATTTTGGTATGTTTATCATTATGCATCTAAACAAAGAAGCTTAGTCTATAAATACTTGCAATTTCACTTGCAAGGGATTCTTTTGGTAACTTACAATAAAATTGAGTATAGGAAGAGCAGATTTTGTAAGAATGGGATATGGGGGCATATTTCAAAGCTCTTAAGGCAATCACTCAGTGTATGGAGCATTTTGAAGAAATAAAAAAACGTGGCTTTTTCTTAAGGGTTTTCTTTGATACTCTATATGGCTTTTCTCAACACAAATTTGGTAGTTTTAATTTTGTTGTTCTCATGTTTATGTTTCTTCAATTTCTTCTCATTCGTTACTGCAGTTTAACTAGGTTAACAGACACTCCAAGGTGTTATCTAAAATCTGTCTCCATGTATTTGATACATATCCAAATACAAATACTTAATATATATCTTACCAATATACATTACACATATGGCACTGCTGTTTTCTGGTCTAGTATTTTAGGGAAAAACAAGTATTCCATCATATGCAGTCACTAACCTAGCATATCCGCTTATTACTCATTCCATTCAAAGCACCAAGAATGTCAACACTAATTTGTATTTGAAGCCATTTTTATATTACACCTTTCATTCTAAGAATAGCAATAGCAAAAGTTAAAGGGAAAATTCGGAAAACAATATCTCTAATAAGGCATACGTGATTAAAAATTTAAAAATTAAAAAAATGGAAAAAAACGATAAAATTAAATGGCACCATTGTCAGATTTAGGTTTGAGCATGAGCACTTTGGTGCCTTACCATCTTCATCCTTTTTCGTCAGATTTTTCTCCTTAAATGACAGGTGATTCTTCTAGCGTGATTGGAACTTGTAAAGGAGCTAGCACTTTTAGGAACCAACATAGGCTAATCAGTCTTGAGCATTGTCTTATACGACTTTTTGCCAATCATATTTCTACTATCAAGAGTTAAGACCATTCCCTTTTGACTTATTTCCATTATTAATATCATTTCCATCCAAATTGACAGAAACATCATTTTCCATTAAATTTTCTTCAAGTTTATCATGACACCCAAGAAGGAAATACAGTAGATTAATCATGGCACATAAGGAAGGACAGGAAAATCAGATTCTCCATTACATGATTTCCAGTTCACCATAAACCAACCCAACTGGTGGCAATAAGCCTATGCCAGCCCTACCTACTTTTCATACCTTTAATGCAACAGTGGTACGCAAATTAACTAGACTGGGAAAAACAATTAAAAAATGCAAGGATTTTAAAATTATTAACTCAGCATAAAAAAGACTAATCAGCCACAACATCCACCAATGGTACACAAAAGAGAGTAAATAACAATGAGGAATTGAGCTGGCGAAGACCACTAATTAGAGTTGAATTGCTGAAAAAGGTGTGCTACTCCAAAGGCAACAAAGGATGATGCCCATTTGTCTTCCTAACCAGGCTTCAAAGCAGCCCTTGTCTCCCCAGAATTATGAGCTAGCTTTTAAAATCTGCCACATCTCTTTTCATCTCTCTTTTGATTGCATCACAATGATTTCAATAAGTTTATGTCCCATCATTCCCTTTACTGGATTCAAAATTATTTTTCTTATGTTCAAGTTAATGAAGGGACAACCAGTAGCTGTTTGTCTCATTTTAGCATGTTTGGCACAAGGACCTCTGTATCAATTCATATTCATGGCAAGAAGAAAATATTTGCTAGTTTTCCCCAAAAGCAAATGTCATTGAAATTGAAGTATACTGTATAACATGTATGAAATTTCCACTTGAGTTATTGTACATAGGAATCTTTTATTGCCTTACTTCATTGAGTCTACATTCAATTCCAATCTAACAAAGTGCCAGTCACTGGATACATGATATCAGAGAGAAACTATCATGAAATTTCTGCTTAATAGTTATAAATAATAAATAAGCTAAGCAAAAATGACTTGCAAATGTAGAATTCCTCCTGCTCTTTGAAGTTTTTCTTAGGATCTACTGGAATAATCTTCTGTACTGCGATTGTTAGGTATTGCCATATGTTTGTTATATAGATGTAATAATTATATGCCCCCCTCATAAAATGTTTGTATGATATATTCTATTTCTTTTTATTGGTTTATATTTCTCAGAAAATTCTCTGCATTGCAGGTAACTGGGAACTTCTGACTTTCAAGGCTGCATGTGCTAGTCACATACTAGGACCAACGTTTGGATACGTAAATGATATTTACGCTGCACTTGAAAGTATGGAAGAAAAGAATATGCTGTCTCTTCTGAAGCCACATATCCATTGTTCTCTTGGATTAAAAAAACATCTATACAATAGATGACTTATACGTGTATTGTTGATAATCTCAGCACTAGTTGCATTTTGTAGCTCTGAAGGGAACTAAGCTATTAAATGTAAGGCAAGTTTTTGAGCTTTTGGCCTGGCTATTGGCTAAGTTGGGAACTCGTTTTTACCAGCTGAGTACTTACAAAGTAAGAGTGTAATATGATATATTCATAGCTTTTTGTTTTTGTTTTGTTATACTATTTTAGTGATGATGAATGAAGAATGTGTTTCTCGTTTAATAATAAATAAAATCAAGCCTCATTATATTGACTAATGTGAACCCCAATAAGGACTAAAACAAGATAAATGTTAAGAAGAATGAAACCATCTAAACTAATCTGCATGACAGGGCAATAAGATGGAATATCTCTAATGTTAGAGTTTTCAATAGGCCTATCCTTTAAATAGAAGTAGTCACTTAGTCTAAGTGCTAGATAGAAATCGTATAACATGCAAATAAACGTTGAGTATCACGAAGTCATCATTCCAATACGCCCTTGTTTGTTCTAGACTGATCTTGGAGGGTGAAAACAAGGGATTGTATAGTGTCTAATTAATATCATTACTGACATTAGTTAAGTTGATTTGTTCATATTCACCCTCTAGACTTATTAGGCCTTTGCTTGATTGACTATTTTCTATATCGAACTGAAATGGGATTGTTAATTCCCATGATCAAAGCGGATTATTATGTTAAGCATGCTAGTTGTATAAGTTTACATTGTCCATGTCAGATTATTTTGGCCTATGATGTTAACTTATATTATATTTATTATTTTTTAAAGGTCAATTAATGATAAAATATCTTTAGCATATCTGTTATGTTCTTCCATTAAAGTCAGTGTCTGACAGCAATAAACTAGACTGCCGGCTACATCATTAAACATCATTAAAGATGGGGCCTAAAAATACATTTCAAATTAGCCTGTTATATATGATCATTAGATACAAACCAGCCAGTGCAAGGGTAGCAGCACCAAAATGTAGCTGTCAATCAGACTGCTCCTGTAACCAAGACACCATATTCCTTAAGTAATGCACAATATCTTTATACCAAGGAGATGACTGTATACTTTTTCTTGATAACAAACCAGAACACTAATTCAGTGGTTTTTACAATCTTATTGCCTTACAATAAGAGAACCAACTAATGGACAACATCATTAATCTTCTTTAAGATCTTTAGTATGGCTACAATATCTTCAATCATTCAATTGAAAGCAAATTAAATCTATTACTTGAATAGAAGCTATCAATCAAACATCCATTACAACAAATGTGCAATGAGAACTTTGATCATCTTTGATTATTAAGATTCAAAATATATTGCTTTACAATAAAGAGACATCAACAATGTGAAATGTATGTATATGAACAAAAAAATTGAATTGTTTGTTGTCATCACAGAGAAAATTACAACATTCAAGACTTTGTAATGGATAAGACACTGGTCTGATTAGTTTACATGATTGAAACTTACGCAGGATCAACATAAAACTTGAAAATTATCTTTTACTTTTTATTTTATTATGCTCATTTCACACTATTGAAGTACATAGCTATAAAGGGTTTTGAAGAAGATTCAACCAAATTGTTTGTGTGAAATGGTTATCAAGTTCATTCCCAAATTGTTTGTGTGAAATTGTTATCTATTTTGACATTATTGGACACATTGATATGACTTGAAAATGATGTTACATAAAGGGAAACCCACCTTGGTTTTGTAGAGCCTAAAGTGTTTGTTGGCCTTTGATCCAAGGTTCTCAAATATAGGACTTGGTTAATCCTTGGAGGAACTTGGGCAATCAGTTGGAAGCACCAACAGTTTGATATAAGCTAAAAGACATAAATAAGTTTATTATTAAGGAGGGTAGCCTCCTTTGGATATGACAATGAAACTCATATAAATCAATGATAAGATAATCACCCAAAGAAGTGAAGTGTGAAGGATTAATAAATAGTGATGATGAGGAGTAATGAAGTGCATATTTAAAGAAGCAATCATTAACAAGGCTATGTTAATGATAAATATACAACGATAATATTGTTTAAAGAGTGAAGAAGGCAGCGATTGTGATCAAGAAAGTGTAGTGACCTAGAAAGTGTAGTGACCTTGTTAAATAGAAGGCATATGCATATGTGACTAGGATAGTCACTTTAGATACATCAACCCCAACTAGGCTACAAGATTAGTTTCATTATACCAAAATTACAAACAAAGTTTTCTATAACATTCAATACATATCATTGTTATTATCATATCACTTTTCTTTTTTTACTAGGAACATTTTTACTCAAATTGAATGAGTCAAGGAAAGGCTCTTATCAGTGGTGGAATGTGTTCCCAACTATTGTTGTCAAAGTTTTGGTGGGTAACTTCCAAATTCCTTATTGCTAGATCTCTTTGGAGCTCATACTAATGAAGTTTGGTGTACTTGTTCTAAAATACTATGTACTCCTAGAATTTACAATCAATCTTCCTCAAATCTTGAGGCCAATAATCAGCCTCTTGGATATCATTCTTGAATAGCAGGGTAGCACCTTCTTCCAAAATTTTCATGAACATGTCTGTAGACATTCTCAATGTTAAAATTACCTGTTCAACAATCAAAAGATATGTAAATCTACATTTAGACTTAGTAAGAATCCTCTTTTTCCCTTGGTATAAGTGTTCATTCCTCGTTTTTCGTAAAAGCTACCAAATTTTAGTAGACAAAACTGACTAGAACAAATTTAACTCAACATTAAGACCTTTGACATACCCACACATAATTTCAAATCAAGAGACATCATCTCTACAATCCCAACCTAGAACATTACCCATGAACATTGACCAAATTGCAGAGGCATAATGACATTTAGAAAAATATATGTTTTGTATCTTCTGGACAATTACATACAGAATAGAGCAATGGAACATGACCAATAACCCACTTCTTAATCAATAACCATCCAAAACAACATTTTTTTGGTTTGATTTTATTGGACCAAAATTCCTTGACAATATTAGACCACTTTTTTCTGTAGTTTCATCTTCCAAGATTGATTAGCATGGTCAAGCACCTCTTGGGAGTGGGTTAGCATTTTATATAGATTAAAAGACTTGACATTTAGGAGGGGAGTGCCATCAATCCAAATGAAGCTTCCATAACCTTCCTCCTTGGGTATAATTTTTATTAGGAATTGTATTAATCCCAAGGCCTTATTAACAACATAGAATTATCTCTTATTGGATTATGGAATATCAAATTCATTTTTGACTTGATCACAACTCTACATTTTATTATTACACAAAATATCATTAAAGAAATATTTTTTTGCAATTCCATTTCTTAGCTAAACGCCCTTGCACCAAAACCAAGGGCTTGTTATTGTTGTTCAAATTTCACCACACAGATCTGAACCTCAAGATATTGGTGGTATTTTTATTTACCACCTTACCACCTGCAATCAAGTGCCTACAAGACTACTAGGCCTTCCAAATACTTGCAAAGATTGCAAATCCAGAGGGCTTTATGCTAAAATTACCAAACAAGATATCATGAATAAGCAAATTTTTCCATTGCTTTGCCTTTTTTGGAACAACTTCTTGAAGATTTTTCCTTATAAGAATTTTCCAAGGTTCATTACCAACCAATGGATTTATAATCCATTTAGCAACTAGGGCCATTTCTTGAATCCTCAAGTCCTTTAACTCGAATCCCTCCTTTTCCTACACAACACCTCTACCATTTAACCTATTTTTTGTCTTTGCCTTTTCCATTTGAGCACAAAAACTTCCTTATAAAGTTTTTGAACATTATTAATTTGATAGTTGGCAAAAAACCACTTTGATGCATAATATATGGAGTTAGATGAGATAAGTTTTTGGCAGACTTGCACCATTCTTGCAAGAGAAATATAATTATTGTTCCACTTTTTTAGTGTTTTCTCAATCTTGGCAAACATCCAGCTCCATATTCCTTTTGAGGAAGGATTAATAGAGAAAGGGATGTTTAAATATCTACCACTTGTTTTAGGACCACACCACTGCCAAGCAAAGTTTGAGAACCATATGGGAGGATCTAATTTCCTACTTAGTAACAAGGACTTGACATTTGAAATTTTAGACCTAGAGGCATTACAAAAATCATTTAACTTGGTTACTAGGTTATCCATATTACTAGGTTCTCAATCTTGGCAAAAAAATTGTAACACATTTAGAAGAGAAATGAGTCTCCATTTTTTGATATTACTTATCACCATCTTTTGGAAGCAACACACATTTCACAAAATGACCTCCAAAATTGTCAAAATTTGCCTTGTCGTCACAGTGCCAAGATCATGCTTTGATACCACTTGTTATGAAATAACTTCAACAATAGAAGAATATGATAGGAAATATTCTACAAATAGATAATAATTGAGAATAACAAGCTACTTTGAGGGGGAAAACCTCCAAATATCTCCAATGAGAACACAATTCATAATATGATGTTGAAATAAGATTTGCTACCTCCTATATATGCCTTATTTATGCCTAGGATATCACCCAGACCGAGTTAGATAGGCCTATATAAGCCGTAGACCGACCTAATAACTAAATAACAATATAATAATGATAATATGACTTAATTAAGAGTTAAGATAACCACAAGCCGACTATTCATAACCCCATGTACACTAATATTAAGGGCATAGCAACTTGATCCCATATTGACCAAGTTTTGAGAGTTTTTGGTCTTCCTCTATTGAATTTTTTTTTACACCACTAGGTAACTTTGACTGGACAAATTTATAATCATATGTCCCTTAAAAATTCTATTAGGTTTATAACTATATTAAATCCACGTATCTTAGTGCAAGCCCTTATCTATGACCCAAGGAGAAGACCATTACCAGTGTCTTAGATGCCTTACCATTTACTCCATTGAAAAACTCTCTCATGGCTACTCCACAACCCCCACCAAGATTCTTTAGTGCATGTAATACCATAGAAATAATCATTACTCTAGTTACTATGAATGTATGGGGTATTTCCTATAATTAGAGAAAACTCTAAAATTCCAATAAACATTTGTATGATATAATGAACCACTATGATATAATGAACCACTGCATAGTGCATGATATTGTTTAAGAAAATATATCTTTGAGATTCTTAGTTGCATCATTTAAAATAAAATATCTTGATATGCATTACATTTTATATTTTCATTAAATTAGTGATTTCAATAACAGATTTTAGAATACATGATAAATAATCTCACTTAAAATGCACCTTCCATTAGGGGTGACTTACATTTATTACCTAAAAACAATAGATTATGAAATTTTATATGAGGACTAATTCTAAAGGACACACCATCTAAGATACATTTGATATAGATGTAATTATAGAGAGCAAGCTCACTTGAAAGTTGGGTTGTTGGATCCTATAACATTGATGTTATTCTTCCCAACCATATAGTATCCCTACTACCCTTCTCTCATTACTCAACACATAACCCTTCAAATAATTATTAATCATATTTCATCCTTAACTCTTAAAATAGTCCGATAACATAATTTTATTGAACTAATGGCCATTGGTGAGCTTGATGATGTGGGGAATTTTCTTAGAAACATGTCTGACAATGTTACATCCCTCCAAAGATAATATGATTGTTAGAACTGTACATTTACAACTACCCAACAACTTCTAATGCAACAATAAATTTTTCAAGTAAACCAATGTTATAATCCTTACTAATATAACCAAAAGACAACAATTTAGCTAATAGGACTCCTAATTAGTCTTAAAAAACTAGTTGTTTCTTGTAGATCCCCTGTAACAAACATCTCACAATCCTACAAGATAACTAACTATAATGCAAAGCTAATATGAAAAAGATCTTGCCTTATGGTGTTATCCCTACTTAATCCTTGATCCATCTTGTTCTAACTAATTGCCCTCACAACTAACAAACCCAAGTTTCTCCTCTTCCTAGACAAGATCAAGATAATAACCAACATGATCAAACATAAGATACAATCTACTAGTCAAATATTAGCTACTCAAGAGCAAACCTTGGTAAGTTGGGAAGAATGTGCAACATATGTACTTAATGAGCTAACTTTAAATTCTAGAACACCACAAGTATAACATGATTATGTCATTAGAGATAAGAAAAGGGTTGTAATAGATCACAAGTGGTTCCTCTCTTTGAAGTGCCAACTATGTCTTCTTGTAGGCTTTCCTCTTTTGTTGAGGTCAAGCTAAATAATATTGACACAACCACACAACTTGAGAGCCCTCTTGGAGAAAATAAAGTGGTAATTCCCTTAAATAAGAGGTCATAATTGAGTTGGGTTTCTAATACAAAGTGATCTATAGAATTAGTTAATTATTTTAATATTTTGAACCAGATGTATAGTTGAACCTACTAAAAGTAACGTGGTGATGCAATATCTTCATACAATGAACAACATAAGCATCTTAGGTCCATTGTACCCTTGTATGTGTTTATTTTGTAGTGCACACTAGATTTATCACAACCCATGAGCAATGAATTGGGTATAAGCATGCCAAGCCTAGGAAGGTTGAAAGGCTAGTTGATGTGCTTGTGATAATTGAAAAATTCTATAAAAATAATAATAATGAAACACAATAGTAGAGCATATATCTCTTGATGCAAGAAAAGATGTGTAATTGCAAAAAATGTGGTAAGATCTTTAGTAATTGATTGGTGACTGGAAAGTAAATGAAAATATGTAAATAAAATGAACAAGTACATTTTTTTTTTCTTTTGTCACTTTTATTCAAAGATGAAGTGTTATTTTGTTTGACTATTAAAAATTTGATGTTTGAGTAGAATGCTTCTACATATTTATAATATAAATTAACTTCAGAGTCTTTTTGAAGGTTGAATTATTCTTTGAAACCAATGGGCAAGTTATGTTTATTTATCCTTAACATAGATTATGGAAAAATATTATGATTATAATCCATAAATGATTACCTTTTGAGTTGTTGAAAGTCAATCAAAATGATAATTATAACAACCAAGGCCTATATTTGATGGTAAATCTTACTTGTAAACAATTTTTATTATTGTGTCAAAGCATACCATATTTTCTTTTTAAAACATATAAATTATATATATACAATTACAACCTTTCGAGTTTTTTTGATGTTATGTTAGATATCTCCCTTTTCATCTGATACAATTTTTAATAGAAAAATATAACAAAAATATAGAATGAAACTGCAAATAAACTTATTTATTATTCATCAACAACAATACATACATAATAGACACCTAAACATTATTTGATGACACATACACAACATATGTGCAGTTTTGTTATGACTTATTCCATGATACAAAGCATCCATGGCGGACAAGCTATCCGACATCAAGGCACATTTTAGTAGATGATTTCTTGGGCATTGGAATTGGAGGTTGGAGAGAGAATAAAAATAAAAATTCTTTATTTTCCTTGTCAATTTCTCTTCTTCCAATCCTGGGCTTAGGAATGGAGGAGTTTTTTTTAAAACCATTTCTTGGAAAATGTGGAAGCTGGTAGGTCATGGCGTGGGAATTCGGGAGTGGTTTTTTCATCCATGGTTGGTGAATTCTAGAGGTTTTCTTTACATCAGGAAGGGTGTAATGCCCCGTCGTGCGAACCCCAAAGGACAAAAAAAACAATAATCACAACACAATTTTTTTAAACAAGTAAACATAACATACATGTAAAACACATTAAGTCAAAACATGAATTTCATTTAAGCAGATTCATTAACACATACATCCCTTGGGGTACACGAGGAGTCATTACTAGACTTAGATCCACACAACGACAATAAAGAATAAAATCCAAAGATATAATCCATAACAAAGTAAACATTAAAAAATGTAACACATACATGAAGATTCATTGATAAGAAACCATCTGTGTACATAAATACAACATATGCATAATTAACTTAACACATTGAATAACAATTGCCACGGCCAATATCCACACCGAGTTAACATTACATTACAATACAATGTTCTAGAGGTACAATGATACAAGAGTATTTCCAAACATAAATGGAAACCATACACAAGATAACATGATACAAATAAACAGATGAGTACAAAGTATCATAACTGGCTCCAAGACAAATACAACTCTGGAGTTGCTGCAACAACACCAATCCGCACCTCTCGATCCTCGACTGGGAACCCAATGGGGTGCTTAGCATGTTCCACCCGACCACGTGGATCCGAAGACCCACCCCCCGTGCTAAGGAGCTGACAAGAAGGAGACCTCAACCAAGAACATCCAAGCAGGGAACCACAAGACTCAACGTCATACAAAAGTATCATAACACTCAAGGAATTACAATGACATAATCAACCACATCCAAGAGTCAACATAATAACTTAAAGTCATAAATCTCATCATTTGAATCAAAGCAATGACCAGTAAACAAGTAACCAAAGGATGATCATGAAACACTTCCAAATCAAACTGAATTATTAAACATAATACAATTCCAAATTGCAATTAAACAATACAATAACATCATATCACAGTACCAAAAGAGCACAAGGTCATAAATCAAATATCAATGAGATCATACAAGACCACAAAGTACACCAAAGATGTATCAAGGCAAAAATCACAAATCAATATAAATCCATATATCAACAATCTAAACCAACTCCCACAACATACTTCCAGAGGAACACAATAAAGTAAAACACATGGGCAACTAGGGGAGAGTGTCATCGCATAGTCCTACATGGGTTGTCCTGTGCTCTTCCTCCCAACTGGAGGTGCCGGTCCCATCTATGGCTGTCCTGTGCCCTTCCTCCCAACTGGAGGCGCGGTCCATAGGGTGACTCATGCGGAGCCGTAAACCTCTCGTGAAGACGAGGTTACGACCTTGCCAACCACGGCCTTCTTAGCCTTCCATTAGTCTGCGAAAGCACTAATGAAGACGAGGCATCCATTTTTAAAATCTTATAATGATATTACTACCCAACCCTCCTAAGTTAATTATTAGGTTTTCACTTGATTACTAACTCACTCGTGGGTTATCCTGTGCCCTTCCCCTTAAGCGGGGCGCCGGCCCCCACGAGGAGCCACTCTCCCTAGAGACCCAACAACAAAAAACCAAGAAACCAAGGATTGTACAACATAACAAGAATATTAGATCACAACTGAGAAGCATGCGAGGCATTACCCATCTCGCTATAAATACATAATCAAAGTCTCAACAATTCTCGTACAACCCTTTTAAAATCATGAAACCAAAACACTTGCCACATCAAGGGCACATAAAGAGAGAGAACATCAATTATCAATCATCTCAAGCCTTTGGAAGCCAAAAGAATGAAAACCCACAAACGAGGGTAAAGTGAAGCATCAAGAGTTTTTCTCCAATAATTCCAACACAAGGATAAAATTTCCTCAAATATGAGAGTAACTCAGAAAAGCCATAAAAAGGGAAGATTCATCAAGACCCATCCACAAATCAACAATGGTGTCACCTCAAATAGGAAAACACAAAAGAAAATCAACCTTTAATTCAACGAAATCACTTAATAAAACCAAAATCCACCAACTAGGCATTCCATGGGAGACCTCAATTTCCTCCTCACAAGATACCCATACAGTTGGTATACAAAAGACCTTTGACAAAATCAACAAACATGACAACAAGATTCCCCTCGCCTCTGGAAGCCCAAAAATAAATCAAATACTCAAGGACTCATCAACAAGGGTAGACAAAGCAGTAAGAGTTTCCAATCAACTAACAACACAAATTTAAGAAATAGAAATCCTTTCAAAACCCGGGAGTAGCTCAAGAGAAATTCACACCGAGACAACACTATCAAAATTACCTATACTCACCAACACTTCCAAGGCACCAAATTAAAGAACACCTTAAATACTCAACCACTCACAACTCCACCAAACACTCGCATAATAAACAACAACCAAAAATTCAAACAAGAACAATATTTAATAACCAATCAATTAACAACCAGAACTAAATAACTTTACAACTTACCCATCTAAATTACTCAATTAACTAAAACAACTTATGATAACCATCACAAGTATTCTAAAAGACTATCCATAAAGATAACTTACAAATCAACCTTTAAATGAATATAAAGGAAGTCAATTTTTAAAAGATTAAAATCCCATTTCACCAATAAACTATCCAATTCAAGAATACCCTAATCAATCACTAATCATGCCCATACATTTAAATTTCCCCTTTCATTTATCAACATAATTGAAAACTACTTAATAGTTGGGTAGTTAACTCATTATCATTTCATAACTACTTATGTTCAAAACATTATTACCACTCTCCTTTCATCATACTAACTTAACACTCACTTCCAATATTTAAATTAATTGTGAAAACCACTTAAGATCAATTGTTTATACTTTAAAATGACAATAATAACAATACTCTAAATACTTAAACTACATATTAGAACTTACCACCTTAAAATCTTAAATCTATCTAAATAAATTTACACATAAATACCCTTTAAAACCACTACATATTTATATATTTTAATTCTTTTTGAGGAGGGAATGTAAAAAGAGAATAGATCTGTTCTAAGAATCCAACAAGTCTACAAGACTCAACCTCATAAAAAGATAACTTATTCGATTCTATGATAAATTCTATTTCCACCCTATACACATTTAAAAAAATAAGAATTAAACAATCAATGCTGATATATATATATATATTCACAAATTGCCCTTCTACTATATTATCCTATCAAATTTCACAATTTAACAAATTAATAGGAATTCCTTTCTATTTCCATATCTTCACTATAATAAAATTTTATTTTGATCATACCAGAAAATTAACCAAACTGATTACAGACATAAATAATTGATAAAATTAACAGTTAAATTAATGAAATCTAATTAAATGAATTAATTAAATATATATAAATATATATATATATATATATATATATATATATTCATAACAGTTTACACGCACCTTAAAAATTATATGAAATTTTCATTTTTAAACAACAATTAACATATATGGGTTTAAATGGGAATTAAATCCCATACAACGCACAGACAAATGCCCGGTCGCGGACAGTCTGCGGACTGTCACAGCAATCCGAAGGACTGTCGTGGATAGTCTACGGACTGTCACAGCAGTCCGACGGACTGCTGTGGTAGCCCGTAGGCTGCCGCACCATCACCACTGCCGGCTGGGTGGTGGGTACGGCCGAGGCCGAACCATCACCCAGTTAGAATTTTTAAATAAATTTCAACAATTTAATCCGGCGAAATTTGAACTTTTAAATTTTTTTTCATACTATATTTACATTTATATATATATATGTGTATACATATATATATATATATATATATACATATATATATATTGTATATACAAATATTTCGAATACAGAGAATTAGCACTCAATTGTACAAGTTACTGTTTCAACATAAATCTATACACAGAATAAATTTGTAAAATTTATCTACAAATGAGGATTTACACAATCCTGAATTCCCAGACAAGACATTATTCTTTTATTGCTTTATTATAATTTTTAACACAAAACTACAGTAACACTGTTCAATTCCAGAATCCCAACAAAATTTCACTTTAAATCAATAACAGTCCCACCCCAGTAAAACTTTGCTGATTGAAAAACAGTCCAAAGCATTTCTAAAGATTCAAGAATTTTCTACAAGCATTAAATTTCAAATCCAGGAGAAAATTTCATTCACAACAAAGAATTCTTATTTCGTTTGATGCTATAGAAAGAGAGATAATTTAAAAGAAGAAGGAGAACCTGACGTCCTACGCCTGGAGAAAACTGTAGAAGCTTTATCCTTCTTGCCGATCCAATCCTCCGCTAACGATTGTTTCCCCGCCGTTGCTCCAAGATCCTCCCTCAACTTAAATCTTATTCCTCAATGAATTCTCCAGAATAATAATAGAAAAGAATGCAATACTACAACAGAAAAATGACTGCCAAAATTTCTCCAAAATCTGTTGGAAAGAGAATGCCAACCCCCTACCAACAAAAATCCCCTAAATAAAATCACACACAAAAAGTCTCTTCCATTTCCTCTTCCTGTGAATACCAAAAGTCACATCTCAAGAAATAACTCAAAATAATTATTAATCCTCTAATTCCTTTTGTTGCCTTTTTCATGCATTTACATTTCATTTTCTTTTATCATGCATTTGATTAAAAATTAAATAAATTTAAATCCACAAAATTGAACTTTTATTTGAATATATATTCATTATCTCCACAATACATTATTAATTAATTACTTCCACATTAAAATAATTAAAATCAACCATTTGCAAGATTCAAAATAAATGTAATATTTTTACCACTACTACTAATATTTATCTATTGCTTTATTTATTTATTTTTCATATTCTCCAGTTCTCTTCGACTTCCAAATGCTCTATAGGTGAAGTTTCATTTCTTGCTTTAAAACACTTCAGCTTCCTATCTCCTTATCCATTTAAATTTCTTATTATAATAATTATCTTTTCAAGATTATTTTGTTCATAATTATTATTAACTTCAACAATTTAAATCAATTTATCTAATAATATCACTTTTACTTTTAACGAATTAGTTTAATTTGATCATTTGTTCTAAATCATTTGATTTAATTTAATTGATTATTATTTTAATTTCTAATCATATTTTAAATAACCTTGCAAATCACTTATGATTTGATTAATTATTTAAACATGACTACAAACATATGATATTTTTCACACAATCAAATAACACAGTAATCAATGAAGCACACACAGATACTCACACAAAAGTTCAGAACAACCGACACGGAGGGGCACTACAAAGGGTCTTTGTATGTTGAGTTGAGAGTTGAAGAGGGGATTTTGGTAGAGAACAATTTGTAGGCAAGATTGCAGTGAAGAAAACCAATGTTGTAGTGATATTTGGGCATAGACCTTACTTTTTTTTGTTTGCTATTTAAATTATATGATATAAATCAACTTTATAATGGTTTGCATCATCCCATAAGGCTATATAACATTGTAATTCCAGTTTTCTTGGTGATTTGCAAGTTGTAGGAGAGTTTGAAATAAATTGTGAAGTCCAGTTTTTGTTCTTGAATTTCCTA
Source organism: Sequoia sempervirens (assembly GCA_007258455.2). Taxonomy (NCBI): domain Eukaryota; kingdom Viridiplantae; phylum Streptophyta; class Pinopsida; order Cupressales; family Cupressaceae; genus Sequoia; species Sequoia sempervirens. The sequence goes on along the minus strand of VDFB02193867.1, from coordinate 618,355,753 downwards.
TAGTTCAAGCCTTGTTATGATTTTTAATTAATTAGTAAGAGTTTGAAAGAAAGGAATTGCTGGTCCTTTGCATAAGTGGTATCAGAGCAGGAGTTCTTGAGTTTGTAGGCAGAGTGTCGAAGTGAGGCAGTTTGTAGCAGGACTTGTGAGTTGTGGGTTGTGAGAAAATGCCTCCAAAAGTAGCCCCATGAAGTAGGGGTAGAGGTGGAGGTATAAATCCTCCTGGTATGGATGATTTTAGAGCCCTCCAGAGGCAAGTTCAAGCATTGCAAGAAGATTTGTGTTGAGGAGATGGTGTTAGAAAAAGAGATGAAAGTGAAGGTGAAGCTAGAAATGAGGAACCATTCAAAGAAGAAGCACATGATGCAATAGATCATGAATAAATTAGATTGCTTAGGGCCATTTCCAAGATTGAAAAAAGACCAAAGATAGAAGTCTCAACATTTAATGGAAGCTTAAATCTAGAGGAACTCATAGATTGGATAAATGACATGGAAGAATTCTTTGGAATTGAAAAGATTGAAGAACATAACAGAGTGAAGTTTGCAAAAGAAAAATTAAAAGGGAATGCCAAAATTTGGTGGAGAGAAGTCCATCTAGAAATAGGAAGAAGAGGAAAGAAACATATTACAAAGTGGGATAGAATGGTTGAGAGACTTAAGAGGCAATTTATTCTGATGGATTATGAGTTGGAATTACTAAAAAAGATGCATGGATTGAAACAAGGAAAATTAATTAAGGAATACATTGAAGAGTTCAATCTCTTTTGATTAAAATGGGACATTTAGAATCCAACAAGGAGAAGGTAGCAAGATACATCAATGGACTAAAGCCAAGCATTCAAAAATAACTAAGTTTGGTAAGAATTCTTAATTTAGAAGAAGCTTATCAATTTGCTTTGAAAGTTGACGAAAAGTTGAATAGAAAATTTGAGAATAAATAAAAAGGAAAGAGTAAAGTTTATTTGTGCAGCAAAATGAGGATAAAAAGTAGATTGAAGACATTAAAGACAACAAAGATGAAAGAGGTGAGAGTTCAAACAAGTCCCATGATCATAATTTTGGAGGAAGAGGAAGATCAGGTAGAGGATTCACAAGAGGAGGCTTTCATGGAACCTATTACCAATGTGGAGAGGTTGGACATAGGGTGTTTGAATACCCTCAAATACAACAAGACATTAGTAGGAAAAATGAAACAAAGAACTATACAACACAAGCTGATGGAGAGAGTGTGAATTCTCCAAAGCAACTAGAAGAGCCCGAACAAGGAGAGGAATTGATGTTGAATAGAGTTATTTTGAACCCAATAAAAGAACATCTGGAGCCAACACAAAGGTGGAGTTTAGTTTGAACAATGTGTAAATTAGGTGGCAAGTGTTGTAAGGTAGTTGTGGACAATGGAAGTACTGATAATTTGGTCTCAAAGAGATGATAGAGAAGTTGCAATTGAAAAAGATAAGACATCCAAATCCTTACTAGGTCACTTGGTTGCAAAAGGACCATCAAATTTTGGTAAGTGAACAATACTTGGTTCAATTTCAAATTGGTAATTATGTTGAAGAGGTGTTGTGTGATGTGATGCCCATGGACTCCCGTCATGTACTTTTGGGCAGATTGTGACAATATGATAGACATATTGTGTATGATGGTTGGGAAAATATGTATACTGTCACAAAGGATGGAAAGGATTGTCATTTGATTCCATTGAAGGAGAAGGAGAAACAAGTGAGAGATAGTTCATTGGTTTGTTTTCATGCTAATGAACATGTAATACCCCTCCTCTTACTGGTAGGATTTAGTATTTTTCAATGCGGTTGTTTGCTACTTGTGACGATGATGATATTGTTTGATTTGGTTAGTTAGATGTTAGATGATGCTATTGTTTCATTATGGACATGATTATTTCGTATGACAGTATGGTTGGTTATATTAGTTGATTTTTAGAATTATGATATGATGCAGTGATTTAATTAGATATGTTTTGAGATGATTGTTAGTTAGAAATGTTGATTTATTGGTTATATTATAATTGTTAGAATAGGTGTGATGAAGGACAATATGGCATCACTCGTTCGTGAGTGCCCTGCTATGTTGCAATTCCTTCTCACAATGCAGTACTTCGATTTAATGCTTTGATTTTATATATATGTATGCACATGTACACAACTTTGTTTGTATGTAGGATTTGCAGGTATAAGTCTTGATTCCACCTGCTTCGGCAGGACAGGGCGAGCACCAATAGCCCAACGGTTAAATGTTGAAACAGAGGTGATGATGAAGTCCTCCCGTCCCATGATGTCAGATCGTCTTGTTTGTTTGGCATTGTTATTTTGTGTAATTGTCGACATTTGTGGCTTGTGTTTTGTGTGTTGTCGTATTTTGAATTAATGCGGTATTTTATAAGTTATGATTATTTAATTGATGATGATATTTTATAAGTTGTGAATTAGTTAATTAAATGTGGATAATAATTGTGTATTTTAATGTTGATTTATTTGTATGAAAATATTTAAATGTTTTATTTAATTATTTTTGAAAGTCATATTTCAATTAAATGATAATTAAATATTAAATGTGTCTTAATTATTTTAATCAATTATCTGGTGGAGGATAATTATTAGAATAATTTATTTAAATTAAATAAGGAATGTGATGTGCAAGTAAAGCTACAAAGATAGAAATTAAAACAATAAAACAAATAAAAGAAGGAAAAGATTGTGAGAACAAATAAGAAAAGAGATCTGGGTAAAAAGCTTGCTTTTAAAGAATGATTTTCTTTTATTTTTTTGAGAGTTTTGAGAAGAGAGGGATGTTATCTTTTATTTAATTAATAATTTTTGGAAGTTTTCACAGAAGAAGATTAGGGATTGAGAAGTTGCACAAGTTATTATGTATTTGAATCTGAAGAGAATATGGGTTTTTTTGGATCTTTTGCTAATTTGAAGAGAGTTCTAGAAAGGGTTTGGGAATCTATTACTAGTTATTTTGGAGTCTTCTGAACAAAGGATCGGGTTCGAGAATTGAGCACGGTGACTCAGAGGAGATTCAAAGCAAGGAGGAGCTCTTCGTAAAGGCCGTCAGGAACCAACTTCATCAGATTCTCAAAGAAGCGTAGGACTCCAGGTTTCCATCTCTATCTTTGATTTCTCTGAATCTGCAAAAAAATAAATAAAATTATGAGTTGAATGAATTTGTGTTGCAAATAAAACATCTGTCTAGGATTTAGTTAAATTTGATATTATGTGAAAGAGAACGAAAACTCTAGGTAATTAGATTTTAGGGAATAACAAATCGAATGGAGAAAATTTCAATGGATTTAAAACACTTGTGTTTCTTCCCATCTAGTTGTTTAAATTTATCATGATATTTCAGAGAAAATAAAATTATCCAACTTGGCTTGATTTAATTAGAGAAAAATAAATAAATGTGATTTCATTTGCAAACAATAAATTTGAAACTTTATATATAGGTATATATATTATTTATATATTTGATGGTGAAGTCTGCTGTAAACCCTTCTATTGTTCTGTTCTGGAAAAAGAAATTCTGTTGAAATTGTAATGCATATATATATATATATATATATATATATATATATATATCGAATATATTTATTTAAATTTCTAATATATTTATATTAAATTTCTGTATTACGTATTTTATTAAAAAAAAAAAAACCCTTCTGATTTCTCCAGAATTCGTACCTGAAAAAGGATGGAATTTTATTTTATAAAAATAAAACTTAAAATAAAATAAAATTTATAAATAAAATTTTTATAAAAAAAATATATATATTTATGAGTATGGGAGAGGAGAGGGACGGCGCAGGGCCGTACCCCCTCCCCTGCCCTGCGCCAGGCTACAGGCTGCGTAGCAGTCCGTGGACTGCTGGCGCAGCAGTCATACGGACTGCCGCGCGCAGTCTGTAGGACTGGTGCCATGGTCCTATGGATGGGACTTGCCTTTTTAAATTTTTATTTATTTATTTAAAATTTGGTTTTTAATTTTAAACTTGTTTATATTTATTAACATATTTTTAAATACTTACTTTTATATAAATTTATTAATATATGTATATATATTTTGTGTGTATATTCCCAATATGAGTATAATTACATCCATTTTGTTATTTGTAGAAGTTTTGAGAATTATATGAAAATAAAAATAAAAATAAAATGTAATTTGCTTTAGAAATAAAATCTTAATGTTTTTTTTTTTTGTAGAATAAAATTTAAGTAGTTATCAATAATGGTATATATATATGTTAATTGGCATGAATTATTTTATTATTATTTGTTCAGTATGGTTGTATATCTATATATATTTATATATTTTAATATATATATATATATATATATATTGTTTTATTTGATCATAATTATTTATTTTATTAGAATGTGTGGAATATTTTAAACTAAACTAAAATTATATATATATATATAATTTTAATTGAATGTGATTTAGTTGAGTAAGCATGAAGTTTATTATCTTGGAGTAATTAAAGAAAGCAAATTAGATAAGTTGTCAATAATTTTATTGTTCTTTGTTTTCGATTGTATGTCGAGTTAAATAGAGATCTTATACGTAATTGGTCGAGTCGTCTTCTCGAGTTAGATAATCGTGTGATCTTGTTATTGTCTTCTATTTGTTGTTATTGACCATATCCTTGTGATGTGGGAACTCTGTTGTGTTTTGAACCTCATTTGGTTATTGTACAATCTTGGTCTTTTCCAGAGGCATGTTTCATATCCTTTGATGGTTATACTTGTATCTTTGTGATTAGAATATTATAGGATTTTGAGCTTTATTATTTGGGATGGTTGTACGTGGTTGTGGTTGTGATTACGATTTATCGCGAGATGGATTTTCCTCGTATGTATTGTTTTGAGTTTTATGCTTTAAATGTTATCCTCGTTTTGGTTATACTTTCGGAGTTGAAACTTATTGGCATTCTGTTGGAAGGGTTGAACGGTGTTGTGAGATCTTTTGGTTATGAGTGATGCAAGAGGGTAATGCCTCGCATGGTTCTTGTTTTGGTATTATGTTCTTTATGTTATAGTTCAACCCTTGCCTAGTTTTGATTTATGTTAGGGGTCATAGGGAGAGTGGCTCTTCGTGGGCGCTGGCGCCTCGGAAGGAGGAAGTGCTCAGGGGAACCCACGTAAGAGTAGTTAAACAAGTGATAACCTAACAATAGAATTTAGGGGGTTGGGTAGTTAAAAAAACACAAGATAATTAAAACTGGATTCCTCGTCTATGCATTAGGGCTACCGTAGACTAGTGATAGACTGAGTAGGCCGTGGTCGGCAAAGTCATAGTCTCGTCTTCATGAGAGATTATCGGCTCCGCATTAGCTACCCTATGGTGCCGGCGCCTCAGTTAGGAGGAAGGGCCAGGAGATCCATAGATGGGTGCCGACGCCTCAGTTGGAGGAAGTGCCAGGGGATCCCATGAGAGCTATGCGATGACACTCTCCACTAGACACCCTTGTTCTCGTTGCTTGTGTTCTGTTTTGTAGATGCCGCTGGATATTGTATCTTTATGTTGTTTTCGAGGGCTAGGGAATCCATAGACAGGTGCCGGCGCCTCAGTTGGAGGAAGTGCCAGGGGATCCCATGAGAGCTATGTGATGACCCTCTCCTCTTGACAACCGTTTGCCTTGTTTCTGTTTGCCTCTGGAATTGTGTACTGAATTATTGTTTCAGATTTATATGGAATTGTATTTTGGTTATTGTTTTGGATTTATTTGGAAGTGTATTATGGATGATGTATCTTTATGATGTTTTTGATTCTTGTGAAATTGTTTCATGATTGCTAATTGGTGATACTTCTTGTTATTGTGATGAGTTCTTAGTTTTAACTTGTTATGTGATTTGTGAACGTTGATGGTTGTTCATTGTATGCTTTGAGTTGTACTTGTTTTGTATCATGTTGTTGTTGAGTCGGGTTGACATTCATGGTCGGGTTTTCTTCCTCGACACCTCTGAGCACGGGGGGTGAGTTACTTGTAATTCACATGGTTGGGTGGAACATGCTCCGCACCCATTGGGTTCCCCATCAACATCTTGGCTTCTCAGCATTCCCACAGTTGGTGTTGTGCCAGTATTCACCTTGTACTTCAGGTTTCATTGTTCTTGTATCAATCCCCATGTTGGGAAATTCAATGTAATTCAATTATCAAAGATTGTAATGTAACATTAAAACAATGATGTAATAGTTAGGATCATTTGTATCTTTATTAAGAGATGTATCATGGATATATTATGTGATGTCTATTATTCTTGCATCATGGTTTTGGGTATATCCTTATTCATGGTTATTTTAATATAAATAATATTGTTGTAATCTTTATCTTTATTTTCGTTTAGTTGTTGCGATGTAACCTTGCGTGCCCCAGAGAACTAAGTGTGTTAATGTTATGTAATGTGCTATGTGGTTATAGTTTAATGTATTTGCATGTTTAATGTAATTGTTTTTAAAAAAATAAATAAATAAAATTAGTCGCATTGTGTGTATTCTCTGGGGTTTGCATGGCGGGCGTTACAGAACAAGTTGTGATAATGGAAAGTAAGGTTGGGAGAAACCCAATAGTAGTTCATGAAAAGAGGACTTTGAGTGAGGTCAAGGGAAGTGATGAAGAGTTGGTGCAACAATTACATAAGGAAGAGAAGAAGGATAAGGGGAAACCAAATAATTGTAAAATAAGTGAAGAGATTCTAAGAGGAAAACATACTTTAGTATTGGAACAATATACCCACTCAAGAATGAGAAGTCTGAAATGGATATTTGTCATTGGGAAGAACCAAGTGGAGGTGACCACCGAGGTGAGTGCAGATTGTAGCATAAGCAATAGAGGAATGTGAAAGAGGGAAGAGGTAAAAAGGTTTTGATTAGCGGACAAAAGAAGCCGATTGATAAAGAAGAAATCTAGATTAAAATTGAGCATGGGATCACCACTTGAAGCTTCCAAAAGTTTTCATGAGCTATAGCCTCATGGAACATTTCTCCTACCCAACATGTTTGATGTAGGAGCATCTATTTTGGACAAGTTATCCAACATCAATCAAAAATAATTTTATTTAATTTTATCTTTTGTCTACTTTTTTCTTAATGTTGTAGGTGAATAAATTAAGTAATGCAAGCCAACATTTAATGAATAATTTGTTTACAACTTGCTTGGCTAGTTGGTTATGAAAATTATTATTTGATTTTTGGATTTTCAAGGAACATTCCAATAGATGCTTTCTTGGGCGTTGGGATTGGAGGTTGGGGAGAGAACAAAAATTAAAATTTAGAGTTTTTTTTAAACCATTTCTTGGTGAATGTGGTAGTTGGAAGGTCATAGTAGGGGATTTTGGGAGTGGTTTTTTCATCCATGGTTGGTGAATTCAAGAGATTTTGCTATAGTAGGAAGGGTCTTTGTATGCTGAGTTGAGAGTTGGAGAGGGGATTTTGGTAGAGTTCAATTTGCAAGAAAGATTGCAATGAATACATCCAATGTTGTAGTGATATTTGGGCATAACTCTTACTTATTTTTGTTTGTTGTTTAAATCTAATATAAATAAGCTCTATAATGGTTTGCATCAGCCTATAAGGTTGTATAACATTGTAATTCCAATTTTCTTGGTGATTTGCAAGTTGCAGAGGAGTTTGAAATAAATTGTAAAGTCTAGTTTTTATTCTTGAATTCTCTACAGTTCAAACCTTGTGTATGATTTTTAATTAATTACTAAGAGTTTGAAAGAAAGGACTTGTTATTCCTTTGCATCATTCCATCACCCCCTCTTAATGCCACAACATTAAACTGAATAACAACAAAACAATAAGAAATACATTATGCAAAATTTGTTCTTTGAAAATAATTCTTAGATCAATAAGAATTCTTCAAGTTGTTGTAGGTATAGTCATCTAGCTATCATCCAAATTCCCAACATCATTGGACAACATTTGTACATGGAGTGTCTTATTACCCTTGTAAAGGTATGATATTGAACTTCTAGATTTCAGATCTCTCATGAACTATTGGAGATCAATCCTCACATGTATGTCTCATAACCCTAATGAGATATAGTTTCTCCAATCCATAAGCATTTCAAACTATTGAACATCTATATATCCTCTATTGCATCCTTCTTTGTCTTCAAAATGTTGGCCTCTTCAAAATAGAATAAATACCTCAACTTCAATGAAGTCATCATCACTATCAATATCTGATGGTTCTTTAACAATGGCTAAGATTCTCTTAGCTCTTTTGGTTGCAAGAGGCTACACGACATCAAATTTCTTTCAACAAGTGGAAAAATCTGTGGTCTTTTCCACACTTTTGTTGTTCTTTGAGTTCTGAACATGCACTTTTGAGCAGCAAGCAATCGCCTCCTTTCAGAACCGTCCACAATGCGCAACATCAAACTTGGCATACATAATCACATCAACAAGACCTCCCATTACCTCTAATCATAATAAAAAAATATAATAGTAGCAAAAATACAAAAAATGAAATTGAAAATAAACTCATTTATTATTCATCAACAACAATACATATTTTATAGTTGCAACGCTCAACAAACTCCTATAATCATGCTAATTATGTTTAACAACAAATTGAAGTTGTTCAACAACAAACTAGACATCTAATGATGATAAACTAATCTTAGTTGAACATAATGGACACCTAAACATTTTTTGATGACAAATACACAAAATATGTACAATTTTGTTATGACTTATCCTAACAATTAATAGTTATGTTGGATTGTATATTCGAACAATTTTCATATAATTTGAATTGTATTTTGTATTAAAAAAGCATAAATACAATCAGATGACCATCAAATTTAGACCTTAAAAGACACCATGGAATAACTTTGTGACTACAAAACACTGGGTTTGAGTGATGAATAATTTACCCAAACTCCTAGATATTAAATAGCTAATTATTAGATGATGTACAATGTGGTACTCGAATAAACAACAGTTATTCAAATAATTTAGAGCAGTCATTACCCCGAAAAAAAATACCGCTTGTAATAAAAATTAGTCAAGTTTTCAATAGAAAATCTGTAATATGAGAGAACTCTTCCCACTTTGCCCACTTTTTCTAGAAGTGCTTAAAAAGTCCCATCTTTCCATGCAAGTAAAGAATATAAAGGGAAATCAAGACTATGTAAAGCCAGTCAAGTCATTTTTCATAATTTTTTGTTGAAAGGTTATATATTGAATTTGTAAAACCATTTCTACTTGGTAGTATGTTCTCATTTTTAGCTGAGTAAAACTTTAGGGTTATTTTTATAAAGAAGATTTGATTTGGTTGAGAATATGATTTCAATGTTATCTTTATAAAGAAAATTTGATTTCTGATGGACTCATTTAAAACTACTCAAAAAAGACCAATCAAATCAATAGAAAGAAATTATGCTTCAACTTAATAGTTAAAGTTAATCAAATTAATAGTCAAATTTTTAGTAGAAAAACTGAGAGAAGGGGGTTTCACTAGCTTAAAATATGAGCTATATATACCCACCAAAGCTTATTTTATATCATCTATCTTAGGGGAGAGGGGCCCATAGTGGAGCACCCTAACTTCATTTTTCTCAAAATTTTATGTGGAAATTTCAAATCACTCCCAATTTGTATAATAGTTTATTTGGAAACTCATGTGCTTCTATATTTCGTTTTAGGGCCACATCATCAAATATGATGTCACATCAACATGCTTTTTGTTGAGGTATCCAAAAAGGGCCAAAACAAAAGTGAGACTGATAGTGGTGCACTAAGTCATGTTTTGTTGGTGCCTTGATGCAGAATCACATGATTTGTCAGTTTATGTATTTTATGGATAAAAAGTGTTTTGCAATTGGATATTAAGGTGCTCCACTATGGGGCCTACTAAGGACTACTTCTATCCCCACTATTGGACCCTGCTCCACTATGGGGCCCACTAAGGACTACTTCTATCCCCAATATTGGACCCTACTCCACTATAGGCCCCTCTCCCCTATATATTGGTTGCAGAGATATATCCAAAACCATTGGCTTCTTCATCCAAATCCAAAGCTGTTTTAACTTTTGTTCTCTGCATTTTTCTTATCACTGCTTCATTTCCCCTGTCAGCGTAGGGTATTATTATCTAAAACATCTTACTTAATGTTGTTTATTTATATTTTATTGTTACTATAGTATTAAACGAAATTAACTATGCATATGGAGGAGAATTTTTGCAAGGAAACTGATTAGCTACTTATTAGCTACTCAACTTAATACTTAAATAAAACTGATTAAGCGCTGCTTAGTCATTTGGTGTGATAATGGGATTGTTCCCGGACATGGATGCTCATTTACTTTATAATATAATGAAATTCTAGTATTATATTTTTATTGTCTGGTTATTTTTTAGATTTCTTAATAATTTATAAGGTTTGCATTTTTAAAAAAATATATAAAATGATATATGATGTTTTTTTATATAATTTTATAGTAGGGTTTTTATTAACATTAAAAAATATTAAAAAGACGAAATATTGATACAAATTTGTTATATGAAGAAACACTCTTTATCAATTTTATGATCTCTAAAAAGATGGATGGAGAGGCCCATTTAAAAAAAAAAGAAAAAAAAAAGAAAAAGATGGACTGTAATACAATACAAATTTAATCTAAATAAAATAATTTTAATTTTAGAAAAGTTAGTTATTCATTTGATTGGTTCTTTTGTTTTTTTTTCACTTTGAAAAGTGTAATAAACATAATTTGAGAAAAGAGGTCTATCTATTTTATACCTTTAGTGTTTTGATTATGAACACAAAAAATTATTAAAATTTATTTAATACATAACATGACTGTTATAAAAATAATAGTTTTCAAATTTTTATGTTTTATGTTTTATTTGTTTAAGTCTTTCAAATATTTAACATCTACATCTAATCTATGTCAAAATGAATTGACTTATATTTATATAGTTCTTTTATTTATTGTATTTTGTAGAAACAAATTACTTAATGTTTTGTTTCTTACATCCTTAACTTCTTAAGAATTTTGATTAGGCTATAGCACATATTTTTTATGATTATTGAATTTCATGAGTTATAAAGTGAATGCGATTAAAAGTAAGTTGAAAAAATAATATGCATGTCATATTAAATGAAATATTATGAAACCTATTTTATTCCAATATGTTCATTATGCGTTTATATCAAGCATGTTTATGTAGATATTTGTAATCACAACTTCTTTAATGAAATCTTAAGTCATTACAACAAAGTCAAAGATACAAATTCAACTATCAATATAAATAAACCTATAAACATGATGTCTAATTGTAATTTAAAATTTATTTAGATGAAAAAGCTTTTAAAAATTCATTTCTCTTTCAATATTATCTCATTTTGTAATATTCCCTTCTCAATCCTAAGCTTTTATGTGACCGTTAGCCCATTTTCAGAGTCTTATAGGCTATTTCAAGCCATTTTAGGGGATTCTAAGGTTTTTGGAGGATTCTTGTCAGCATTTCAAGGGGTTATTGTGGAGGTTTACCAGAGAGTTTTTTGATTTTTTTTGGGTTTTTTGAGATCCTTGGTGGACAAAATTGTTATTTTTAGCAATGTCTAGTTTTAGCACTTACTATTTTCAGCAAGTCACAGCTGCATCTCAAATTGAACTAATTTTGAGTTTGGACATTGATGCAAGAGCATCTAGGGGTACTAACAATCTTGCATCACCAAAAATATTGATAATTTATTTTTGTTGTTTTCAATAAGGGCTAAGATGTGTAGAAAATAAATATTTTAATATGCAATAATGTGATTTTCCCTTGTGGTTATATGTAAATATAATTTTTGGAGGAAATATGTTGAGGTGAATGTTTCTATGGCATAATTGGGAAATTACTCCTTTTGGGCATCCCATTCTTGGTGGGGACCACTTGGGGTGCATGTTAAATTGTATGCCTTGCATGCAATTGCATGTTTGTGCCAAAAGCTTTGCATGTTGATGCATGTCCGTATTTAGAGCCATCAAAGCTGTTGAGAATCAAAGGTGTCATAATTGACCAAATTTGATTGGCCATGGTTTAGGTGCCCATGTGAAGGCCATGCGAACATTAAGTAATTTTATTATTTTTATGATTATTTCTCCAAATGGGGTGTGGGTTTTTCAAGGAGGTTTTTTTCTTGTGGTTTTGGAAAACCATAGTGGTTTTCTCACTCTAAATTTTTTATATTATGATGCCTTGTCATTTGGGGAGATAGATTTGCAAGTTTTTGTAGGTGATATGGGGAGATGTTTCCGGATTGAAGAGATGATTTGAAGACTCCATTGTTGCAGATTTATATTTGCATATAAGCCCATGTTTTTGGGAGCTAGTGAGCTCCACACTTTGGGAGAGTGTGAGTTGGTGAAGTCCATGTGAAGGAAGCTTGAGAGCTTCATAAAAAGAAGGATTGAAATATACCAAGAAATTTTTTTGTTACAGGTTTGAAGGTGTACTACAACAACAAGAAGATTGGTGATTTCATCGTTTGATTGCAACAATGATTTCTAATGAAGATTGCAGGTTGCATGAGCTAGAATTAGGTGAAAGAAGAGAGATTCAATGAAACTATTTTGTATTTGATTTTTTAGTCATATTTCAGTCTCATATCAAATTTTTAATGTTTTTCATCAGCCTATATGGCTGCAAAATAGTGTATTTTCATAAATTCTTTGTTGTCACGTAAGTGAAGGAGATTTTGAATGAACAAAGAAGTTTCTTCCAGATTTATGAGCTATTTTAAACCATTTCTAAGTTGCATTTTCAGAATGTTGTATGTGAATGAGGGTTGGATTCCCTTCATCATATACACTTACTATTTTTAGTAGTATGCTATTTTTAGTAAGTGCTATTTCTGATAGTAGTCCTGGTAGTAGTTCAGTGCAGGATTTCTATTTCTAGAAGTAGTGGTAGTTTCAGTTGTTGGGTTCTATCATGTTTGGCGGTACTGTGCTTCCACTAGTCTTTGAGTTCAAAAAGGGAAATATTGCAACTTAAGTTATAAAATTATAAATTCAAATAAAGGCCCCTTGGACGTGGGCACCTAGCATTGGCAACTTAAGTTGTTTTTAAAAGATGTTTTTGATTATTCTAAGATGGATGCCTAGGTTGGAGAGTGTAAGTGAAATTAAAGTGAAATGTCATTTCCCATAGTTGGCGTCCCATTTGGAGGGAAAATATTTTTAAAATTTGGAGCCCTAAGTCTTATTTGTACCCCCCTCTTGCTCTCATTTTGATTATGCAATCTTATGATAATGAAATGTTGTGGAATTGTGGAGAGAATCCTTGTGGTTTGAGGACACAAACCCTCAAGGTTGGCTTCAGTTTCAGAGTTGCAAGACACTCCCTAGTTGGACATTGGACTAGCTCCATTGTAGGGGTTACCATTCAACATACTTGGTGATGGATGTTTTTCTTATTTTGTTTTGTATTGCTATGTTTTTCTAGACTTTTTTTTTGGTGTGTATTGTTGGTTGTAGTATTTAGGAGCTTAAATTGGAGTGGATTCTTTGGTGTTTTCTGATTGTTGGTGGCTCTTTCAAACCCTTGGTCATACCCCATATTTTGCACACATTGGTTGGAGGACTTGGTAAGTGTTATGGGTATCATTGCATAGGCTTCTTCACCCTTGGGAACCCCTATTTGAAAGTTTGTAGAGTTTATGGTGAATTTTCAAATTTTATGGAGTTGGTTACCCCTCTAGCTAGGCCATACATTTTGGATTGAGAGAACTTTGGGGTAAAAGCACAACAGTGTGTCACACTTTTGGAAAAATAAATGGTTCCGAGCGAACTATTTTCGACTGGTAGATTTTAGGCCGAGTCGCTTTCAGTTGAAACCATGTGTTGCCGACGTGGTAGGCACATTTTCGGCCAAAGAGGTTTTGGCCAAAAGTTACTCGGCCGAATATAGTTGGCAAAAAACATGGAAAAAGTGAGTGTGAGTGTATCTGGTATTTATGGCTTGGAAATATCAAGCCATTTTTGACCGAGTATGTTTCAGCCAAAACATACTCAGCTAAAACCCTCTCAGCTGAGAATGTCTAGTTGGCATCCTACATGGCAGCCAACTCATCATTTTTTAGAATTTTTTGAAACATTCAACTTTGGCAGAATATTTCTCTAGTCAAAATGAGCTTTCTGCAAAAAATAAAAATAACATTTTGTAGAGCTCAGAGTGGAGAATCCAAATATATAGTTTTTATAATATTTTGAGTAGTTTTAATATATTTTATTTTTAAAATACTGCAAGTAGGTTTTAAAAATAAAAAAAATGAGGCCGATTATAAATTAAAAAAAAAGATAGTAAAAATTATTAAAAAAATTTAAATCTTATATGGGTCACAAGAGGAGAGAGTCTTCTTCAAAAGGGTATATATTTTTTTTGAAAATAATTAAAAAAGTTGAAAATAGTTGATGACCCGTGAAAACTGTCAAATTCTGACATGTCTGATTTTAATACGTTATTATGAGAAAAATATACATCAAAATGTGATTTATTTTTTTCCATGCACAAGATATTGAAGTTACCTATTTGGGGAAAAAAAGAAGGGAGAATGATTTTTTTTTCAATTTGTTTTTTGACGGTCCGTGAAGTCACTCTTTTCTAAAATTTTCAACATTCCAAAATTTTTCCTTAAATTGATAAAATCATAATGAAAACAATTTTTTTTTTTTAAATTTTAAAAATTATAGGAATAAACTACATCAAAATTTCTACATTTTATTAGTTTACACCATTTTGAAATTCAAAACATAAAGACCACTTTTATGTGGTCGAAGTTCATATTTTTTTTTGCTGTTGGTCGATTCCTTTATAAAGTGTGACACAGGTTTGTGCTTTTACCCTATGCTATTGGTGTTTCCTTTCACTATTGTTTGGTTTCAAAATCTGCCTTGGCCTTATTGTTTTTGGTGATTGGCAGGTGCCTAGATAAGTGCTCTACCTTACAAGCATTGTGGATGAGTTTTATGGTGATTTGGTGAATTTGTATGCATTTGGGAGCTTGTTGTTTGACCATATTAGACTGCTATTATTTTGTATCATACCTAAAAATTTGTATCAAACCTGTTGCAATGATGTTCTAAACCATCTTCAGGGTATGTGTAGGATCATCATGGAAAAAACAGGCCCTTAAGTAGCAAAAAATTTAGAAAAATCAGAGTTAGGAAACTTGATGTAAAAATTTGAATAAGTTATCTATATTATTTCAAAAATATGTAAGAATAGAATTTGTAGCAAATTGAATGTAGTTTCTATACTACTAGGTTTATTTAAAAAAAAAAATCTATTTGGTGAAAATTTGAAATTTCAATGTAGTAATACTTAAATTTCAGGGAAAAAAAAGTACATGTCTGGACCACCCTAACCACAATAAAATGATAATATTTTTTTATAATATTTTAGATATAAGTAGAGACTCATGTCCCATGTGATGCATATTTTTTGTAATTTTTTTCCTGTAAATAATTAAGTATGAATTTTTATTATAACTTTTAAAAATAAAAAACTTGTAAGTCTAACCACCTTAACTTGGTCAAAAATTCATGAAATTCAATTTTTTTTAATCCTATAGTATGTGAAGCATAGAATGTGACGATGTTTTGGATTCAAAAAATGTGATACCGTTTGAAAGCTATAGATGTTTTGAATCAACCTATCAATCAAGACTTTAGTTGTAATTCAAATAGAAAATAAATAATAATTATTTATTAAATTCAAAGTAAAGAATAATTTATATTGGTGGAAAGCTGAGAATCTCCTTTAAAACCCTTTTCATTTCATCAATTTTGGGTAAAAAAAAGTTGTCAACCACATACCCTACAAAAACCCATCATATCGCCACTTTTTGGCCCATCATGATCCTGCACATACCCTTCAGTCACTTTAGGGTCTTCCTACTAAGGTACTATTGTTGTATTTTGTAGGGGAGTTGTTATATTCACATTGTGGCTTCATTTGGGGGAGTTATGCTTCAAGTTATTATCATTTTCCTAGTATAACAACATATGATATTTTGAAACATTTTCAAATTGGGTTCATTGTAACACCTTTGGTAGTACCATTGGTGATTTTCTCTTGTATTTACTTGCTACTTACCCCACTGAATAAGTGGTTGAGCATTCTTTATTTCCATGCTACTCTCATTGAATACATAGATGAGTTTTACTTTACTTGCATGTTATGCCTACTGAATAAGTGGGGGATCTTGCTTTGGATTGGTTGGCTTGTTGCCAAGTGCTTATTTGCTTTGTTGTAATTTCTTTTGAATAAGAAGACAATTTCCTTTCATGCACTTGGATTCTTATACTTACCCTACTAAAGAAGTGGTTTTTCTTAGAAGCTTAATATTATAAGCCTTACCACCGTATGCTCTCACCTTGCCCACATCAGAATTTGGGTGGTCAAAGAGTGGAAGGTATTTTCTTCCAGTTAGTTTAATTTCACTCACCTTGCCAAACAAGTGGTTGATTTCCAGTTAATGTAATGCTCAACTAACCACTGTATGCTCCCACCTTGCCCACATTGGGATCTGGGTCATTAGAAAGTCAAAGGTTTCTTATTTCAGTTATTTATCATTATTATTTGGTTAATGCTAACGGGTGAAGTTTTAGAAAAAATTGGGGTGGATATTACACATTTTATCTTTATTTAATCTCTCTCTCTCTCTCTCTCTATATATATATATAATTGTTACTTATTTTCTAGGTCACTAGAATTAAAACTTGTGTAAAGATACAAATGTTAACGTCAACAAAAAAATATTATTGTAGTGTATTTTTCATTATAGATCTAAAAGCCTCATTTTATTTTGTATTTGTAAGAAGTTCATTACATTTTTTTTGTGTGTAGAAGGTGACTTGAAAATAATTAAAGTATATTTAAGCATATGCTATCACACAACTACATGATCTAATAAAATATAGGGCATTTGATGAGAAATAATTTAAACTTTTATTTCAAGCATCACCATTGGTCCACATTATCTAGTTGGTACATCTTTTGTATATTGAGAATGTTGGAAGCAATAAGGTCCACCAAGTACATTTTTGTGCTCCCTATTTAGAATATTTCTTGTAAAGAGCTAGGTGGCATGCCTAGAAGGCTTGAAAAGAAAATAGATTGCATACCTCCTCCCATTGACTAGTGAGTTGTTGATCATAATTTAGAGGAGGATAATCTCCTAATGGATGCACAATTCTTCTATATATTGTGGCTTGTAAACCATTTCTAAATTTAGATTTTTTTTTTGTATAGTTGAGGTATTAATCTTGATGTATGAAACTCTTTCTCATTTATATATTCGAAAAAATGGATCCTATATATTTTTTACAAACAATAAGATATGTTGCACCATATGTAAATGTGAATAATATATGATGTATTAATATATGAGGTTTCTACTCTCAATTTCTAAATTATTTTTGTTTTTATGAAATCTTGTGATGGATGTATATTATGGTTGATTAAATTTCTATAAAATATAATACCATGAATTATAAAACTACAATAAAAAATTGATACCAAATGATCTTGAAGTGTATTCCATTGACCTTTGAGCTGCTAGATCATCTCTCAAGGGTACCAATTGTAGGCTCATAGATTTAAGGTACAAATTAGTAAAGAAGGGTCAAGTATAAGTTAGGGTAGGGCTTGACTTGTTGTTTAGTATAGGGCCTCAATTCCTCTTTCTTGTCCCTATCCTCCCTTACACCAACCAACCAATATGAAGATCATTAGTTTAGTTGAGGATAGAATGGAATGGACATCACATCACTACCTATTCTTATAAAGAGAGCTATGGCATATCGTGTGTATAGGTGGTATAGATTTGCTATTGCAAGGAATTCACATACCATACTGTGGCATGAACCAAGTATCTGATCACTTCTTTTAGAGAATTATTTTAAAACTAGGGACAATGTTTGGATATCTTCAACCCCTATTGATCAAGGGTATATCATTCCCATCAACTACTCATAAAACCCATATGAACATGGTGTGAAATAAGGCCTTTTTGGAACTTGATGGTGTGAGGAGTATCAACTTGTATATAATTTTATTGTATTTATTTTAAATATTTTTTTATGTATAGATTACTTGTGTTAAACCTATATTTAAAAGAATAGTTCAAAAATCTTATATTACAAGTTTATTGTATTCATAAAATCTGGCACCAAGTAGTTACATGTCCATGCTATATATGTGCCCACATATATTTTTTATCACATTTATATAAAATTTTATAATAATGAGCCATTTTTTATGTTTATTTTAATTTTAAAATTAATAGCATCTAGTTATGTATACACTATTTTTATACATGTTTATATAATATAATTTTATAAAAAATATCCATGTTTAAGTAAATAAGATGGTCGTAAAGGTCACTCATTCATAGAATTTAATTTCACATAGTGTTTACTCATTCAAATGCATGCCTATATTATCAATCTCCAACACTCTCATAAGGTGTACTTGGATTCCTAGGGTATAATTGGAGAAATATTTTGTATTTATATTCATTTAGGGACCTTGATATATTTTTCATAGTTGATGTGATGAACGTGAGTTAGTGGACTTCAAAATAGAGTGCTCTAAAAATCCTTCTCGTCCAACATCTTCTTGCTACATTCATCCTATCTTCCCTCCTCTTCCAATTCTCTTTCTTCTTCACTCGTGGTGTCTCGTGTTTCTAGTAGCTATTCTCACCTCATTTCTTATATCCTCTCTTATCATCTCACAAAATCACTCCAATACTTCTTCTATCTTTGGCATTCCTTTTCGAGGTGGCATCTTGGAAATTTCTTCAACAAACATCACACATTTCTCTTCTCTCCACAACAATCCTCTCAAATCCCTCACCCACAAGTCCTGGTGTAGACTACCGCACAGCTGGTGCTCTGTCCATATGATCAAGACCACCTACTCTAATACCATTTGATGCAGAGGTATTTTTCCTTTGCTTTCATTCCACACTCAAAACATAGAGATATTGCAAATAAATATAACTTTCTCAATTCAATAAAATTGATTTAAACAAATACAATATTATTTGAATCAAATTAAAAATTAAATCTACATTCACAAATTCAAAATGTTCAACACTCATTGGTCATTCTCTACACTGCCACTCTTCACCCTGACTATGCACACTCTTTGCAAGCTCTCAGCTGTTCCAATTTACATTTTGTGGCATCACCTTCTTTCCAAGATTATATGCCTCTATTGGACGATCATCTTCCCCTATTTCTAGCTATGACCCCCTTACTCAATGTTTGTTATCTTCTTTATCACCAACCCTTCGTTGGCTTTTGAAGGTGAAAAGGCACAAATAATAAAACGAATTCCACAATTTTAATTAGATTCCAAGATTCTTTGCGACCTCAACATGTTGGTCTATGCTTCCACATTTGCATATACGTCGACCAGGGCAGTTGCAACTACACCATGTGACAAAACTCCTTAGACTACGATGGATTTTCAATTCCTATTCCAAGCAAGCCAAAAGGATGTTGGTAAAGTTGTGGAATTTAGTTGTACGCTTGCCAATTTCATTTGCTAAAACCCCTTCAAAAAATTCATTTTGTTCATATCTTGCAATCATCATTTCATTGAGGCATTAGTCAAATAGTTCCATGCCTTGTCTATGTGTCTAAGTTTTGTATACATGTCTACTAAGAAATTGAGGCTATGGATTTTAGGAGATTGATTTCACACCAATCAATTGCATTTGCTTAAGATAATCTTCATTTGAAACTTTCCCTTTCACCTTTCACGATCATCGATTCAACATTAGAGTGAGGTCAAACATGGAGATAATGAACTCTACAAAGCTTAAAAAGAGAGATGTCAAACAAAACCAAGACAAACCAAAATTGAGGAAAATAAACCAACAATTTTTTTTGGTTGGTGTTGATCACCAATCTGCCCGAGTGCTCCTGCACCACAAATGAAAGAGTG
This sequence comes from Sequoia sempervirens, assembly GCA_007258455.2. Classification (NCBI taxonomy): domain Eukaryota; kingdom Viridiplantae; phylum Streptophyta; class Pinopsida; order Cupressales; family Cupressaceae; genus Sequoia; species Sequoia sempervirens. The sequence goes on along the minus strand of VDFB02193867.1, from coordinate 618,335,767 downwards.
TCTGGACTATGTTTCTTTCTTTCTTTATTTATTATCTCTACAAGAATGGGTTTTCTTAATATTCTAGTGAAAATATTTTGTATAGGTGAAACACAAGTGTGGAAACATGTGATGATGTTTGGGAGAGATTTGTTTAGTCTATGTATTGAGTTAGACATTGAGTCAGTTTTCATGATGAATTTGATTATCATGCTTGAGAATACCTGATAGTGAACATTGACCTTCATCATGTGAGAGAATCACAAGAAGGATCATATCTAACTACATTACCTTCCTCTACTACCCAATGGTAAAATAATAATAGACTTTTCTTTAATTTTTTTTAGATTTTTACCTATTCTAACAATTACTTTGTTAGGGGGACATGGACCGCTCGAGTGGGAAGTACAACAACGTTGGAAGTTTGAAATACAATGACAAAGATGCAGAGGATGAAGCAAATTTGGATGATGATGGTGGGGGGATTGCTAAGGATTGTCATACCCTGCTTGTTCTAGTGTGGGAGGATTGGGTGCTGGATTTTTGTAGCTGTGATCTTAGTGTGGTGTGGCTGCTCAGGTGGGTTGGGTTTGGTCCTAACTGTGAAATGCTGACCCTAAGGTGTATGCTTTTGGTAGTGTGGGATTTGGGAGCCTCTTTTCTTGCACTCCCTATTTTTTCTTGTGCGGTTGTGGCTTGGGGGGTGGTGTTGTTGCTATGTGTTGGTGGCTGGGGCTTGAGGCGGTCGACATGGTGGCTAGAGAGTTTGTCTCCTCTTTCTTTGGTTTGGCTTTGGGTGGGGGTTCTTCTTTTCCCTTGCTTCATTTTAGAGCTAGTGCTCTCTTTTCTTATGTTTTGACAATGCTCCTTTTGGGTTTTATTGTTGTTGGCCATGCAGGGGCAGGTATATCGTGGGTCTATTTTGACATGTTTGGGGGCTTCTTCTGATGTTTTTCTTTTCTCTTTGGTTGTTGTGGTTAAGCCCTTTCTTTGGCTCTCCCTTTGGATTTTGTTGCAGTTAAGTTCTGGTGGGGATACTCTTTCTCTCTATTTTTGGGTTGTGCCTTTGGCTCTGGCTAACGTGAAGGACTTGGTGTGCATGCTTTTTTTCGGGTTGTGTCTTTCTTGTTTTCATCTCTATTGTCACCTAAGGTTGTTGTGAGTGCTCGTTCTATTGGAGTGGCATCTTTTGGCCGGGTTCTACTGATGGAGTCTTATTTAGAGGTGAAGATTTCCCTTATGGAGGTAGAGCCATCTCCTATTGAGGTGGAGGTGATTGTTGTAGGCCCAGTGAAAATTTCTCTTCCCTCTTGCTTGTTCCTGTTGAGGTGGATTTGGTTCCTTTTGAGGTGGAGCTGGTATGAGTAGGGTTGGGGTTGCTTTGGTGGTTTGAGTTCTTGCATCTTCCTCTCCATTAGAGGGGGGAACTATCCTATGGAGGTGGAATGTGGATGGCTGTTCAGTTTGGATGTTGCTGCAAGAAGGATGTTGCTTTTCAGTCAGAAATCTTGTTGGGTTTAAGGTCCCTACCAAAAATTGTTTGTAAAGGGTTCAAGGTTGGGCTTCAAAACTTGTCTTGGGTTCATGGTCCCTAGAAAAACATGGTTGTAAAGGGTTTAAGGTCCCTTCAAAACCCGAGTTCAAGGTCCCTATAAAAGCCTGGTTATGTTTTTGGGTTTAAGGTCCCTGCCAAAACCTTGTTGTCTTAAGGTTCAAGATCCCTTCAAAACCTTTGAGCAACAAGTATTGTCTTGATTTTTTTCTTGTTGGTGCTATTGTTGATGGGATATTGATTATCCGAGAATATCTTTGTAGTAGCATTTTCTCTGGGTTTGTGTTTCAGGTCCCTTTAAAAACTGTTTGTATTGGGTTCCAAGTCCCCATCAAAACCTGGTTTGGGTTTTAGGTCCCAACAAAACCTGTTGATCACTAATAAAAAAAAAGTTCTTTGTTAGGGAAATATTCACTAATAATTTGACTAGTGTTATATTTATCTCACTATCAACTTTAGTATTATTTGATGTTGTACCAATTTTACTCTTAACTTTAATATTCTTCAAAAATATTAAATAAAATTGTTTAAATTATTGTTGTTAGTTTATGACCTTAGGATTACAATACCCTTTTTTAGGATATTTATTTTATTTAGCTCTTTAATGTTACTAAGGTACTCATAAGAAACACAAAGAAGATCATGTAAGGAGGCTTTATTCATAAGTTGTTCCATCTCTCTAGACTCTACTTAAAAATTAGGCAAGTTTTCAATGGTCAAATAGTCAGTGGAAAATTTACACTTCATTCCTACCGAAAAGTAGTAATTAATGAATTTATTTTTTCCTAAATATTGAATGAGGCGTAGATTCACTCCTTGGAGTATTTTTTTAAGAGTTATTACTTATATTTTTATTTTACTTTCTAGTAATGATTATATTTATTTCTAAAATAAATTACGAGTACATTAATATAATATTATATGAGATTTTATACCATTGAACCATTTTCCCTTTAATAATGGAAACCTTCAAATTCTATCAATGTGTATTTAAATTCCAAAACACGGGCTCTAATATAAATTCATGTTGATATTAACTGTGATAATAAAATTACGCTGAAGCTGTGATAGCCTATCATGGATTAAAATTGGCAAGGGACAAGGGGGTTTCGAAGATTTGGTTGGAAGGGGACTCGTTAAATATTATAAATTTCCTTAGGAAGCTCTCTCCTCCCTCTTGGTCCATAGAAAGACTTATTTTTGATGCTCTTTCTTTGATGAATAACTTTGAAGAAGTCTACATTTCCCATGCATTTCATGAGGCTAATGGTGTTGCAGACTTCTTGGCTAACTTTGGTGTGTCTTCGGCTAGGTCATGGGAGATTAATGACAACCTCTCGAATGCACTTATTAATTTGCTTAATAACGATAGTCTCTAATTATTTGAAGGGGGTTAAATTTCTTGATAAAATTAAGGGATGGATGTTTAATGATTACCCTCTGATGCCGATTAGACATTTGATGGCCAGAGCCCTTATTGAGAATTGTGGGAGGATGTATTGTAATCTCAGGAGGGATCTGGTCATTATCTCTAGATGTACCTTGAAATTTAGGATCACACACTTTCTGGGTGTAAGTTTCTCCTTGGCATTTTTGATTATGTGCATTTGTGCTTTGTTGGGTTTCATTTTTGAGAATTTCTCGGCGCTGTTGAAGATGGGGGGTGACAGATACAAAATAGAGCCCTTGTCGTGTGTTGAGACCAAAGCAAATGGTGAAGTTTGGAAGATTTTGCAGAAAGGTGGGGTCAATCCTTTCATGGAGAAATTGCGTGGGTTTGAGACTAAGACCTCACAGGAGTTTGTGGAATCTTGGCACAGTTGGGTGCTTAGTATATTTGGCATGGACATCATTGTAAGTGAGGAGTTTATTGTTGAAGTTACTAGGTTGTTGACTCAGGGGAGGAAATTCTTTAGAGAAAAATCCATGTCTGGGGTGGCAAGAATGAATTTCTTGAGGGATCTAAAGAGAAAGCTAAAATGGTTAGAATCCAGTGTGGTGGCTTTGATCGAACCAAAATTAAGCCAATTTTGGGAGATGTGGCTATGGCTCTTATGCGGTATTTTACACTGGAAGGGTGGTATACGACTCTTTATGGGCATCATTTTGTGCTGCTAAACCATTTTCACCATGGTAAGTTGGTCTCTTTCCCATTTTATCTTCTTTCATCTTTGGAGAATGGGGTTATGGCTTATAGAAAGAATCCCAACAATCCCTTTTTACATGAGGGTTGATGTTGTTAATTGTGGAGCATATCAAAGAAATATATGTTATTGCTTCCCCTATTCCTAGTAAGGTCGACAAGTCCAAGAAGAATTCTAAACTGAAAGGGAAACATTAGTCAGAGGTGAAGGAAGATGACGACGAGACGAAGTTTGATGATGATTCTATGGCCTGGTCTAATGGATACCAGACTAATTTGGATTATGATTACCCTTCTGTTGGGGTTAGGAAAATCTTTGTGAAAAATGCTAAGCCCTCATCCTCGCATGCAGAGCACAAAATTCTGGTTGATAGTGAAGAGGTGGATGTGGAGGGAAAATGAAGTGGTAGGAAGGTTCCTAAAAAGGGGTCCAAGAGGATTACTAAAGTTGGTGAGATGGTGAAAAATGTAAGTGATGAAAAATTCTGGATTGTACTAGGGATAAGAGGGTCCTAGCTGATGGGGGATGAATCTGGAAAATTTTATAGATTTGGATGGGTCCTCTACAGTGTTGTTTTTTGAAGGAAAAGGCAAAGAAAAGTTTGTATCACCTACTGGTTTTCAAGAAGACGATCCCTCGACGAGCTCTCATTAGGGGAGGGGTTTGTATTGGAGTATGTTGGATTTTACTCAGGCTTCGGGTTTGGTGAAGGGGTAGATGTATTTTTTAACCTACTCATGTGGATCATTCAAGAGGTCTAGGATCTTCATGGTAAGTGTGATACGATTGCTAGTTGTAACATCTCTACTATGAAAAGTTGTAGGGAGCATGATTCTATTTTTAGTATGGTTAGATCATTGAACTCTAATCTCAGCCTAATGATGGAAGATATTTATAATCTAAAAAGAGACCATGATCCAAGGTTGTCTACTTTGGAAAGGAATTCCTTGAAATTTCATAAAGATTCTAATGCCTCAATTAACCACAACAAGGATTTGCTTGAGACCACGACTGAGGGATTGGTGTTTCTGAACAAGAAAGCAAAAGAATGGACTCGTAAGCCCCTGTTTGATGACCCTTCAAAGCAAGCTATGGGTGAGGACTATGTGATGGGTAAGCAGGCTACTGATTTGGGGGTCCTCGTCCGAGTGTTCGAACTCACAACAAAACTAAGAAAAGCAATGTGGTTCCTATGCAATATGTTAAAGAAATAATGGATATGCATGATAAATTAATAACTAAGGATGTGGAAGTGGAAAGGATATTAAAATACCTTCTTTAGTTGCTGCTATGGTTATTTTTTTGTGCGTCTCTTGTTGTTGTTTTGTCTATTTTTCAATGTCAATGGTCGGCTGATTGTGGTTTAATTAGCTTGGTATTTTTTGGGGGGTAGCTTTAAAAGCTTTATCTTTGTGTTGCCTTTTCTTTTGTTCAGGGTTTCAGGGTCCCTTCAAAACTTATTTTATGCTAATCAAAAACTATGATAATAAAATTAAAAACTATAGATGTGACATAACTTAGTTATAATATATCCTATAAAAAATATATTTAAGAAATTACATTCATATTGTCTCATTTTTAAAGTGATTGAATATTAAACTATGGAAAATTATGTATTGTTAAAAAAATTCTAGTTTAGTAAAATAAGTATTAGCTTACCCATTGGAACTATTGGTCTAGTTGGTAGTTCTTATTAATTGAATAATGAGAAAGAGAATTCATCTTCATCAGTAGTGAATTAGTTAGTGAAATGATTCAATATTTCCAAGAGGGTGGCCTTTAGAGAAAATTATATTCAACACAAAAATAGAGGAAAATTGTGAGAAATAGTAGGAAATTTAGTGTACAAAGTGTTTGTCATCCCCCTTGATATGCAATCATTTATTACTTAGTTAACATGAAAATAAAATAAAAAAATATTGTACAAACAATTGAATGGTTAGCTTACAGTAGATTGAAAACTAACAAGTTGTGTTCTACATACAATCCATATTAAAATGAGTTAAGTTGTATTTTAGTTCTTTTATTATTGTAATTTACAATTACTTAATATTTTTAGACTCAAATTCTTAATTAGTAACAAAGATGATGAGAGTATTGAATGAGTGTTTTGTGATTATTGCATTTCATCAGCTATAAAGTAAATTTGATTACAAATAAGTTTAAAAAATAATATTCATGTTATATTAGATACAAATATTATTAAACTAATTTTAATTCCAATATGTCTATTATATATTTATATTAGATATATTTACGTAGATATTTGCAATCATAACTTATTTAATGAAATCTTAAATCAAGACAACAAAGAAAATATTGAAAATTCAATAATGAGGTTTTTAGGACGAGGAGCGCTCTGCAACTGGTGGGTCCTGTGAAGGGGTCCTTGGTGTTCGTGCCAGTGCCAAGTGGGGGAGGCCTGGTCCTCCTCCACTTAGATTTGTCTGCGTGGCTTCATTCGTATGCTGGGGCTGTCGCATTTTGTTCTCCTTGTTTTCCCTAATTTTGTGAGTTCTTTTATTTTATTTTGGTTATGCAACCATCTCTCTATTGCTCTCACTTGTGAGTATTCTCAAGCTCGGACCTTAGGGGCTTGGATGGAAGAAGGTACAGACCCCCCTGATCCCTGGGTAAATGGCGGCGATCGGCCTTCGTTAGTTAACTCCTTTAAAGCAATAGTTGGAGGTAATCATTTCTCTATTCTTGAAACTGCTAGGTTTGATATTGGTCCAAAACCAAAAGAGGAGGGTTGTAGTGGTGTGGTGGATGGTGAAGGTAAGTCCCCTGTTACTTCCTGCTTTACTAGACTCATTCCTAACCTTGGCATGAAAAATGTTATCAAAAATGTTCGTGGTAGGCTTAAAGACACTGCAATTTTTTTTGTTGTTGTGGACTTAAACAAAATTCTTGCAAGAAAATATATTGATGCCTAGTTCTCTAACATTTGGGCTACTAAACTTGGCATCCAAATTAGTTATTGTAGGATGCTCCAATGCGGGATATTCATTATTTTTCTAAAGAACAATGATATGCAAACCGAAGTGATCCAAAAATCATATTGGAATCTTGACGGTTGTGTTTTTCATGCTCTTGCATGGTCACCAGCCACCATTGCAGAAGAGGTACTTGCCCTCTCTTTCCCTAGGTGGGTTCTAATCAAGAATCTTCTTCTTGATTTATGGGAACTCATCCCTGCTCTATTGGCTCCCTTTGGGAATGTGGTTCGCGTGGATGAAGTGAAGGATTCTCTTCCACACCTTGACTCCCGCACTCTAGTTTCTCTGAATCCTGGCACAAAAATTCCGCCAGGCATTGTAATTGAGGATGAAGGAAATATCGTCTGATTCCCTATAGAATTCTTGGGCATCGTCAACACATGTTATTTGTGTAGAAAGGAGGGGCACATTCGCAAGAATTTCCCCTTGATCAAAAGGAAACCTGTAAAAACCCTAGCACTATCCTTAACGCAGGTAAAGAGGCAGCTAGAACTAATGGTGGGGGGGAAAACCCTGGTGGGAAATCCACTGAGTCTCCCACATTAGAGGATAAAACTGAGGCTGTTCAAGTAGACAACACCCAAAGAAGCCAGTTGAAAACCTTTAGTCCCTCTAGCGAGGCTAGAGGAAGTAATCAGGAACATAAAGGTATTGCTGACCTTCCTACCAGAAATTCCTTTGAAGTCCTGAGGGAAATGGACCAAAACCAATGTGAAGATGTTTCTAATTATGAATCAAAACCCTCAAGTTGTTCCACCCCCAAGATCCCTCTAAATAAATCTTCTCTCATTTGGAATTCTGACTAGATCCAAAAATTAAATGCTCAACAAATTTCCATGCATGAAATAATAAGAATAGAAAAAAATCTTTTGAATGACCACCTGACTAGTGACAGGAAAGCTAACCAAGAGAATCTAATGCAAATAAAGAGGGTTGATGGTAAAACCACCTTGGAGAAGGGCAACCTGGATGACACTCAACTGAAGTCCGTTGATTTGACGAAGAACACTAGGACTGAAAACTTACCCAACAACTCCAACTCTATTATTCTTGAGAACCACCCTAAAAGTGGTGAGGAACTTAGACTGGCCAAGGTTGGGGATGAAACCAATCAGTTGAATAAGAAAGATGTTGGGGCTAAATGGGGAGACATACTCCTGGATCTTAGTCAAATGAACGAAGGCCTTGTTGGGTGTCACCTTGGTGCATCCAATGACAAGGTTGTTACTTGCAACCCCCTGTCAATGAAAGTGGATAGATCCAAGAAGATCTTAACCACCCTGAAAGCAATCTAGACCCCCCCTTTTTTAGCCTCTTGCCCTGACCAGCCTAATACTAACATGTAATCAATTGAAGAAGTTGTTGAAATTGTGAATGGGAATATCACAAAAGGGCAGATCGAAAAAGTGAGGAAGCCTAGGAATGGGCCTAGTAGGCCAAGGAAGTATGAGATCCCCTTATCAAACAACAATAACGTTCAAACGGTTATAAAAAAAGGAAAAAAAACAAGTCTCATTATTCAGTCCCCCATAGAAAAAAGGGCTGAGATGGAAGAAAAACTGCCCAAGTGCTTTGAGCAGTTCAAGAGTAACCAAGAGGGTTCTAGTTTGATTGAAGAAGATGAATCTTAACATAATCTCCTGGAATGTCTGGGGGTTAGAATCCCCAGACATAAAGTACATTGTTAGAAGGTTCTTAAACCTGGAACCCCAAAAAGAAATTGTTTTCCTTCAAGAAACCAAGGCAATAGGTTTTACATTGCAGGTCAACCTAAATTTCATTTGGAGGGATGCTTACCAGATTTCCACCAAACATGAAAAAGGGAGAGGGGGAGTCTCTATACTCCTAGCCAACAGATGGAAATAATTTATAACCAGTCAAGGTACCTCCCTCTGCAATAGGGTTGTGTGGGTAATGATTGTGAAGGAGGAAGTCAGTTTTGGAATTTGCTCAATATTTGCAGCTAATGACCATAGGGATAGAGTGAAATTGTGGTAATGGCTTGCCGCCCAGCTGCCTTATATCCCCTTGGTGTTGGGGGGGGATTTCAACATGGTGGAACAACAGGAGGACAAGTGGGGGGCGTTGATTTGACATGGAAAGGGGTGGAGAGGCATTCTTAGAAAAGGTTGAAGCACAAATTGAATTTGGTGGACCCCTTGGAAAGGAACAAGAAGGAAGCCAAAGGAATTTGGTACATGTGGTGTTATGTGCAACAAGGGGGGGAAGAGAATCTGTTGTAGGTTAGATAGATTCTATGCAAAGAAGTTTTTTTTCAGCTTATTTCCTGATAGCATTGGGTGCAAAGTTGGTGTGTACCCATGCACTCTGTCTGATCATCACCCCATCAAAGCCTAAATTGTTGCTTCCCAAGGGAGGCAGAGAGGCCTCCCCAAAAAGGATAAGTTCATTCTCAATGCTCAGTTGCTACAACACAATGACTATAGAGATGGCATTGTCTCCATCAGGGAGATAAATAAATGGATTTTGAAGGATGGAATTGCCATCTCGAGGTGGGAGTGAAATGTGGAGGCCTGGAGGAAATTTTTCCAAATTGTAGGCAAGAAGAAGGCTCTAGATGCCAGGAAGGAGGAGAATGACTTACAGGAAAAGTTGGTAATTGTTGAAACTGAGATTCAAGTTGAACCAGATAGCATAAATTGTTATGAAGCTCTCACACAAGCGAAAAATGGTCTCAGGAGACTCCAAACCCATAGGATCAGGGGCCTCAAAGTAAGGTCCAAACTCAATTGGCTAAACCATGGTGATAAAAGATCAAATTTTTTCTTCAATGACATTAAAGAAAAGAGTAGCAAGGAATAGATAGGGTAGATTTGGGAAGAAGGAAAGCTCCTTACCTCTTAGAAAGATATCATGCAACAATTCCATGCCTTCTACTCCAAATTGTTGACTTCTGAGGGGAATGAGGAAAGTAATAGGAAAGCCAAGAGATTTGTTAAAGGGATCATTCCTCAAAAAATTGGAAGCATAGATGTTGCTCAACTTGCCAGTGGCATAACTAAGGAAGAAATCGTGAAGGCCATCTATTCTATGAATAACGATAAATCCCCTAGTTGGGATGGCCTCCTAGTTGAATTTTACAAAAAATTTAGTGATTGGGTGAGTGATGACTTATTACAGGTTTACCAAGAAGCCTTAATCAAAGGTTCTCTTGGTAGGAGAATTAATAAAGGCATAATCAAATTGTTTCCCAAAGGAGGGGATAAGACTCTTATAAAGAACTAGAGGCCTATCACCTTGTTGAATGTCTCCTACAAAGTGTTAGCCAAAGTCCTTGCTTTAATATTGGTTGATATCTTACCAAAGTTTATTAATAATACTCAGACGAGGTTTGTAAAAGGGAGGTATATTCTGAAAATCCGATCACAATTTGGGAGGCTATGGAATGGTCTAAGCATTCTAACCAAAATTCTGCTATGCTCCTAATCAACTTTGAGAAAGCCTATGATAGGGTGGAATGGGAATTCATAAGAATGGCTCTAGAAGCATATGGCTTTGTGGAGGAATTTTTCCATGTAGTGAATACTTTGTTGAAAGATGCGGTGGCTCAAGTGGATATTAATGGCTCCATTTAAGATGAAATTGCCTTGGGTAGGTCCATAAGACAAGGTTTTCCTCTTGCCCCTACGCTTTTTGTAATTACCTTTTATGCCCTCCACTATTTGCTAAGAGATCAAACATTTTCCCCCAAAGTTAAAGGTATCACTCTTCCTGACCAAAATGAATTGATTAATATCTAGTTCACTAATGACACAACCATATTCTTTGACTTGGAGGAGGCTAACTTAGAGGCTCTAATGGGGAAGTTAGATCTCTTTTGCTAGACATCTAGGGCAAGAATAGCAATTGCTAAATCCAATTTTCTTGTTTGGGAAGAATCCCCTCCCGCTTGGTTGCAAAAGTATGGTTTTCAATGGGGAGGGCCAAGAAAGATAGTAAGGTACCTTGGCTTCCCCTTTGCAATTAGTCCTAATCTAAAAGATATGTGGTTGTGGATAAGCTCTAAAATAGGAAAAAAGCTGGAAAGTTGGGACAAGCACTATCTTTCCTTCGTAGGGAGATTGCAAATTTTTCAAAAGATTCTCTCATCTTACATCTATTTTGCTTCTATGTGGTTCTTCAGTAGTTACCAGGTCAATGAGATTCAGAAGAAAATCAAGAACTTTCTTTGGTCGAATGAGAAAGGAAAGAGGAAGAAGCACTCTGTCAAATGGTCTTGGTGTTGCTTAGATAAAGCCAATGGTGGAATTGGTTTGAAGGATTTGAGAACTCAAGGCATTGCTCTAGCTGCCAAATGGATTGCCAAAGCAATGGATGGAAATGAGCCCTGGAAGGTCCTGATAAGGAACGATATTCAACTTGCCACCCCTAAACAAGCTAAATCTTGGAAAAATCTGCCTCTTTGTGATATTCTTATGAACAGTTCTGCAATGTCTCCTAGTGGATCCCTATTTTCAAAAGCCTTTGGAAGGCCTGGGAGCTGGTGAAGCATAAAGTTGGTTTCAAGTATTATAACTTGTTTATAAATGATAATCTAAAATGTCATTTTGGATGTTCTCTGTGGTGGAACCTGTTGCATAATTCCAAACCTTTGGCCCTCCTGCAAGGGTGCTCGGCCAAAAAGTGGAGTCTATGGAACATCCAAACATTTCATAACATTCTTGAAGATGGGAAAATCAAACCCTTGAACAAGCTTACTAAGGAGTTTAATCTTGACAATGCTAACGCTAGAACTTGTAATGCTATCTTAGACCCTTGTAAAAATGCTACTTTCCCCTTGAAATATGTTGAAAAGTGTAACATTTCTGAAGATCTTGTTTGGAGCGATGGTACTTCAATTGCTGAAATTAAAGCCAAAAGTATTTATAGAGAACTAACCAAAGATGATTCTATTAAAGCCCATTTAAATGCTTGTTGGGGCATGAATTTCTCTAATGAAAAATGTGTAAAAATCTTCTCCTCTGTGTGGAAAAATATCAAGGAGACTAAGAAGGCTTGTTCTAGGTGGCAATTGCTACTCCATAAGATTCCTTTTAAGTTTAATCATGTTGATGTGGACCTATGCATATTTTGTAGGATTCTGGAAACAATATTACACATTTTTTTTGAATGTTTATATGCTAAAGAAATTTATCTTTTGTAATGAACATTCAATTTGGCGAAACGGTAATATTAATTGGCATGAGGTTATAATGTTTACTTCCAGGAAATTGAATAAGGATTACTTCTTGTTTTGGGACTGCATTACCACTGAGATTCTTTGGTTTTTATGGAAGGCTAGGAATGAGGAAAAGTTTCAAGGGAATAAAAGGGGACTTACTGAGTCTGATAAACAACTCACATATTTATCCATTGTGATGCAGATTACAATGGTAATGGAGGTTTCAATGACAAAACTCATGACATTGATCACGACTGGCAAATCTCATGTGTGTCATCATAGTCAAGAGGACCCAAAAATCTTCCTAAAGGCGTTGAGGAAGTTTCAAGAGGTCTTTAACAATGCAATAGCTGGCACTTGAGGCATTCAATCAGTTTATATGTAATCTACAACAAGGAACAACAAGATTTGTGGCTGGTCACTATGAAAATGGAGGTATCAAAGCATACATTTCTTAAATTACTTGAAGATGACACGGTTAACACTATTGAAACCAAATTTGGGCTTCTGTTTAAAGATATAGCCAAACTATTGATGGAATACAATCATGATCATGTTGCTGAAGCCAAGAGTAGAAAAGAGAAAGTCAACCCCAGACATCAAACTTGAAACTTACTGTTGAGACATTGATTATTGTAACTTTTGTAAAGATTATTAAAATTTGATCATGTATTTGTAATTTTGTTATATTCTGGGTCAGTCTGAGGGTGTATGCCTTTGGCTAAGAGATGATAGTTTCAACAACTGATGCTTATGTAAATGTTCTGACTATATTTAATATAAAAAAAATTCAATAATGAACATAAATAAACATATAAACATGATATCTTATAAATTGATGCCATTTTTTTTAACTTATTTTTAAGGTCACCATGTGATTGAAAAATATCTCAAGATTAAAAGTTTAACATGAACAAAAAGCAATATTATAGAAAAAATTCACTATATGACTAATTTCTATTAGCCTCATTCAAATTTTTATTTCTAATAATTTTTCCACTTAGTAAATTCTTGAAGAATTTTTACAACTTTTTGTGTGCGCAAGGGCACATTACATGATACAACTTAACCATCAAATTATACATGATAATATTATTGATAAGAAATAATTTAAGATTTTGTGTCAAGCCTCACCATTGGTCAACTCATTGAGTTAGTGTAATTTTTGTGCTCCCTATTGGTAAAATTGCTTTCCAATTTGAATATGGTATGCATGAAAAACTAAAAGTGAAAAGATAATTATTCCAATCCATATAAGTATGCAATCTTTAGATCTCAAGAACTTCAATAAAAATTTTAATTTAAAATCTCATTTTGCATTCTTGGATAGTTGCTTCTATTTAGAGGCTTCTTGCAAGAATAAAATAGTTCACCTAGCTAGAGATGGCCTCCACGGTCCACAGTAGTTTAATTCATTGTCACAAGTACCTTTCACTTTGCTCACAGTATCTCAACTACTTTAAAAGGTGTTTAAAGTCCTAAACATGAAAAAAATAGATCCTCCCACTAATGAGCAACTTCACAATTACAATTTAGAGGGAAAATATCTACCAATGGATGTATAAAATAGTTTCTCAGACCTATTTTTAAAATACGGGAGCATCTATTGTATCATATGTAATATATTTAATGCATTAATATTTGATATTTGTATTCTCAAAGTTCTAACTTATTTTTATGTTGTGATAAATATAGATTTTTTTTGGTTTAAATTTCTATTAACTATAATATTGTGAGTTACAAAGCTTTATCAAGATTCATAATGAAATTTATTTTGGCTTATGTCCCTTTTAATTTTGTTATTTAGTTTCAATATTTATTCCTTTTTTATCTTTACATAAATTATATATTTATTATAAAATATAAGGAGTTAACCATGTAAACTTGGAGACTAATTTTCTAGCAAAATCCCATACTTGCAATAATTTCCATTATTGTTGGTCCCACATAGAAAATCTCTACATTTACACTAAATAAATAAATCACCATTGATATTTTATGGAATTTTCAATGGGACTTCATCCCATGTTGACTAAGCTTTGATGAGCTTCTGGTCTTCCACTTTTGAAATATTTTCACCACCACTAGGTAACTTTGATTGAAAACATTTTTAAAGATGTCCTTTAAAAATTATATTAGGATTCTAGCTATATTAAATCTAGACATGTTCTAGTACAATCCCTTATCTATGTTCCAAGGAGAATACCATTACCGATGTCTTAGATACCTTACCATTTACTCCATAGAAAAAGTCTCTCCTGGCTACACAACCCCTACCAATATTCTTTAGCATGAAACAACATATAAGTAATCATTACTATAGTTACTACCATTGTATGATGCATTGTCCTATATTTTCCCTACATTCCTCCCATATTTTATTATATAAACTCTAAAATTCCAGTGAAACATTTGTATAATATAGTGAACCACTAGATAGTGCATAATATTGCTTAAGAAGGTATAAGTTTGAGATTCTTAGATGCATAATTTACAATAAAAATCTCTTGATATGCATTACATTTTATCTTTAGTGATTGGGATCATTTTGGCTAGAAATTTATCAAAACATATAAATGAAGATGCAACTATCTTTAGAACAGTTCACTACTATCATAAGAGACTCAATGGAGATGTTAGATGATTTCAATAATAGATCTTAGAATACATGAAAAATAATCTCACTTAAAATGCACCTTCCATTAGGGATGACTTACATTTATTACCCATAAATAATACATTATGAAATTTTTATGAGGACTAATTCTAAATAAGGAAACATCCTCTTAGATACATTTGATATAGATGTACTTATAGATAATGATCTAACTCAAGTTGGGTTGGTGGATCCTATAAAATTAATGTTATTATCCCCAACCATATAGCATCCCTACCAACCTTCTCTTATTACTCAACACATAACCCTTCAAATAATTATTAAGCATATTCCATCCCCAAGTCTTAAAATAGTCTTAAAATATAATTTTGTTAAACTAATGACTTCATTGGCGAGCTTGATGATGTGAGGAATGTTCTTAAAAACATGTCTAACAATGTTACATCCCTCAAAATATAATATGGTTGTTAGAAATATAAGTTTACAACTACTCAACAACTTCTAATGTAACAATAAAACACCCCAGTAAACAAATGTTACAATCCTTACCAATATAACCAAAGGACAAAAAATTATCCTAATAGAACTCCTAGTTAGTCTTAAAATTGATTGTTTCTTTTAGATCTTCACCTTTAACAAATATCTCACAATCCTACAAGATAATTGACTATAATGTAAAGCTAATATGGAAAGATCCTACCTTATGGTGTTATCCCTACTTATTCATCTTTTTCTAACTAAATTCTCTCACAAATATCCAACCCAAGGTTCTCCTATTCTTAGACAAGATCAAGATAATATTGTTGAAGAATTGGGAACTTGTTGGCAACATGAACATGATGACGTATAAATGATGTTGATGTATGGTGTGGGGAGATTGTTGAAGATTGATGAGTATGGTAGTGTATGGTGTTGTCATTGATGGCAACCCATTATAGAGATACACTAGTGTTGGTCTGGAGAAGACCAAATGTTTTGCAAATTTTCCTAAGTCACAGTGTAGAGTTTTCAGTGTTCAACGAACTAATTTTGTGGTTCGCATTGCTTCGCTATGAAGAATTTGGTCATATGGTTTTGAGATAATGTTGGCATGTGTTGAAGGTGTCTAAATCCAAATATTCAAGCTTGTATGTCTTCCACATTCAAAGATAATGTTGAGAAAGTATTGGCTCTGAAATGATAGAGTTGCAATTATAGAGTGTATGTTGGAATCCTCCACATTCCACCGTGGATGAATATTTTGCTATGTAGTTCTGAGGAAGTGTTTGAGGATGTCAGTAGTGTGTATGCTTCAAGTGGCAAGTGATTTGGTGGTCCGTGTGTCGAGTTGTGAGTGAACAATTGGTTCATTCTATTGTTGCTTCAACAACAATGGCGACCTAAAGGTTTTGGGGTCATGCAAAGTTAAATTGTGTATGAAGCGAGATCATGGGAGTGATTATAGGTCATGCTGACCTATTTTGATGGTGTACACACCTTGGTTCTTTCCACAAGGCGTATGCATTGGCATTTTAGGCCAATAGGTTATGAGGATGCATGGTACATCTAATTAGGCCAACCTAATTGATGTTTATGTTGGTTGCGGTATATATACAAGGTTAATTCCTTGTGTAGAAATGTGGTATGAGGCAATATTCTGTGTGTGTGAGATTTGGTGTAGAAAGAAGTGTGAATTGTAGTTGTGGTAAAGTATGAAGTGTGTTAAGTCAATTTTTTGAGCTTTAGTGGAATTGTATCTTCAACATACGTTAGATGCATTGTTAGTAGTTCATCATTGGCAATGAGCCACCATTTCTTCTATCTCTTTCTATTCTAGGTAGTGAGCCATTGACAGTGAGCCATTCTCTTTTTGGACAGTGAGTCCATCATTTTGTATCAAACATTGTAACTGGTTATAATATATTGTGAGCTAATCCTCATTGTGGTTTTTCCCTTTCAAGGGTTTTCCATGTAAATTTGGTGTTCTTGTGCTCTTTAATGTGATGCATGCTTTATGTGATCCTTTCATTTACTGCAAGTTGAATATGATGCTTTGAATGGATGTTTGAATTGACAAAGTTAATGAGTTTCAGTGAATACTATTTCACAAACCCCCCCCCCCCCGCCCCAATATTCTAGGTGTTCAACAAATATAACAAGGTCAAATATAGCTACTCAAGGGAAAACCTTGGTAACTTGGGAAGAATGCACAACATATGTACTTAATCAACTAACCTTAAATTCTAGAACATCACAAGTATAATATGATTATGTCATTAGAGATAAGAAAATGGTTGTAATAGATCACACTCATGCAAAATAACCAATAAAAAATATTCAAAGGGAGTAATTGGTTCCTTCCTTTGAGGTGTCAACTATGTCTTCTTTTAGGCTTTCCTCTTTAGTTGAGGTCAAGCTAAATAATATTGACACAACCATGCAACTTGAGAGCCCTCCTAGAGAAAATAAAGTGGTATATCCCTTAAATAAGAGATCAAAAGTGAGTTGGGTTGCTAATACAAAGTGACCTATAGAATTAGTTGATTATTTCAATATTTTGAACCAGATGTATAGTTGAACCTACTAAAAGTAATGTGGTGATGCAAGATTTTCATACAATGAACAACATAAGCATCCTAGGTCCAACGTACCCATGTATGTGTTTATTTGTAGTGCACACTCGAGATTTATATCACAACCCATGAACAATGAATTGGGTATAATCACGTGAGGCCTAGGAAGGTCGAATTGGCTAGTTGATGTGCTTGTGATAATTAAAAACTTCTATAAATTGAATATAATAATGAAACACAATAGTATCTATCATATATCTCTTGATGTGAGGTAAGATATGTAATTGCAAAAAAAAGTGGTAAGATCTTTAGTAATTGAGTGGTTGAAAAGTAAATGAAAACATGTAAACAAAATGAATAAGTGATTTTTTTTTTCTTTTATCACTTTTATTTACAAATGAAGTGTTAATTTGTTTGACTATTGAACATTTGATGTTTGAGTAGAATACTTCTATATATTTATAATATAAATTAACTTCAAAGTCTATTTGAAGGCTGAATTACTCTTTGAAACCAATGGACAAGTTAAGTTTGTTTATCCTTAACATAGATTAAAAAGAAATATTATAGTTATAATCCATAATTGATTACGTTTTGGGTTGTTGAAAGTCAATAGAATGCCAATAACAACCAAGAACGATATTTGATGGTAAACCTTGTAAACAATCTTTATTGTTGTGTCAAAGCATACCTTATTTTTTTTAAAAGCATATAAAAAATCGAAAAAACTCCATACATTTGCATGATATCCATCCAAGCCAGGCCTCATGCATAAAACAAATATATAATGTAAAACAAAGATATCAAATCGATTGAATACCGTTCTTTCGTGAAATAGTTTCCATGCTGGAATCCCTGGCAGCCGTTACCTTACATTTTGCATGACCTTACATTGAAGATTTCAACTGCCAGGTGGACACCATTTCAGCGAGACCTTAAGTTTATTTAAATGTCATTTTGAATCTCATGTATAAAAATAATCATGGATCCATTGCTGCCACTGTAAGATGCCTCTCCATGTAATTATATATATACAATTTCAACCTCTTAACTTTTTTAGATGCTCTGTTATAAATCTTTCCTCCCTTTCATCTGATACAATTTTCATATAATTTGAATTTGTATTTTATATTAAAATTGCATAAATACAACCATATGACCATCAAATTTAGACACTAAAAACACCATGGAATAACTTTGCGGCTGCAAACACTGGGTTGGAGTGACTAATGATTTACCCAGACCCCTAGATATTAAATAGCTAATTATTGAATGGTGTACAGTATGGGACTCGAACACGCAACCTCAGCAATATTAGACTATATATTTAATTTCTCGGAATCTTGTCAATTTTATCCACAACGTTCTGGGTTCGATCCAAAGCGACACCACCGCCCATGTTCACATTCGTAACGATTTCAAACATCATTTCTATATCAAATATCTTGTCAAGCATCATTTTTCTTCAAGAGTAGGAGCAGTCATTACCGTGAAAGAAAAACTGCTTGGAATTAAAATTCGTCAATTTTTTAATAGAAAATCTGTAAGAGAAGGGGGCTGCACCAGTTTGAAATATGATCAAACTCTTCCCACTTTGCCCACATTTTCTAGAAAAGCTCAAAAAGTCCATCTTTGCATGCGCGTGAAAGAATATAAAGGAAAATTAAGACAATGTAAAGCCAGTCAAGTAATTTTTAATAATTTTCTGTTGAAGAATTTTATACTGAATTTTTAAAATCATTTTTAGTTGAGAGTATGATTTCAGTTATATTTTTATAAAAAAGATTTGATCTTTGGTGGGCTCATTTAAAACTATTCAACTTCACAAGTAGACCAAAGATCTATTTATGAACCTTATTTATGTTAAAATGATTTAATTTATATTTATTTAGTTTCTTTATTTATTGTAGTTTGTAGAAACAAGTGAATTGTAATTACTTATTCAAATCCCACCAAGTTTTTTATTGGCATCCAGTATTACATTAAAATCCTCACAAATTATGAATTTTTCATTTATTACTTGACATTCCCAACTCAAAGATTCCCATATCTCTTTCTTTTCTTTTGTCTTTGTAGCTCCATATATATTCAAAATGAAAATAATAAGGTCATAATTTAAGCTTTGTACCTTTTCCATCATCTAATTTGAGTTTGAAGCTTGTGGCTCAATTGTGAGTCTCTCAACTATCCATAATATTCCTAGTTCACATCCAATTTGAGTTTGAAGCTTGTGGCTGGATTGTGAGTCTCCCAACTATCCATAATATTCCTAGTTCACATCCAATTTGAGTTTGAAGCTTGTGGCTCGATTGCGAGTCTCCCAACTATCCATAATATTCCTAGTTCACATCCAATTTGAGTTTGAAGCTTGTGGCTGGTTTGTAAGTCTCCCAACTATCCATAATATTCCTAGTTCACATCCAATTTGAGTTTGAAGCTTGTGGCTGGATTGTGAGTTTCCCAACTATCCATAATATTCCTAGTTCGCCAAAGGCACCATGCGCATCTACAAAGATTCTCAACCATCCTCTACAATGTTTTATGAACATCTTTAATTCTTTCTTTCCATATTTGGTTTCTTGCAAAAGAATGAGGTCTACCTATTTGTTGACATTCCAATTGACGCTTGACCAAGTGTCGCTTGTTAGGGACATTTAGATTCCTAACATTTAATGTTAGAATCTTCATTGTTCCACAAAGGAGGTGCTTCCTCCCTTGGACCTCAACATATATGTTTTGATTGATTTTTGCTTCCCATTCAGAGCTTCTTCTTATTAGAAGTTGAGCTGGCCGTTATTCCCTAAAGACCAATCTGTCAGGAATCCGCTACCATCTCAGATTAAAGATCCACGTGAATCATGTGATCAACGCTGACTGAGAGGTGAAAGCGTCAAGCTTCCAACACTTCTCTCTTCTGTTTGTTGGTTTTCCTTCCCGCTTCAAAATTTCACTGCACTATGACTTATACATCTAGTGTCAATTATATCCACTAACATCCTCTAACTCATTTTCTGACATTGAATCACAATCCCTAGTCGAAGCGATATCTTCTTCCGATTCCTACATTTTTTCTTCAATCATGGGCCCCTTATTCATTGATGTCACTTGGCTCAGCATTCATCGACTCCTTCTCTCCCTTGGTTTCAGACTCAACATGATTTCCCATGGCCTCTTGTGATATGCTTTTGGAGGTTGATGGCATGCGGATGGCATTTCTATTATCCTCTTTCACCGTATCTTCGCCCTCCTCCTCTACATTGCTATCTTTATTCCACATGCGATCATTTGTTACACAGTGAAGATGAAAACAAAAGCAATCGGAGTAAATTCCATCTTTGCGTGCGCGTGGAAAAAGGGAGAGAAATTAAGACAAAACGGAAGGGAAATCAAATAGATGGCGATGTTGATAAAAGTTAGTCAAGTTTTAAAAGAGAAAACTGTAAGTGGGCTGCACCAACTTGGAATATGGGCTATATATACCTAACAACCTAACAAAGTCACATCAATAGGCAATGATGTTGATAAAAGTGAGTCAAGTCTTAAGAGAAAAACTGTAAGGGAAGGGGGCTATATGGGTTATATATACCCAACAAGTCTGATTTCATTTCATCCTTCTTATTTCTTGGTTGCAGAGATATATCCAAAGCAATGGCTGCTTCATCCAAATCCAAAGCCATTTTAACTTTTATTCTCTGCGTTGTTCTTATCATCGCTTCCTCCTTTCCCCTCCTAGCGCAAGGTATTATTATTTAAAACAGCTTACTTACTTAATCTTGTTTATTTATATTTTGTTGTTATTCAATGAAATTAACTGTGTATGTGCAGGAGACACTAGGGGAGGACAGCGCGGATGGAAAAAGGCCGGTGCTGATAGGCCATAAGACTTATTAAGTACTTAAATAAAACAGATTAAGCGTTGCTTAGTCATCTGCTGTAATTTGTTCCTTTAAACAGGACATGGATGCTCATCTACTTTTTAATATTATGAAATTTTAGTATTATATTTTTAATGTCTCTTTATTTTTACAGATTTGTTAATAATTTAGAAGTGTCTATTTTCTTTAAAATATCATTTAAATTGATATGGAGTGATAAGTACCAAGAGTTTTTTTCTACATCAGCGTGTCAAATTATGATATTGTATTCAACCGTATAGTTTTACGAGTCAAACTCATTGACCCATGTTTCATGAGTAGTGGCTCACAAGAACCCATCTCTCATGATATTGATATGGAGTGTTTTTTGATATAATTATGTAGTAGTTTTTTTATTGATATTAAGAAATATTATAGGGGAAACAATATTTATACAAGAAACACTTTCTATCAATTTCAAGGGTTCCAAAAAGATAAGGAATCTTAATACAATACAAGCTTAATCTAAATGAAATCATTTTAGTTTTAGAAAGGTTGTCATTCATTTGGACGATTCTTTTGTTTTGTTTCACTTTTACTTTGAAAAGTGTAGTAAATATTATCTTGAAAATCTGGTCTATTTATTTTATAGTTTTTATGTTTTGATTAATCAACACAAAAGTATGCTAAAATTAATTTAATATATAAGATAACAGTTATGAAGATAAAATCACCTTTTATGAAAGTCTTGTGAATATTTAGCATCTACATCCAATCTATGTTAAAATGATTTGATTTATATTTATTTAGTTTCTTCATTTATTGTAGAACTTTGTAGAAACAAGTGACTTGTAGTTACTTGATGTTTTGTTTCTTAAATCTTTAACTTCTTAAGAATTTTGATTATACTATCCAGGATTATATATTTTTTATGATTATTGAATTTCAATAGTTATAAAGTGAATGTGATTAAACGTAAGTTAGAAAATAATATGCATGTCATATTAAACATAAAATATTGTGAAACTTATTTTATTCTAATATATTTATTATACATTTATATTGGGTATGTTTATGTAGATATTTGTAATCACAACTTGTTCCATGAAATCTCAAGTCAAGACAACAAAGTAAATCATACAAATTCAACCAACAATATAAATAAACCTATAAACATGATATCTTATAGTAATTCAAAAATTTTGTAGATGAAAAAACTCTTACAAAATTAATTCTCTTTCAATATTGTTGTGAGGCCATCCTTTATTTACATAGACAATAGCCATATTTTGACTTATTATTGACTAGAGACCTTATAAAGGTTATTATGATATTTTAGATATGGATAGTGATTATAATTTTTATATTATCTTTAATTATTGCTTATATGGCTTATGTGATAGATGTTTAGTTAATTGCTATGATTAAATGAGATTTAAATAAAAATGTTCAATTGATGTTTATTTAGGATGAGATGGATTATGAATATCATGTATAGATTGAATATATACTTATGAGTATGAATAATGGTCATGGATGAATTTAATGTTCAAATAGGTTTATGAATATTATTTTGGTTCTCATTTTTTTTTATATTGTGATACTCTAATTGGTTCAAAGATGAAATATTGAATTAAAATGACTCGTACATGTTTATTCTTGTATGCAATTTGATGTATGTCATTTTGGCTATATATATATATATAACTATTAATGCATGAATTAAGTGTCTAGGTTATCCATGACCAATGGATTCAAAGATCCACTAGTAAACCCAATTGTGTGAAACCCATAAAGCCGATATTAGTCTATATGGAGAGACTAATGTCTTTATAGGTTACCATGTGGTGTTGTGGTGTTTATTGTATTTTCAGAAATCTTGAGTGTGTTTATTGTATTTTCTCAAATCTTATAAGTGTGTCTACTGTATTTTCTCCAACCTTCTACGTGTGTTTATTATATACTTTTTTCAAATCTTCTAAGTGCTCTAGGGTGGTGTGGAAGGGTGAGTTGTCATCCTAAGTTTCAATTTCGAAATTGGTCTTTCAAGGGCATTTAAGGGGCCTTAAATGAGTCTTGTCAGTGCCTCTTACCTAGTGTCAAAACCTTCCTAGGTCTAACCTATAGGGGTTGAGAAGCTTTTAAAACTAAATTTATATGTTTTTGACTTGATCTAATCCCTCTTAAAGTCCATAAAAGAAAAGTGACGAAATTATTTAACTTGCCACTCAAGCAAGAATCCTAGTCTTATCCCCTCACCCACTTTACAAGTCCTTTTTGAAGACTTTCCAACCTCCACATTTATGAGGGAAAGTTCAAGAAAGCCAAGTGATGTGAGTGTTCATGAATGCCCCTCCCTCACCCATCTGATGGCATTAATGAGGGTCACATAGTGAAAGGAAATAGAATCCATGGGTCATCATCTCATTGGGCAGAGAAGAGATAATATGGCATCATTATTTATTCCCTCTTTGAATCTAAATTTAGGGAGATTTCATTTTTTTTAGTTTTGGGGGGTGGGGAGATCTAGTTGGAAAAAAAATGGAGGAGCTTTGCTGGGAGAGGATTATTTTTTTTGGAAAGAATTGGTATTTGGTCCTCATCAAATTCTTCACCAAATTTTCTTGGGAGCTTGTGAGGTAAGCCTCCATTCTATTAATGCAATTGTGAAATGTATGAATAGATGATTTGTAACATGTGTTTTGGAATGTGAATATTTTTGTGAGTGTTCCTAAATTTATATTTTGGGTTTGAATAATGTTGGTTTTGGGTTGTGATGGGAGAATGAGGTTGTCTCCTCATCTCTCCCTAAATGTGATCTTGATGAAGATTCATACATCACATGATATCCCTTTGGTTATGGGTGTTGTAAAAATGTGAATTATGTCAACTAGAATAGAGAGTTGTGTTGCTTGCGTGAGGCTTGGATTTTAAACCTTGGATTTACTATGGATCTCCTAGCTTGGGGGTGGGCTTTTGTGAAATACCTACGGTTGGGAAGTGAGCCTTCCATTGGTCTTTTGGGAAAGCTATTTTGTAGGTTTTGAAAGATTTCACATGGCCTTGGAAGAGGTTTTGTTTTTCATGAGTCACTGTGTAGGCATGGAAGGAAGTTTTTAGGGATAATCCTACCAACCTTGGAGAAAGCTTGTTTATCCTATTGGACAAGAATGTAAAGGAAATTTGTTGCTTATAAACCTATATCCTTCATTGAGGCTATTCTAAGGAAAAAGAGTTATTTAGAAGAATATTATGCTTATAGTTAATTTTAAAAGTAAAGACTTCCAATTTTCATTTAGTCTTTATTGTAAAAAAAAATTTATATGGTTAGTTAATCTTAAATGGATATGTTAAATAAAAGTATTCCACTCTATTTATATTAAGATTAGACAAGTGAAATTGTTAAATGATGCAGATAAATATATGATAAGTTTCAAGACTTTGTTATCTTAAATTTGTTGCAGTTCTATATTGAATTAAATATATATTACTTTCATTATAAAGTATCCCTTATAATTTAGTTGTTACAAGATAATGGGTTATGATAAAAATATAATTGCTCGTATTTCAAAGGCACCAATGTTTTAGGGTTTGTAAATAAAATAGGTGGATGTATTATTTTACACTTGTAAGGGAAATGAAAATATATTGTGATTTATATCCCTATTTACAACAAAATTAAAGAAAGTTCAAAAAGTTTTTGTATTTGGTATGTTGAATGATATGAGTGTTTACAATTCTTGTTGCAACTTTTACCTTTAAAAGTAATTATATATATATATAAATATTACATTATTATACGATAAAATTTATAGGTTTCATGAAAAGGAGTCAGCTAACTACTAGACAAAACACACCTATGTACATACAAAAATGCATAAAAACATACATAACAAAATACATGGTAACATACATAACATGACTTGATGGCGTAGTGTGGGGCCTGCCGAATGGATGATAGAAGTGACATAACCAACAATGAAAGGAAACGTCATGGGAAGCGAGGAGGTGTCCCGTTAGCAAATTACGCCGACGTTCTTTTGCCTTGTCTGAGAAGCTAACAATTACGTGCTGGAAGGGTAGTGACATGCTATTTAAATTGTAACCGGTACTGTTCCTTGAAGATGCTTGGAAAACACACTATGCTTTGGGTTTTCTCATTTTGCAGGATGTTGTGCTTTGGGTTTTCTCATTCTACAAGTTGAAATCGAAAGGTTTGAGAGGAAGGGCACACTGCGGGAAAGGGAGAGGATCAGCCGACTTGAGGTGAGGGGTTTCTAACTGAGTGTATGCAATGTCAAATGCTTTTGTGTATTGTTTTATGCCTTTTTGTATGTAACACTTGGGAAACATGTTGTGCTTTGGGTTTTCTCATTCTACAGGTTGAAATCGAAAGGTCTGAGAGCAAGGGTACACTATGGGCAGGGGAGAGGACTAACCGACTTCAAGTGAGGGGTTTCTAACTGAGTACATATGCAATGGTGAATGCTGTTATGTATTGTTTCATGCCTTTTTGTATGCATATAATTGTGTTTTTGTTGTGGGCTGTAGGTTTTGTATATAGTTGTGTTTTTGTTGTGGGTTGCAGATTTAGAAAACATATGAAAAAGTGAGTTGAGGGGTTTCTAGTCATTTGGGTTGTTAGTTGTAAAGGGGTTTGAAATGTTATGAGGGTTTTTGTTTGTAAATTGTTTTTAAACTTTAAGTGGGTGGCAGGTTTTGTAAAACCCAGTGTTTTGCATCTTAGAATTTTAGAAAAGAAAATGAATGTATTTAAAAGTGTTATTTAGACCTTAGGAATGTAATGAAATGCACTGTTTTATAAATACCCATTGTTTTCCAAGAAGCATTAACACTGTGTTTCCCCACTTTGAACAAGTTTACTTATTATCGGTGATAATGTCAAGAAATTGATGTTCTTGCTATTTGTAATGCATACGTACATATACAGGCTTGAAAACCACGAGGGTTTGGGTATGTTGTGATGTGGGTTGCATTTTTATAAACATCATGTATTTTCCATTTCATTGCATTGCACATATTTTAAACCAAAAGGATTACTTCACATTGCATAATTAATAAGTAGATGCTCATAGATAATTGAAAAAAATTAAATTACAATAGAGGTTTTTTACTTAGTCAACCTAAAAGTAGATATGCATCTAGTTCACATTGCATAGGTAATAACTATACGCACAACTATTGAGAACTCCACCTACACAACCAAGAAGAATTAACACTATGTTTCCCCACTTTGAACAAGTTTACTTATTATCGGTGATAATGTCAAGAAATTGGTGTTCTTGCTATTTGTAATGCACATGCACATGTACAGGCTTGAAAACCACGAGGGTTTTGGTATGTTGTGGTGCAAGTTGCATTTGTATAAACACCCTATGTTTTCCATATCATTGCATTGCACATCTTTCAAATGGAAAGGATTACTTCACATTGCATAACTAATAAGTAGATGCTCATAGAGAGATGAAAAAATTTAAATTACAATATAGGTTTTTTACATAGTCAACCTAAAGGCAGATATGCAGTTAGTTTACATTGCATAGGTAATAAATATACACACAACTATAGGGAACTCCACCTACACAACCAAGAAGCATTAACACTGTGTTTCCCCACTTTGAACAAGTTTAATTATTATTGGTGATAATGTCAAGAAATTGGTGTTCTTGCTATTTGTAATGCACACGTACATGTATAGGCTTGAAAACCATGAGGGTTTGGGTATGTTGTGATCTAGGTTACATTTTTATAAACACCCTGTGTTTTCCATTTCATTGCATTGCACATCTTTCAAACCGAAATGCTTACTTCACATTGCATAACTAATAAGTAGATGCTCATAGATAGATGAAAAAAATTAAATTACAATATAGGATTTTTACATAGTCAACCTAAAAGAAAATATGCAATTAGTTCACATTGCATAGGTAATAACTATACACACAACTATAAGGAACTCCACCTGCACAACCAAGTACTATTTTGAAATATATTAATTTCTTCATTGTAGAGTGATATTTGCAGCTGCCAATTGTGTTTTTTTGTCATGGCATTCCATGAGAGCACATTTGTTTGAGGTATTTTTTGAAATAGTTCACTGCCTTGTCTATGAAAGCATAATAGTAAGCAACAATAGAGACAAGGCAGTGAACTGTTTTGAAAAATGGCTAAAAGAAATGTGGTCTCATGGTCAATGGAATGACATGCCAAGCCATAGACAAGTAAGTGAACTGTTTCTATGTGGGATTGGTTATCTATGGCTTGCCACTATGTTTTGGCATACATTCTCATCTCACACTATTTTTAGAAAATAATTGTAGATACTTAGAGTGATAATTGCAGATATATAATGATAATTAGAGTGATATTTGTAGATGGAGACCCCCTAACCAAATTTTGTTAGAAAATGGGAAACACCTTATTTAACAAGCAATGCAGTTTGGCTCGTAGATATATATTATCATCTTTAGTAGAGGTATCAACAATATATTGTGAAACTATACCCACAACTATAGGGAACTCCACCTATGCAACCAAATACTATTTTGAAAGATATTAATTCATTCATATTGGAGTGATAATTGCAGCTACAAATTGTGTTTGTTTGTCATGGCATTCCAAGAGGCCACATTTGTTTGAGGTATTTCTTCAAATAGTTCACTGCCTTGTCTATGAAAGCATATTAGTAAGCAACAACAGAAACAAGGTAGTGAATAGTTTGAAAATTGCCTCAAAGAAATGTGGTTTCATGGTGATTGGAATGTCATGACAAGCCATAGACAAGACAATGAATTGTTTGTAAGTATGATTGCTTATGTATGGATTGCCATTGTGTTTTGGCAGACATATACTCACCTCACATTGTGTTTTCCAACTTGCAATTATAGAATGCATGTATATGGTTGTTGGAAAACATTGTGTGTTTACTATCAAAGCATAATAGTAGATCTGGATTGTCATGGCATTCCAACACCACGGTGATTGGAATGATATGAAAAGCCATAGACAAGGCAATGAATTGTTTCTATCTATGATTGCTTATCTATGGCATGCCATTGGGTTTTGGTAGACATGTACTCACCTCACACTATATTTTCCAACTTGCAATCACACTATGTATGTATATGGTTGTTGGAAAACATTGTGTGTTTACTATCAAAGCATAATAGTAGATTTGGATTGTCATGGCATTCCAACACCATGGTGATTGGGATGACATGACAAGCCATAGACAAGGCAATGAACTATTTCTATGTATGATTGCTTATCTATGACATGCCATTGTGTTTTGGGAGACATATACTCACCTCACACTGTGTTTTCCAACTTCCAAAAACCACTATGCATGCAAATGGTTGTTGGAAAACATTATGTGTTTACTATCAAAGCATATTAGTAGATCTGGATTGTCATGGCATTTGAACACCATGGTGATTGGAATGACATGGTTTGTGAATTGTTTCTATGTATGATTTCTTATATAGGGCATGCCATTGTGTTTTGGCAGACATATAATCACCTCACACTGTGTTTTCCAACTTGCAATCCCACTATCCATTATCTTATATGTATTTTACCATTTAATTTAGAGTGTTGTAGATATTTTATGGTCTATGGTTTCATTAAACCTAACAATGAGAATCCATTGCACATTGTGCTATGTAAGCTTCCATGCATCATACCATAATCATTGCTAGAAGTGTATTCTCTATTGTGCACTTCAATTTTTTTGTTCTATTGAATTTTTATTCTTTTTTGGGGGTTGCAGACCGCAAGGTAACCCATAGTGGTCAGGTAAGATTGAAAGACCATTTTCATTGTTTTTGTTATTGCTTGCATTAGAATGACAAGATTAGTATTACTATTAGTTTTTTGTGATAACTCTGGAACTTTATGGGATGAGGATTGGGAAGTAACCCATATTCTCCTAGGTAAGATTCAAAGATTGTCTTCAATATTCTAATTCATTTCTTGCATTAGAATGAAATGATTAGTCTTTTGAAATAAATTTTCTATTTTATGGGGTTCGTTTACATTATTTTTTGTTTATATTGTTATTTCCTCTCTGTGCCATGTATGCAAAATGATTGCAGAAACTAGTCTCAGGTGCATTTATAAACTAATTTAAATATTTTTTTTCCCTCTCTTTTCCAAACAACACACCATTTGTTGTATATTTCATGTTTCAATTGCCAGAAGAAATTTGTGAATCTAGAATACAAATATGCAAGTTAGACATCAGAGCTTATATAATATACTTGCTTTGCTGTATCAATATGGAGTTTAAATTTAAAGGCATGCTAAGCTCAAACTAGGTTAACGATACATGTATTTCTAATCTTGAACTTAATACACATATCCAATATGTCCATGCACGAGGGTATACACTAGAATAAATATTGACTATTTAATACTGCTACATGCTACTGATTCCCAATTATGGCCCTGTTTTACATGCCAACAAAAGTAGCTTTCCATAGCCTGACAAAAGAAATCCCTGAAATATAAGTTCCATTTGTCTTTGTCATATATGATAATCTTGTTTTATCTTTTGGCATAGAAATGAGTTTCTTGTGATATGGATGGTACAACAACGATGTAGAATTATCATAATACATATTAAGGTACAATTTTTAATTTTGTATGTTTGATTCTAAAGTTACATAATTTTTGTTGGTGAAAGTTGTCTATTTGAACAAGTGCATAGCATAGTTTTTTATTTTTTTATTGAATTAAAGCTATTGAGAAAAATACAAAGAACCATGGCTATTCTCAAGAAATAGCCATAACTAGTACAACTAGATATCAACCTTCTAATTAAGATACATATTATCCCTCCAAAGAAGGGAAAAATGAAAATAGAAAGAACAATAAATCTGTCACATACCAAATGGGATTGAAGCAAGAAAAAGCTATAAACTGAAAGAATCCCAATTGAACAGTAACCAATTGAAGTGTTCAGCTGTGTAGGTTCTGGTATTGGCTTTGATATCCAATTGATCAACCATGTGGTTGATAGTATGATGTATGTCCTTGAAGCATTGATAATTGGATTTGTTTAAACATCCCTCAATACAATGGATAAATATCCAAGCAAGTTCAGTCTAAGCCGACTTATAGTTCTAAACAAGAATCATGGAGGCTTAGTGTATGACATCTTTGTTGTGCCTTCAACACACATGCCCCATTCAGAATGTGGACCCTCTCTTTCCTTCACCTCACTGGGTCATTTTTTATTGTCTCATTTTTTGTGCCCCCCATTTTGGGTGTACAAAATGGTCAGTGAGTCCTAAAGAGTTCATCTTGAGTCGACCATGTTTCACCCCCTCAAATTTTCTAAGTCCTAAGTCATTGCGGAATCCCGCTGGCTGTTTTCCTTGGCTTTACTAAGTCAGCATCCATGGAGCTCATTGGGATCGCCTTGATGGGTCACCTCTCTTGGATTTCCATCACCTCATCACCTTGTCTCAAATGACTTTCATCTGGCGACTTTTCGCCCATCGGGTTCTAGAGTTATCTTTGCCACTGGTTCATCACCAAACTTTCAAGCAGCTATTAGCCTGCTGCTGCCTGCCCATCGAAACCTGAAGAACCTATCGTTGTGTGTCTAACACTGAGCAAGCCACGTCCATCCACCCACATCCATCTGCCTCGCAAACTTTTCCCCTCCCGCGGTCGCTTTTGAAAATCTGATGGATCACCAACTCTCTGACCCATCGTACCTGCATTAAATAGGGGGATTAAATACACTTAAGTCTATAAATAGCCAACAATGAAAGGCCATTTTCACCTATCAGTTTGATCATCTGAGCAAGTTAGAGCTACCCCACAATTGCTGCCGCCGAGCCCGATGAGTGTCGCCGCTGATCCAACGTGTTTGCTAGCGGATTTGATTGCCTCCATCATCAGATTCTTGAGGTGAGTCTACCGCCAGCACCCCATTTCATGTTTTTCCTTGATTTTTGGTAAAATGGATAAATTTGAAAGAGGAAAACCCATGAACTATGTAGGAGAGACCAATGTGTACAAAACCCATATGATAAAAACTTGAATTTTTTTCAAAATTGACCAACATAGCACCCGCAGAACCTTGTGTTCCTGGTGCTATTCTTCAACCAGAGTGTTCACACTCTGTGTGCCTAAGACCCCTCATTTCCGCTGATAACCTTGGAAACATGATGAACTCTAATGAATGACAAATGACTCCTTCGGGTCTGCCATTGTAGAAGGACCCCGCCCTTTCGTTGTCTAAAAGCTTTACAAAATTTCATAAGCTGAAGGGAGATCCAACAGAGCTCTCAGATCCGACTCCACGAGATTCCTTCTTTGGGATTTTTCCTGTGATCTGTCATTCCAAATGGCTTTTTGGCCACAACCTCCCGATGGCCGGGTCGTGCTCTTCAAAATTGCCCCATGATTAAGCCCTTGAGAAGTCCTAAGTCACGGCTTGTATAGGCTCCCGCCTCACGAAATTTCGCTAGCGGAGTTCCGTTGGAGTTTCACCGTCCCAAAAAACATTCTAACCCCTTCCATCTGACCTTCAGGCCCCACTCCTGCATCCATTGTGTAACATTGTTTGAACTTGAAAATGACCAAGTGTCAAGCTCTTTGCGGGTCTCGCCTTGCGGACTTCTGTCCGCAAGCCGCTGTGCCAAATCCACCGTCCTCAACAACCCCTGGCCTCCAGTGTTCCGACCATTGGGTTTTGCGTGCCCCATGACTGTTTGAGTGAAATGGTGAAAATTTCTAAGTGATCGTCCTCCATAGATCTCCCTTATCTAGTTGCCGTCATTGGGACTCTGTCCTGCCCTCACCGTGCCCACATAGAAAACTACCTCCGTCCCTCCGGTGCTCGGAACCTGAAACTACCTTGGCCGTTGGATTCTCCAAACAACAAACGAAGTATTGGGTATGTGCAAGATCATGATGGGCCAAAAAGTGGTGATATGTAAGTGATATGATGGCCCATGTGGCTGACGATTTTTTTTTTACCCAAAATTGATGAAATGAAAATGGTTTTAAAGGAGATTCTTAGCTTTCCACCAATATAAATTATGCTTTACTTTGAATTTGATAAATAATTATTATTCATTTTCTATTTGAATTATGACTAAAGTCTTGATTGATAGGCTGATTGAAAAAAATAGTTTTCAAATGGTATCATATTTTTTGAATCAAAACATCGTCACATTCTATGCCATACAATAGGATTAAAAAATTTGAATTCATGAAGTTTTGACCAAGTTAAGGTGGTTGACATGAGTTTTAATATTTTTAAAAGTTGTAATAAAAATTCATAATTAATTATTTACTTGGAAAAATATTACAAAATATATGCATCATAGAGACATGAATCCTCTACTTATATCTAAAATCTTATAAAAAATATTATCATTTTATTGTGGTTAGAGTGGTTAGACATACACCTACTTCTTAATTTTTCCCTAAAATTTAAGTACCACGCATTGAAATTTTAAAGTTTCACCAAATAGATTTTTGTTTTTAAAATAAACCTAGTAGTTTAGAAACTACATTAAATTTGCTATAGATTATATTCTTACATATTTTTGAAATAATATAGATTTAACTTATTCAAATTTTTACGTCAAGTTTCCTAACTTTAATTTTTTTGAATTTTTTGCCACTTAAGGGCATGTTTTTTCCATGATGATCTTGCACATACCCTAATACGCGAAGGCCAAACTCTCCATCCAGACTCGACGTGTCGGGATGCCTCCATTAGAACACCGTATGTCCTCTACCATTTCCAATAGTAAGCGTTTGGTGGCCTTCAACCCTTTTCAACCTGAAGTGCCTAATCAATAAGGAACTCTGCTACTGCCTTCTAGAGCTACAGGTCCCGCTTGTCGGAACTCCACCCCCGGAATGATGTCCTACCAGAGCTGTTTTAAATGGAAAACTCAAACAACAAAGCTCCTCTCTAATTCTAATTACCTAAGAGATGATCCAAATTCCCTCCAACCACCAAATAGACTTTGACCCACAAGTTGAGATAGGGCACTCTCCTCAGTGGACCCTTCAAATTGATCAAACACGAAGGTGAGTCAGGATGGGCGGGCCGCCGTGCCTTGATTTTCATCCCTCCTATAGCTCCTCCAAAACAACCATCAGGCTAGGGAAGTCTGACCCCTAGGGCTCAAACTATCCAAACTCCTTCTTGTAAAGTGCTAATGTCAATCTGAAAGATATGTTAGATTTATTAAATGCTGATCTATCCAATCTAACCTCGTTTGTGGGATTTTGGCTAACTTTTCTGTGGTTTCATGCTTGATTGTGCTCACTCCTCTTTTTCCCATAGGATATATGGAATTAGGTGTAGGACCCTCGAGAGCGGCCGCAAAGACAAAAAAAGGAAATAAAACTAAGGCACCTCATGGAAAGGATGATAAGGATTAGATGAAGTATAAGTTCCAAGGGGAACCTCTGAACTCCAAAGTCACCTCAACCTAGAAGGAGGTCTCTGACACAAACATCAGACATATAGACATTGATGGATTCAAGTAGAGAGTCCAAATCAACCCTAAAACAGAGAATGCAAGAAATATTAGAAGTAGTGGGTTGGATAAAGCCATAGGCTTTCTTCCTGCTCTCATCGCCCCTGAACTTGTTATGGCCTACAGAGAGGCGCATCAAGAAAAGACCAGAACCATAGTAGACATAGATAAATGTTCAAGTTGACATGTCTACTAAGGCAATAACAAGGACCTTTCATATCCCTACCTTTAGGGAGATGGAAGTGCCAACCATGGATGATGGAAAAGCTATGTGGGATCAAGAGCCCCTCAAGTGTAAAAGACTTATTAATCAGTACTAGTTGAAGGAGAAGAGGGGCAGCACTGCAAAGGTTCCCCAGGACCTATTTCGAAGCTACTTTTATGAGGATTACCATGATTTGGTGACCCTACTAAGTAGAGTAATGGGACTTCCTACTGCTGCTTACTTCCAAGAGTGGATGTTGTACTTCATTGAAGAGATTCTCTGTGGAGAAGCCAAGTTCTACTAGGTGGGGATAATAAGTGATTGCTTCCATGAGGAGTTTATGGTTGTTAAGAAAACATCTAGACTTTACATGACATCTTACTTGGTCTATTCATTGGCCAAACAGATGCAATACAGAGGCTTATTCAGAGCTCCAAATGAGGAACCAGGCAGGGAGTTGAAAGTTTATGGTAAATACCCTCAATTGCAATTCAAAGGACTACTGCAGGGTTAATGACACTTTCATAGGTCATATTGTCAGATTGCTCGGGGGTGACTTTGACAGAAGAGTCTCCCATAGTGCTAATGCCTTAAACAGTTTGCATTCTTATTCATTAAGTATCCAAATTTCACCTAAATTTGTGCTGAAGGCTTCTCAGAAAGACCATACAAGCTACCCTGGTATCCCAATGACCGAATAATACTATTAGAACTCTCTCAGCAGCTACGACATGCACAAACCCTTTCTAGTGGCAAGCATAAGGCAGGGATTCCTTATCCCCTATCCTTTAGCCAAGGGCTATACAAACTCCATACCTCTCAGTGTGCCCATAATTCAGAGAAAGAACTATCGAAATACCATTTGAGACTCCACACTACCCGGCCACAGATGGACCCCTATGGAAAAATCAAGAAGGCACTTGGACCTGAATATTGCCATCTACATAGCATCAAGGAATTTTGGGCTAATTGTAAAGATGATAATGAAGTGCGAATGAGGCACTATATGCGAATGACAACATATTTCACAAAGAGGGTCAAATTGTTCCCTGTACCAGATCAAGTAGTAGAAGATGAAAATACAGTGATGGATCCTCGATACAACATAGTTTCCAATCTCCCACTACCACTGATTGACTGGGATGAGCAAGAGGTTGATGACCTCAATATTCTAATCAAGCCCGTCGAGGCTAGAACAAAAGAGTGGATTGATGGGAAAGTCACCCAATTGAAGTAGCAAGGGATCACTTTGACCTATGAGGGGCTCGAGAATGAGCCAACAAGTGAAACAGATAGTGGGGCATCTACTGCCCCATCAGGAGAGATTTCAAAATATCCTCTATCCACTAGGTCAAGGAAGAGAAAAGAAGCTGCTGAGAAACAACCCAACCCTAAGGTGTACATGAGAAAGGATTCAGAGGGAGAACCTTCCAAGAAACATAAGAGATCAGGCAGTTTCATAGAGATTCCTACCATTCAAGAAGATCTCCTTCACAAGGGATAGGAAATGGAGGCTGAGCAACCAAAATCCCCACCTGCTACCTCCACTACTGCTGCCCCTTTGCCTGCTTCTTAGGCGATGGTTGCTACTTCTCCACCTACGGTGGTTATCTTGGTCCACCTTGCCTCTTCTCCATCCACCGTGCAAGTTGTGACCATAAAATATTCTTCTGCCACCATTTCTCCACTCTCCTCGACTTCCATGTCTCCAACTACATCACTACCCCTGGCCACAACAACAATACCAATGCCTACACTCTCACTTCTAGAGGCATTCTCCCAACATATGCATAATGTTCCTATGGAGCTTTCTGAAGTATTGATGAATCCAACCATCCAAGCTGCCTTGGCATAGGTTCTTGCCAACATTCCTGCCCCAAATCCTTTGACTAAACCACCAAAGATGAAAGCCACAATGCAAATATCTGAGGAGTTAGAGAGGCAATAAAAGGAAGCAACAAGGGAATTGGAGGAGGAAGAAGATGACTACCATGAACACCTAGAGCACTAGCATTTGCAAATTGATAAAGTGTTCTATGAAGGAGAATAAACAGAGTCCTCCGAGGGTGATGAAGATGAGGATGGCACCAAATACATTGTAGAGACCTTTGATGCAGACCTTGAGGAGGAGTTGGCTCAAAAATTGAAGGAGGTTGGAGAGGAAGTAGGAAGGCCACCTTCCAAGGAAGAAAAAAAGTCAAGTGACAAAATGGAAGAAGATACCGAACTTCCAACTTTAGAGCAGGAAGAAAGCCCCAAACATGGTGAAGAAATGCCTCTCTTAAAGGAGAAAGAAAAGAAAGAAGAAGATAAACCTGAAGAAGAGTTTGAAGCTAATAAGATCCTAGAAATGGATAAGCCTGAGAAGGAGGCTGAAGCAAGAAGAAATATAGAGATAGAGACTCACATAGAAGAAGAACATCTTGAGGAACATAAGCATGAAGCTGAAGAAGAGGAAAAGACCTATAAAGAAGAGGATAGCCCCAAGAAATGCACACCCACCAAGTCTATGATCAAAGACATAATATTCATCTGGGACTCTGATGAAGAAGAAGAAGAAGACACATGGACAGAGCAAGAAGCTCCAGGTGATAAAGAGATTGAAGTCAGGAAGGATGAAGAAGAAGGCGATCGTGAATCACCCAAGGAAGAGTCTTAGATGCCCAAGTGGTTAGAAAAGAAATTAGAGAAGAAGACTCCGACTCCCAAAGATCCCAAGGAAAGAATTGAGGAAATCTTGGCTTGAGCCTAGGTCAACACAAAGAAGGAAAAGAAGCCTAAAGTCATATCCAAACTGACCATGGATGCTTCTGTGTCTAGAACTGTGCAAGTTGCCACACTAGTTGTGGGTGAAGAAAGGATAAGTTATGACGTCTCCACCATCAACTTGGGGACAGCCACTAGAGAAAAAAAATAGATCTCCAAGAGTCCATTTCCACGGTGGTACATTAGATGCACAAGGAAAAGATCTCCAAAGAAGAACTAAAAGCATAGGTGGTTGATTTGAATAACTATATTCAACAATGGTCGTCCACAAAAGAGCTTCCCATGACATCCTTGGTGCCGCCACAATTGTTGTCCAAGGACCATATCAAACTCGAGAAAAGAAAGAACTAGACTAAGACTATAGAGGATTGGTTTCAACAGGTCCTGTATACTAGAAACATGGACATCAATTGTGCTGTCAAGACAAAAAATAAGTTCTTAGAAGTACAAAGAAACCTTGAGAGTATGAGGAAGTTCTACACTAACTTCCCAAAGATATACGGGCCCACTTATCCTAAAGTTGAGGCCATCCTCAAGTTGCCTCAGAAAACGTGGGAAAAGGAGCTTGCACTAACAGAGGATGATCACTGGCTGGTGGATATGTGGAAGCTAGATTTCAATCATAGAAAAGAGATACTGGAGCAAGAGCTTTGTAAAGTGGAGCTTGACATTGATTGGTCCAAAGAAATTAGGGTAGACTATATTCAGTATTTGAAATTAATGACAAATTATGATATGCCCACCATTGAGATTGATCCATAAAAGATAAAGCCTTATTTCCATAAAAATATGGAAGATGGGATGTTGGGCGAGCTTACCATGGATTTTATGAGTTTTGCTACTCGGGCTTTCACCCAATTTGAACAAGTTAGGAACAACATGGCTAAGTATGATGGATATTGGGACACACTCACAGGTTGATCCAAGCAACAGAACTACCAGGTGTTCCAATCTAATATAATGGAAATTGATAAGCTCCAGGCATTAATTAGCAAGTTCATGAAGTATTCCGCTTTGAAGTAGGGAGGAAACCTAGTCATTGATGAAAAGCTCCTCACAAAATAGTTGTAGCAAAGGAAATCAGCAAAAGACAAATTTGCTATAATGCTGTCATATAAGGACAAAATAGGGAAAAGACAAAGATGTAATTTTAAATTGTAATTTATTTTTGGGGGTAGGTGAAACCCTAATTTGTAGTGAATCTTGAACACACAATGTAAAACAATCTTGGCCATTCATTTTTCTTTTTGAACACTATAAATAGGGGGTCTCCTCTCATTTTCAAGAGAGAGTTGAGTTGTTGTAAATGAATGCTATAGAAATTTTAATAGAAGTTCACTTACTTTTGGTGGACTCTTGAGTTTCTATTGCATGTTACATGGTTCATCTCCCATAGTTAGTCGATTTAGATAGATTTACTTTGTTGTTCTTTATGTTTTGGATTACTTTGATAGATTAGTTATTTTTGTTCAATGGTTGTGTAGATTTCTGCTGTGTTGATGCCTTTCTTGTCCATACTTTTTGTTGTTTACTGATGGTAGATAGCTGTGTAAAGTTAGTCTG
This sequence comes from Sequoia sempervirens, assembly GCA_007258455.2. NCBI lineage: Eukaryota > Viridiplantae > Streptophyta > Pinopsida > Cupressales > Cupressaceae > Sequoia > Sequoia sempervirens. The sequence continues at coordinate 618,297,818 of VDFB02193867.1, read as the reverse complement.
GGCATAAACTAAAAGTTTCTCCAAACTTCTATCTTTTATTCATGCATGTTTATGGTGAATGAATGGTTGAATATTTGCAGTCCTTAGAAGCTTGCACAAGTTTCATGATATTGCGAGTCAATCTGGTTAAGTGAAATTTTGTTTTAAGGAAGTTGTCCATAGTAGATCCCTCCATGATCACTATTCATTGCTAGTTTCAGATCTAGGAACCTCTTCTCTTCCCTACCCTTTTCCTTTTTTTTTTAATAAGTAGCCTATGCTAAGGTTCATTGCACATTGTAAAGCCAAATCTTAAGATAAAATAGGAGTTTAAGATTGTTCGAATCTGCAACAAATTGCACATTAACTTGCCATCTCAGGAACTCCATTTTAAGATTCACCTCATCTCCAACCAAACTCCATAAGCTGCCTTGTGATTACTAGAAAAATCACATCAAATATCAACTGAGAAATTCCATGCACGTCATGGATTGACACCCGAGAGACTTTGGGGTAGTTTTCAACAAATCATTGTTGGAGATTGCCTTTCAAGAGAGGTAGTGCATCTATGCACTGCCTGTGTTGAGAAAGTTCACAAAAAACCCATCAAAAATCTCCAACCTAAGGCATAGCACAAAGTTAATGGATTTTTTTGTGACTAGTATCATAAGGGTATTATTTCAGGTCCAAGGAGGTCAAATTTGCTACTTTGTACACTGTAACTTTTTGAACTTACGATGGATCTGCATTGCATTAGGACAATGATAGATTCCATGAATGGATCTTAGTCAACTTGATTGATTGATTGCATACTCTTCAACATAAGGTGGACAATACTATATAAAGGTCAAGTTACATAGACAAGGCAATGAACTATTTTTGTGTATGATTTCTTATCTATGGGTTGCCATTATGTTTTAGAAGACATATACTCACCTCACATTGTGTTTTCCAACTTCCAATCATATTGTGCATGTATATGCTTGTTGGAAAACATCGAGTGTTTACTATCAAAGCATGATAGTAAATATGGATTGTTATGGCATTGCAACACCATGGTGATTGGAATTCCATGAGAAGCCATAGACAAGGCAACATTTGAATTTTTTTATGTGTATGATTTCTTATCTATGGGTTCCCACTATGTTTTTGCAGACATATACTCACCTCACACTATGTTTTCGAACTTGGAATCCTATTGTGCATGTATATGCTTGTTGGAAAAAATTGGGTATTTACTACCAAAGCATAATAGTAAATATGAATTGTCATGGCATTGCAACACCAATGTGATTGTAATGCCATGACAAGCGATAGAGTAGGAAATGAATTGTTTCTATTGTTTTTCTATGGCTTGTCATGGCATTCCAAGATGATGGTGTTGGAATGCAATGAAAATCCATTTTTTCAATTATGCTTGGATACATTTTTTCAACAATCCATATTTACTATTTAGTGATGGTGTTCGAAGCCACGAGAATCCATATTTACTATTATTCTTTAATATATTTTTTGCAAGCATGCGTAGCTTGTTCAAAAGAACTTGTTTTAGGCTTTTAGCCATAGAAGCAAGGAAATGAACTGTTTGCTAGATTTCTTTGTTAGACATGAATGAAAATTGTGGTAGCATAGTGAACTATTTCATAAAATGCCTCAAAGAAATCTGGTCTCGTGGTGATGGAATTCCATGACAATTGATATTGCAGCTACTGTGATATGGATTTTCATTGTAACACCTACTCATTAAAATATCAGTAAAATTAATAAATTAGACAAAAAATAATGAAATGAATATGATAATAGGAGGAAATTCATTTAAAACCAACTTAAAAAACTTCATTAATATGAAAGTATTATTTTAGTCAATGTCTTAGATAAATGTTTTCCTTTAATGAATCTAAACATTATATGCTCTTTATATTGCAATGATTAACATATTCATGAATTGAATGCAATCATTAGACTGAGATAAGTAATATTAAAGCAATTCAAAAACCTTCACAACCATAAAACATCAATGAGACTATAACACCATATTTGTCTTGAGTGGAAAACCCTCTTGGGGTAGAAAACCCACTCAAAAATTGCCTCACTGGCTTAATATCAAAAATTGTTGTTTACAATGCCTTGTTGGCTATATATCAACATTTTCAATCACTATTTTAATGATACATAGAGTATCACCTGGTCGCACCCACAAAAGGATATGAAAATCACGGCAAAACCTATCCTAGGAATTGGACATTCTAGCAGGCGGCTAATATCTCTTCATGGTCGTTCATTTACTTGTCAAACCAGGGAACGTATACTTGAAATGGAGCGGCACTATATATGCACTAAGAACTAGTTTCAGTCACAACTTAATGGAAACAAATACTTGGAAAGAATTCTACCTACGTTACAGGAAGGTAATGCAAAGTTCTCTTAACTCAACCATAATTTAACCAAAGTAGAAATCATAATAGCTACGACTGAGAAACAAACTATGAATTGGCCTTATGCTGCAGGAACAGACATAGGGATGGATTCCCGATGCTGCAGGAATAATATAAGACTAAGTTTGCACAGAAACTTCAAAGATGAAATCTAACTCATGATCAACATAAAAGGAATGACTAACTAACTAACTACAGATACTTACTAAGTGGGCCCCCTTAGCAAGCATCGACTAATTACGCAAGTACTGAACTCAGAACTTCATCAAACTTTATTCATAAACTTAGAATGGTATACATTGTTATGTTCATATGAAAACTAACAACAAACTCTGTCTCTTTTCATATAGATTCTGCTTTTATTATCACACTAACTCTTACATGATATCCTTTCTATCTCACTATGCTTGCTCACTCGCACAGGAGGAACACTTATTTAAAATTAGGAAAACAACTAACTAACTAACCCTAACAGAGAAAGTCGTGGGTGTGAAATGTATCTCGAAATCAAGGAACAGACTTCATAAATGAGTTTATCCGTTCAACCCGATCCAAAGAGAATCTAGCACTCCACTCTTTCCAGATTAACTGATATTTAAAATCCTTCCCAACAGTTTTGGTCAAAGAGTCTTCACCAGAGCTTCCTTGAAGTCGTGCAGGAAATGGACTTTACTGCAAGGCCGAGATCGGATACGCTTGACTCGATCATACTTTCTTCAACAACCTGCGAAACACAAGGTAATAGATGCAAAAGAAAAGGCGCATGGCACACCCAATATCCATTTATTAATCACATATTTAAATCTATTTCATCATTCAAAAACTACATGCGTTATACCAGTCATTTAGGGAGTCAAACGGGGTAATAAATATAGACATGTCAACATGATAGGCTATAGGAACATGAAAGTGTATTGCTACAGGATATCCCCCAATAAAAGGTTTCTTAAAGAGTTAAACAACCATGAACAACAAAAATGAGGGTAGTAAAAGTACACCATGATATCCAAATTGTGAGCATATTTTGGGCTCATCATCACCTCTATTTCTTTTACAACATCTTCTGATCTCGTATCACTCAAGATTCAGAGGCAAAAGTTTAAGTACAACATAATTGATTAATATCACAAAGCACTGAATGTGCTATCCAAATAACTTTCAAATATGAATCAATGAAATGCCATTTCTAAACTGAGAATAATACTTCTTTTCTACTCAACATATTTTTGAAAGAATACATGGAAGGATATATATATATATATAATATTCTATATTATTGAATTGGAGTATCTTTTCAAACTAAAAAGTAACTTTCTTCTCTAACTGTCCCTTAACAGGTAACGGTTAAAACTCAATTTTTTTTAACAAATTTTAATCAATGCTTCCTTGAAACAATGCCTGCTATCCTGATAAAATAGTATATCATAAAAATATTTGAAAGTATAACTTGTGTTCCCAAATGATAAAGAAAAATGAACCATGACAGGAACAACTAACACTTGACACAATGCAAACCAACAATGGTAATCATATGAATGAAGCTTGACAATAACTAACCAAAATGCCAGCATGGATTAAGTTACAGATTTGAGATAATAAAAACTTTACCCAAACAAAATGAAAATAACTCAACTTTGACTCGATACCAACTTTGTATCTAGGGTTTGAAGGAAATACTAGACTTTATACATTTTAACCATATTGAACAAAGAGACTTGACTAGTGAAGCAAGGGTGAACCTTTAAGCTATATCATTACTTGTTTAAAGAATTCAATTAGAAGAAACTAATTACAGCCAAGCCAAGTACTCATAAGAAGGGTCCAAAGAGGGTTTCACAAATTTACATCCAAGAATAACAAAGATTATGAAAGATAACAACAAGATTTACTTTCTTCTCAAGAATTGACAACCAAAACAAAAGGAAACTAAAAAACTTAAGCAAGAAAAAAATTCCTTACGACTAAGAGAGAGGAACTGGTGACAAGTTTGTGGTTCACATTGCTGTTGATTGATTTTTGCAACCTGATCAAACATTTCAGCCTTCACCAAACTGTCATGCTTCATTCCAAACCTGTCATGCCACCACAAGACTTTCCTTGACCAAGTTCTTCAATGCCCTAACTATTTAGGCCGTGCCCTAGCCCAAGCTCTAGGGCTCTCCATAAAACAAGTCTTACAAAAGAATTTTCTAAAAAACCCCTTGAATATAACTTTATGTTATGATATTTATCTTCCAAGCCCTCAGTCTTTGATTGCATAACCTTGATATTTCCTTGATATTCTTCTTCTTATGGTATGGTGTGAATCTTGTTATGATACATGAAGGTATGTTTGAGCTGTAGATAGATAAAGCTATGTGATATTTACAAATATGAATGACCTAGGTGGGTGAAACAAAAAAGGAATGTGACACATTGATTAGATGCAAGCAAAGAATATAAATGGCTTATGAAAAGTATTCAATATGGGAGGAAAGGATATGAAAGGCTATATATGCAAATGAATGGAATGGAAATGCTATCAATTCATCATTTTTGAGTTGTACGTAGAAAATGATATGCAAGATATAGAAATATGAATGACCTAGGTGGATCCAAAGAAGAAAGGAATGCAACACATTGATGTGATGCAAGGAAAGCATATAAATGGTTTATGAAATGTATTCAATATGGGAGGAAAGGATATGGAAATGAATGGAATGGAAAGGCTATGAAGTGATCATTTCTTTCATCATAGAGTGGAACAATTACCCCTTTATTATTGGTTATGATTTTTGTAATCATCATAGGGCGGATTGACTCCATACATACACATAAGAAAAACTCATGCCCCATTCCTCACTCTCCTTCGTACCTGCAACAAGGTGCAAAGATCCTCGAGCTTCCTTGGAATGTGACAAGAAAAGAAAAGATATAAAAACATAATGATATTGATGGAGATAAGAGACTAGAGTTAAGATAAATTACAAGCTGTCATGCATGCAGTATGAAAATGATAAATATACAAGATCATGATAATGAAAAAATGCAAATGCTAATGCATATGATAGGGACCAGTGCACAAAATAGTTGTAGGATAGAAAAAAAATGGGTTGTGACTCAGTAAAGCCCAATGTTTTAGTATGTTAAAGAGTTTATGGTTTGTGTAAATGTTTTAGTCATAAAAATGATAACACAATGATAAATAAGAATTTAAATGATAATGATAAACAAGATGTTATTCCTTAGTCAAGATGAAAACCAAAAGACATATGGATGGATAGGGATCAATGATATGGGTAAATTATAGGACATGTAAGGATACACCTTATATGGAGGATGAAGATAGATGGATCAAAGTATGGAATGCTAGGTGTGGAGGGATCCAATGACAAGGGAACCTAAATTTTTTATTGTTATACAAAGGTGAAATAGAGGACCTATGGAGGACTATAACAATGCATTTAAGTCCACCTCCAAATTGCAGGATGGAAAACACAGTGGGTTGTAGGTTGTATATCACATAGTGTTTTCCAACTTGCAATTATACATAGACAGTATGGTTGCAATGAAACTCTTGTGTTTTTTAGACATTAAGAATTTCATGAAACTCACCTAAAAATTTTATTACAACTCTTCGATGGACTAAAATTTGGGTTTCAAAATCGTGATATGATGGTAAATCAAAATGCATTGAATATTTGTAGGTTGGAAAACATAGTGTGGGATGTCAGTACATGCTTTTTTGAATCTCCCACTTGAAATAGGACATGTACATACATGAGTAACCATTGTCCCTTTAAATAAAATACAAGCCTACACAATTCACCTCCTTGCCATTCACTTCGGCCAATAGGAAGAGCACTTCGCTGAAAAATGTCCCCTTTGCAACATCTGAATTGCTGCAAACTCATGCACTAGGAAATACAAATGACATAGGAGGAAATGGTATGGGCTTGGATTTTGTTTAAAGGGATAATTGTTACCCTTATGTGTAGATATCCTATTTCAAGTGGGGGATTTCCTGTTTGTTCTGTATCCACTACCGTATTACACAAATTCCCTCCTCCACCAACCTCCAATGCAACAATTGTTGTGGCTTCTTAAACTTTTATCAGTTGTGAAACAACTTTCACTTTTGACCTATCAATTATGCAAAAAAACCTGTGACTTGAGATGTTCATTAGTTGTGCAATAAGACCTTTCACTTTTGACCTATTATTTGTACGACAAAACCTTCCATTGTTGTCTTTGTTTTATGAAATTATTGTCTTTTAGATTGTAGCTCTCTCTGAATAGAATTAAGCTCCTCTTCTGTTCACCGTGAAAACTTCTTCTTGTGTTTCAATTCCTTTTCTAAGTGGTTAATTTTAGTCTTCGCTTGTTCTGCTCCAATTTGAGCATTTCTATCTATTATTTTTGCAGTGTTTATGATTAGAGTATGCAGATGTTTCTTTTCGCAAGCTCGTCAGGGAACTTGTCTGCCTTTTCGGATAAGACTTTCATGCTTCCACCCAACTGATTCTCTTTTTCTGCACTTAGATCTCATATTTCCTTTTGCTTATCATCCATTTCCAATTTTATTTGTTCCATGGAATTGCTAACTTCAAGAATGCTTGCCTTCATTTGTTCAAATCCACTTATAGCATCATTTCTCTCTTTCTTTGCTTGTAAAAATTCATATGCAATAGAAAACCTTTCAAGCTAATCCACTTTTGCATTTCCATTTGCCCCTTGCACATACTGTACATGCTACTTCCTCCCCTTCTCATGAGTAGGAACAACCTCTTCACTCAATACATTATCTATCTCATTCACTTTTGTCTGCTTCTTTCCAATTCTTTTTAGAGCAGATTCCTTTTCTTCATTACACACTTTCTAGTACATCCTCATATTTTTTTTATTAGTACAATGCCATACAATTCTCATAACAAATATTTTTTGGATTTTGTTTAATTTATTGCATGCTAAGGGATAGAGTTTTGAATGTATTGAATACTTTCAAATGATAAAGGGAAAAACATGTGGTAATGAAGTTTTCATGTTTATGGATGAGTTTCAAAAATAAATCACAATCCAGAAAGGAATACATTTCAAGAGTTAGTGGGTTGTAGTTTTTATAACACCCGGTCTTTTCCAATATGTAGTTTTACAAATAGTATTTATCTAAGTGCTTTTATTTTCATAATTTTTTTGCGATGTTTATTTATGTTCTGAAGTAGTCGATGAATGAGTAGTTGGAAGTAAATATCAGTTTTTTTCTATATGCTTGCAATGCTATTTGTTACTGACTTTTTTTCCCTTTTTTTTGATAGCACAACCAAAAATGTTGAGCTCAAGAATTCACATTACGTAGCTTTCCTGTGGCAATGAGGAAGACAATGACAGTACCTTCAGTACGAAGAGGCTGCATCGTGCCTTCAAATTCAATTTTCGTACGGTGGAGGATGCCATTCACAAGATTGGTAGATTTTTGAAGCCCACATAACCTATACTCCCATGTTCTTAGGCTGATGTAGCATGCGGTTTCCTATCAAACTCCATGGACCTACTAAAAAATTGTATCCTAGTTTAGATTTTGTGTGCAAAATATGTTTGGAGACATGTGGTCAATCACGTTCAACTTGAGGAAGCATTGGAAAGATATGATGTTGATTAGGGTGTCTACCTCATTGGTGGTATCTTCCCACATTCGTTGCCTCAATCATCCTCAGATATGAGGTGTGCATAACAAACATGTAGCAGTGACATACAACATCAGGCTAATTATTTTTTCAACAAAGCAATGCGATTGCATGGTCATGTTGTTCAACCACACATACAAGAGGACATACAGGAGATGTATCTTTCCCTACACACACTACTTGACCACACCACACCAGTTCTGTCAAATGATGAAATGTTTATTTAGTGGATTGGCATAGGATTCCCCCACCATTCCAATGAGAGCATAAAAGTAAAAACAAAAAATGTAAAGAGTGAATTTGATTAGGATGTCAAAAGACTTGTTAAATGAAAAATGGAAACTAAAAATTCAAATTTTATTTTTTATTACTCTTTTGAAACACTACATTTGAATGAATGATATTTTGTATTTCTGTTTATTAGTTTTTATTACTGTATTTTTTATTACTCTTTATTACTCTTTATTATTTTTTCATACATGACTTCTGTTTTGTAAAACTGCAGATTGCAAAACACAGGGTGTTGTAAAAACAACAACCCACTCATAGTTGTAAAACACAGGGTGTTGTAAAGTATTTTGTATTACTCTTGATTAGTGTTTATTGGAATTATTTTGTATTACTCTAATTAATTTTTTACTGTTTATTACTATATTTCAATATGGAAATTTTCAAGGTGAAGAACATTAGACATATGCAATGCAATATCATAGGTACAATTAACAAGGTATGAATGAGCAAGAACTTTTCAATAGATAAAGGTCATGAAAACTGAACCAATAGTAGGACAGTCACCACAACATTTAAGTAAACCTATGGTCAACACTCTCTTTTCCATTATCAATTTTATTCTGAATTTCATCCATGAAGAATTTCCTCAACCTGTAGATCCTATTGTTAGCCATAACTTGAGTAGGTGTCGAGGATAGCTTCAAATAAGTTTTTTATTACCCAAGAAGCAATTGACAAAATTCGGCCTTACCAGATAACATGTGGTGAAAATTTTTTTGAAGTTATTGTGGAAAACAGTGCTTCACAGTATAATGTGCAATTTTCAATTAACCTTTTTTGCATGAATTCCATATCTTTGATCAACTATTTCAAGTCACAAGTGTTGCACAATTGATAGGGAAAAATTGAAAGGTGTTGTTGCACAACTGATAAAAGTTTAAGATGCCACAATAATAGCTGCATTGGAGGTTGGTGGAAGAGGGAATTTGTGTAATGCGGTAGTGGATACAAGACAAACAAGAAAGCTCCCACTTCAAATAGGATATCTACACATAGGAGTAACCATTATCCCTTTAAACAAAATCCACTTTAATTGTATGGGCTTGGATTTTGTTTAAAGGGATAATCTTTACTCAAATGGGAGATTCATAAAAGCATGTACTGACATCCCCCACTGTGTTTTCCAACCTGCAATTATTCAGTGCATTTTGATTTACCATCATATCACAATTTTGAAATCACTACCGCATTACAAAAATTCCCTCCTCCACCAACCTCCAATGTAGATATTGATGTGGCATCTCACACTTTTATAAGTTGCGCAACAACACCGCTGACTATTTGACCTATCAAAATGCTTTGCATGATCATTATAGGTAAGGTGAACATTTCCTACAACTATTTTCTACATTTTTAGGACTATTATAGGTAATTTGAACTATTTTGAACTTCAACACACTATTTTGTTATAGTGTGCATAACAAAAAGTGGTTATTGAACAAGAATTTAGAAGTGAGTGGCAACCTTCTATGTTTTCCATCATGCAACTATTACATGCATCTTTTTGTTGGTAACGCATGACAAAATTGAAATGGAATGTTTGCTGAAAGTGAGGGTTGTCATAAAATATGAAGGTGAACTTCAAAACATTGTTTTGTTACGGTTTGCATAAAAGAAAGTTATCATTCAAGAAGAATTGACAAGTCAGCCACAACCCAGTGTGTTTTCCATCATATAACTATTATGTGCATTTTGTGTTTGAAACGTATGAATAGATATTGAAATGGAATGTTTGTTGAAAGTAAGGGTTGTCATAAAATAAGGCGAACTTCAAAACATTATTTTGTTACAACCTACATAAAATAAGTAGTGAGTCACAACCTAGTGTGTTTAACATCATGCAACTGTTATGTGCATTTTGTGTTGAAAACATATGAACAGATATTGAAATGGAATGTTTGGTGAAAGTAAGGGTTGTCATAAAATAAGAAGGTGAACTTTAAAACATTGTTTTGTTATAGTTTGCAAAAAATAAGAAGTGAGCCACAACCCACTGTGTTTTCCATCATGCAACTGTTATGTGCATTTTGTGTTTGAAACATATTCAAACAAATATTCAAATGGAGTGTTTTGTTGAAAGTAAGGGTTGTCATAAAAAAAGAAGGTGAACTTCAAAACATTGTTTTATTATAATCTGCAAAAAATAAGAAGTGGGCCACAACCAAGTGTGTTTTCCATCATGCATTGATTATGCACATTTTTTGTGTTCGAAACATAAGAACAAATATTGAAATGGAATGTTTGGTGAAAGTAAGAGTTGTCATAAAATAAGGTGAACTTCAAAACATTGTTTTGTTATAGTCTGAAAAAAATAAGTGAGCCACAACCTACTGTGTTTTCCATCATGCAACTGTTATGTGCATTTTGTGTTTGAAACATATGAACAAATATTGAAATGGAGTGTTTTTATGAAAGTAAGGGTTGTCATAAAACAAGAAGGTGAACTTCAAAACATTGTTTTGTTACTGTCTGGAAAAAATAAGAAGTGAGCCACAACCTAGTGTGTTTTCCATCCTGCAACTGTTATGTGCATTTTTTGTGTTCAAAACATATGAACAAATATTGAAATGGAGTGTTTTGCTGAAAGTAAGGGTTGTCATAAAATAAGAAGGTGAACTTCGAAACATTTTTTTGTTACAACCTGCATAAAATAAGAAGTGAGTCACAACCCAGTGTATTTTCCATCATGCAACTGTTATGTGCATTTTGTGTTCAAAACATATGAAAAGATATTGAAATGGAGTATTTTACTGAAAGTAAGGGTTGTCATAAAACAAGAAAGTGAACTTCAGAACATAGTTTTGTTACAGTCTGCAAAAAATAAGAAGTGAGCCACAACCCAGTGTGTTTTCCATCCTACAACTGTTATGTGCATTTTTTGTGTTCGAAACATATGAACAAATATTGAAATGGAATGTTTGGTGAAAGTAAGGGTTGTCATAAAATAAGAAGGTGAAATTCAAAATATTGTTTTGTTACAATCTGCAAAAAATAAGAAGTGAGCCACAACCCACTGTTTTTTCCATCATGTAACTGTTATGTGCATTTTTTGTTCGAAACATATGAACAGATATTGAAATGGAGTATTTTGGTAAAATTAAGGGTTGTCATAAAACAAGAAGGTGAACTTAAAAACATTGTTTTGTTACAGTCTACAAAAAATAAGAAGTGAGCCACAACCCAATGTGTTTTCCATCCTGCAACTGTTATGTGCATTTTTTGTGTTCGAAACATATGAACAAATATTGAAATGGAGTGTTTTGTTGAAAGTAAGGGTTGTCATAAAATAAGAAGGTGAACTTCAAAACATTGTTTTGTTACATCCTGCATAAAACAAGAAGTGAGTCACAACCCAGTGTGTTTTCCATCATGCAACTGTTATGTGCATTTTGTGTTCGAAACATATGAACATATATTGAAATGGAGTGTTTTACTAAAAGTAAGGGTTGTCATAAAACAAGAAGGTGAACTTAAGAACATTGTTTTGTTATAGTCTACAAAAAATAAGAAGTGAGCCACAACCTAGTGTGTTTTCCATCCTCCAACTGTTATGTGCATTTTTTGTGTTCGAAACATATGAACATATATTGAAATGGAATGTTTGGTGAAAGTAAGGGTTGTCATAAAATAAAAAGGTGAAATTCAAAACATTGTTTTGTTACAAACATATGAACAAATATTGAAATGTAGTGTTTTGCTGAAAGTAAGGGTTGTCATAAAACAAGAAGGTGAACTTCAATTTTTTTTTTGTTATAGCCTGCATAAAATAAGAAGTGAGCCACAACCTAGTGTGTTTTCCATCATGCAATTGTTATGTGCATTTTGTGTTCGAAACATATGATCATATATTGAAATGGAATGTTTGCTGAAAGTAAGGGTTGCCATAAAATAATAATGTGAACTTGAAAACATTATTTTCTTACAACCTGCATAAAAGAAAACGATCATTTAACAAGAATTGAGAAGTGAGTCACAACCCAGTGTGTTTTCCGTCATGCAACTATTATGTGAATTTTGTGTTCAAAATGTATGAACATATATTGAAATGGAATATTTGCTGAAAGTAAGGGTTGTTAGAAAATATGAAGCTCAACTTCAATACATTGTTTTGTTACAGTCTGCATAATAGAAAGTGCTAGTTGCATGAGCTTACATTTCCAAGTAAGTTTGACATAAATAATAAGACTTGAGGTGGCATTGCCTACCATTATTTGATGGAATTTGACATTGTCTATTATGAAATTTTACATGGAAACAAAAAGTGTCATGAAATCTATAAGAACATAGTCTTATATTTTTTTAATTAAGAGAAGGAAATGCTTTTGACCTGGAGCTATGAACCGGTGAGGTCACAAATGGGGGACATCATCCCCAATATAAATTGTCAAAAAGTAAACCCCAAAGGGATTGGAGCCTTGATGGCAAGATTAACAATACAACTTTTAACAATCACACAATGCCACTATTGGTAGAAGACTGAAGTCTTCAAGCATACCAACAATAATTCTACACGATAATTGATCAATAATTACATGATCAAAGATAATTTAATTCCACACCATAATTTTTCAATAATTACATGATCAAAGATAATGTAATTCCACACCATAATTGTTCAATAATTACATGATCAAAGAATGAATGGAAAATGAATATTGTCAGCCTCTATCATCCTCTCCTATAGTATCTTTAATGTGCAATTGAGGAGACGGTTAGATAAAATCTTATAGGCTTCTTTAAGTCCTTCGCATTGACGGTGGGGTGATTCCACTTACACGAGGGACCGGGGAAGCCTCTGCTTCGACCATTGCACTTTCAACACCTTCAGCCTATAAGAAACCCATGAATATAAATGACTATGTTCAATAATTAACATGTGGATATAAGAAAAAGGAAACATTTGATCAAAGCGTAGAGAAAGAGAATCAGTAGTGGGAGAGATGGAATTCTTATTTGAAAACGTAGACAACTTTTGTAACACATTTATATGAGCCTGTGGAGGAGAAATACAATTGAAAATAAATGAGGAAAAGGAAAAATGAGAAATACCAAGAAACGTAACTAATAATCGAGGCTCAATTTTTTTGCTTCTTTCGTAGAAGTCAGGGGAAATTGAGAAATTGACCAGGCTAGTGTTAAGAATCAATAAAACTAGGCCTTGATCTTATTAGCGACATTTCTTCACGCACAACACTTCCTTGTTAATCATTGCCCTGTAATGTGAAGAATGTTAATGTCACATCAAATTGAAATGCATGCAACAAATTCATTGAAATTATGAAAATACACGTTCAAAAGCAGATTTCAAAATTACCCTTTCTTCCACTTTATTCCTTTCAAAGAACCAGGGACAATGTGTTTTCCAATATACTGTCAAAATCAACATATTTGTAACATAAATGAAATTTTCTAAATGAAATCACAAATAAACTCTAAAATCAGAGCAAAAAGTGACTACAACGACACATATTAGAGCCAACCACAAATGCATACTTTAAAAGGGAAAGTGCACGATCTCCTCCCAGACACCCTTCTTGTTGCCATGTCGAGGCACATTTTCTTGTCCCAAATGGACACTAACTTGCTCACTCCCACCACTTCCTAGTCCATGCTTGCCCTCTAATTCTAGGAATGCAAACGTCACATCAAATTCAAATACATGCAATTCCAATTCATTCAAAATATGAAAATACACATTAAAAAGCAGATTTCAATATTACCCTTTCTCCCACTTTCTTCGACTTTCCCCTTCAAAGTATGCATTAGTGGTTGCTTGTAATATGTAAAAAAGTTGTAAGTGTTACGAGATAGTTAAATTTCCAAAATTTATTGCACCATTTTTTGTAAGCAAGCATATAGTTTTTGAATCATAAGAAACAAAATTTTAAGGTGGACTTCCTTACATTCTTGGTGCGTAGGAAACAAATTTTTTTGAACATAGTGTGTTTTCCAACACTGCTAATAATGTGAGAATTTTTTTTCTTGCAATCAGATGAAGATAGTGACATTCCATTTTTACTGCTACAAATAGCATTTAATATGAAAAATAGTGAAATTCCATCATGAGAAAAATAGTCAACCTCAAACGATTTAAATGTCAACCTTTTTCTTTCATTTATAAGAAAGCTACCATAAACAATAAGACTTCAGGTGGCATTTCCTTTCAGTATATTTCATATTAACATAAATAGAATGCACATTATAAAGACACAACAAAATGATTTTTTTCATAGTCTGCATAACAGAAAGTGGTCATTGAACAAGAATTGAGAAGTGAGTCACAACCCTGTGTGTTTTCCATCCTACAACTGTTATGTGCATTTTGTGTTCCAAACATATGAATAGATATTGAAATGGAATGTTTGTTGAAAGTAAGGGTTGTCATAAAATATGAAGGTGAACTTCAAAACATTGTTTTGTTACAGTCTGCAAAATAAAAAGTGCTCATTGAACAAGAATTTAGAAGTGAATCACAACCCTGTGTGTTTTCCATCCTACAACTCTTATTTGCATTTTCTGTTTGAAATGTATGACAATATTGAAATGGAATGTTTGCTAAAAGTAAGGGTTACTTAATACATTCATACTATCAATATAATTTCTAGTGGGGGATACATAAAAGTATCCAAAATCAACTGAGGTGTCACTAACCAATTGGGTTCTCACAGTGTAAGTAACCAAAACATTTTCATTACATTCATACTGTCTATATGTAATTGCAGGTTCAAAAACATTGGGTATTATTAACCTTGTAACCCAAATACTATTTTCAAACCCTTTACAAGTAACAACCTGATTGGTTACTCACCCCTCAAGCGAATTTGGATAGTCTTATATATCCCTAACTTGCAACTCCCTGGAGAATGAGAAAACCCAAAACATAGAGTGTTTTCCAAGAAAAATACTTGTTACAATCTAAAAGGCATGTCTTAATCACATCAACGCCCTTCCCTCATGTAGTGAATGAATAGATTCTTGCACAAGGAAAAAAAATGCCGGTGTAATTTGATGCGACATGACAACTCCTCACTTTCCTCGCCATGATGTTTCCTCTCGTCTGTCGCTTTCATCACTTTTATCAGCGGCCTTGGCGGGCCTCGTACTATTCCATCTCCTCATGTTATATATATTTTTATGCATTTTTGTATGTACATAGGTGTTTTTTGTTGGGAGATTAGCTGTGTCCATATAGGGTTTTACAACATTGTGTGGGTTGAAGGTTTCATAAATCATGCTCTCACATCCCACTGTGTTTTCCAACCTGCAATCATACAAAGTTTTAATTGTTGTTGGAAAACATCAGGTTTTTAAAAATGGTGCCTTTCATTGCATTTCTATAGTCTAAATAAAAAAATATTTTTGAGATGAATATAATTCATACTGTTTTGTAAAATTCTAGGTTGCAAAACACTAGTTTTTCAAAATCTGCAACCCACACAATGTTTTAAAACCCTTTACAAGTGACAACGCAATCAGTTACAAACCTCTCACCTTAATTCCATTGGTTTTTCCTCTCCCCCACCTGCTCTCCAATAAGAGTACTTCTAACATATTAATCGTGACGTTTCCTTCTGTTGCTAGTTATGTCACTTCTATCATCCGTCCGATAGGCCCCACACTATGCCGTCTCTTCATGTTATGTATGTTTTCATGAGTTTTTGTGTGTATATAGGTGCTTTCTGTCTAGGAGTTGGAGAAAGAAAGATAACTCCTAGAAAAAAAGCACCTATTTATATAAGATGATATTGGGATGATATCGTACCCCGTATCCCCATCCCACACGGTGGAAAAAAGACATTGACGAAAAGACTTGACAGATCATTAACTGCATATCATCATGTGTCGAACACCAGAAAAAAGATGCGCGACCTCAATGGGAAAGTCAAAAACCCTAAACATTTTCCACATTTTGTTTGATTTTGCTCTGCCATTTTCTTCATTTTGTTTTGCATTTTTTTGGGGAGGGACGCGCGAACATTGAAATGGAGTTACAGGTGGCCACGGGGAGGGACGTGCGAGCATTGAAATGGAGTTACAAGTGGCCAAAAAAATACATGCATTCAAATGGAGTTGCAGGCGGTAGGCGGCCAAAGCGTATGTTACGATGTATATCGTTATGTATGTTTTCATGTGTTTTCGTGTGTACATAGGTGCTTTTGTCTAGGAGTTGGAGAAAGCTAACTTGTAGACAAAAAGAACCTATGAATATAACATATTATATACATGATATCATACCCCCCATACCCCATTCCATGTGGTGGACAAAACGCATCGAGGAAAAGACTTGATAGATGGCTAGTCGCATGTTGTCAAGTGGCGTCGCCGGAAAAGGACATGCGGCTGGGCGAGAAAGTCAAAAAGCTAGACAAAAACACAACTGACATTGCCATTTTCCACATTTGCATTTTCCAGTTTGGTGCCTGTGGAGAGGGAGGAGGTGTAGTCGAGCAAAATGGAGTTGCAGGCTTCCGAACCAGAGTAGAAACTTTTTTATTTTTTTATGTACATAGGTGTGTTTTGTTTACATTTTCTAAAAAGCATTAAATGACTATTGGTTAAAGAAAAAGGGTTTTCATTGATGGAAAAGTAAAATGTTTTTTTTTGCATGTAGGGTTTTCATATGAAATGCATAGCTATTTCTGTTTATGTAAAATAAAAAAATTCAACTGGAAATTCTTTGCATTCACCACACTATGCATCTTATCTATAAAAATATCATAACTTCTTAATGCAAAATAAATTTTGGAAGTTTAACTAACCCGTACACTTGCAATTCAAGCTATGATAGCTATAATCAACTGTATTTAGTGCAGAAGCTTCACATCTCCAAAAGTGTCCTTCTCAATCCACCTGCACTTGTTTTCTTCAATTTTGTTTCCTCTCGATATATCAATCACCTGGAAGGAAGACAAGTGTTAGCGATAGATTAAATTGGCAAATTAAAGACATTTGGTGCTACGAAGAATTCTTTTTATTCCAAATTTCACCAATATACAATTTATATGTTGTGGTGAGCACAGATAATAAACAAACATATTAAATTGTACATTGGGAATTTAATTTCCAATTAAACCTATCGCTAACACTAGTAGTATATATCAGCAATTATATCTGCCATTCTGCAGGAACTGTGAAGCATTGAACGTTCATTCAGATATATAAAAAACTCATCTCTGCTAACATATGAAAGAGGCCATAAATTATAATTTATAATCAATAAGCGCATAGAAGAAAGAACAAGGACACCACGTACCACTATCATAATTCTATTTATATCTCATGTCTCTCAATGAACATCTAAATGACATATCAATATTGTAACCATTGTTCAATGATA
This sequence comes from Sequoia sempervirens, assembly GCA_007258455.2. Lineage (NCBI taxonomy): Eukaryota > Viridiplantae > Streptophyta > Pinopsida > Cupressales > Cupressaceae > Sequoia > Sequoia sempervirens. The sequence goes on along the minus strand of VDFB02193867.1, from coordinate 618,280,113 downwards.
TTGTAAATTGAACCATTACTTGTACAGACAACTGAAAAAATATAGATCATTGCAAGAACAAAGGTTAACAAGTCAACAAAATCCTTGCCGATCACCTTGATTGACGGGTGATCCCACAATATTGGTTTACAATTTTTGGCCAAACTAGACACTAAACTGATTTCTAACTAAATCTTCACTTTCAAGCACCTATAGCGACTAAACCGCGAGGAATTTGAAGATGATGTAAACTAGTGATTTGTGAAATTTTTTCTATAGATTCTAAATATATTTTTTTTCAAAATTTTTGGAATCATATTACAATTCTTTTTCCATCTCCTTCGAAAACTAGTTTTTTTCAGTGAACACCATTTTAAGGAGTGACACTCACCGTATAACACAATTTTTTTTCCATGAAGGATAAAATTCTATTTTTTTCAAATTTAGATTTGTAACTATGATATCTAGTGCTTCCAATTGGTTTCATAGTATTTTATTGAATATTTTTCCTTAATCAAGTTTCAAAGTCAAACTAATTACAATTCGGACATAGGTAGACCAGATAACACAACTTTTTTTTGTATGTATCAAAATTCTTTTTTGGATCAAGGACTTCAATATTTGGTGCACTCATATTTTTCAGTTTTTTTTGATAATCTTGTATTTTTCCACATGTGCAGAATATAGAGCTTGATTTTCGGTGAAAAACCTACATTCACAAGAAAAAATAAATAAATATAATAATATTAAATTTATTTAAAACTATACTTTTTGGGAAGCTTATAATAAGGACTACATACTTACAAAAAATAAGTTCTAAATTAATTCATTTGATCCTCCAAAAGGTAAATCAAAAGTGGTTTTTTATCAACATTTTAATAGGTGTAAAGGAGACTCCATTATAGGTATGGTTTAAAATTAGTGGGGTTCTATCCAAGGGTTTTTCAATCTAAGGTAGTTTTATCAAACCCTCTTCAATTGGAATGCTTTAAATGGAACTTTTTAAGGCTTAAATCATTATATTTTCTAAAAATATGTGATTTTAGCAAAAATAAGAATCACCCATAAATTGTAAACTAGCTTTGTGGGATCACCCTGACCAAAAAATAGCAGCTAATTTTCCAACAAAACACACCTATGTACATACAAAAATGAATAAAAACAGACAAAAAAAATATACATAGAAACATACATAACATGAAAAGAAGTAAAAATAGGATGTCAGTGCACAAAAGAGAATCAATTGGATGGAGACATGAGAGTCCTATGTGAAAAGGCAGACAAATTTTGTAAACAACTTATTAAAAACAAAACACTTGCATTCTCTAATCAGAAAGACACTCTCAAAGTTGAGAACATTATTTGGGTTGCAGGTTTCATAACACATACTATTTTCCAACATGCATGTATGTATAGACAACATTCTTCTAATGAAAACCTTAAAGTTTGTAGACAATAACAATATACTAAAGTTTATTCACCTTCACAATTTATAGCAACTCTTACAGAAAAAAAATGAAATTCAATTTCATCATGTCATTTAAAAATAAATGCACAATATAATTTGTAGGTTGGAAAACACAATGTGGTTTGCCATTTATTTCATTATGTACATTCAAAGTTACGTGGTTGAGAGCACGGGAAAGAATGTCTTGAAAAGATTTTGTTAATTAGGCAGTAGGAATGCAATGAAAGGAAACATTTTATAAACACTCACTGTTTTCCAACAACCATTAAAACTCCGAATGATTGCACATTGGAAAACATCGCAGGGAGGTGAGTGCATGATTTATGAAACCTCCAACCCACACAATGTTGTAAAGCCGTCTACAGACATAACTAATCTCCCAAAAAAATGCACCTATGTACATACAAAAACACATAAAAAACATACATAACAACATACATGGAAACATGCATAACATGAAGAGAAAACGTAGTGTGGGACTTGCCAAACAGATGATAGAAGTGACAAAACCGACAGACAGAAGGAAATGTCACAACAAGGAAAGTGAGTTGGTGTCTCGTTGCATCGAATTACACTGATTTTTTTTCCTTGTGCAAGAAGCTATCCATTCACTGCGGGTGGGAAGGGCGTTGATGTGATTAAGACATGCGTTTTAGATTGTAACAAGTTTTTTTTTTTGGAAAACACTTTGTGTTATGGGTTTTCTCCTTATGTAGGTTGAAAGCGAATCGTTGGAGAGCAAGGGGGCATTGTAGGTGGGGGAGATGATCAAGTGAGTTGAGGTGAGGGGTTTCTAACCAACTATATGTACATAGGTGCGTTAGCTTGGATTTCCCGGCTTACCAATTGGGTTGTCACATCTAGGGGGTTTTAGAACACTGTGTGGGTTGCAAATTTCTTAAAACTCATTATTTTCCAATCCCATTACATTCTTACTATCTAATTCACAAAAGGCTCTCAAGAAAATCACAAAACATACCAAATTGAGGTGAGGGGTGAGCAACCAATTGGGTTGTTACTTGTAAAGGGTTTTAAAACATTATGTGGGTTGCAAATTTTGAAAAACTAGTGTTTTGCAACATGGAATTTTATAAAACAGTATGAATGCAATTTAGAAAATACAAACAATGTGAGTATGAGTTTTCATTTGTAGATTTTTTTTTTCAAGCACAGGAATTGGAGGTAGAATGATGTGTGTGTTTTGAGTTTGGATAAAGAAGGGGGAAAATACTATGCGTTTCATGTCTGCACATTGAAAGCCGAAGGTTGGAGTGCACATGAAAGAGTTGGAGGAGAAAACCAGTGTTTTGAAACCTAGAATTTAACAAAATGGTATGAATGCAATTTAGAAAATACAAATGTAATGAAAGGAACCTTACAACAAGACTTATGTAGGATAAAATTTGCAGTTCTATTTCTTAATATGATCTAAATATACATGCATAGTATGATTGCAGGTTGGAAAACACAGTGAGAGGTGAGCTGACAACATGATTTACGAAACCTCCAACACACAAAATGTTGTAAGACCCTCTATACACTGAAGCCAAATACATTACTAGTTGTCTAGAAAACAATTCCTATCACCACATTCCTACAGTCTAAATAACACAAATATTTTCAATACATACATACTATTTTCAAAAATTCTAGGATGCAAAACAATGTGTTTTACAAAACCTATAACCCACCTAATGTTTCAAAACTATTTAGACACCAGTATGGGGGTACGATATCATGTTACATACATAGGTTCTTTTTGTCTAGGAGTTAGCTTCTCCCGCTCCAAGAGAAGCAAACTCCCAGACAAAAAACAACTGTAGACTATACCAGTATTAAAGGCCGATTCATATAATATACTAGTATTAGAGGGAAGAATTGATAGGAGACAGTGTGTTATCCAACACTACAACTCCATTTCTATTCCCATGTTGGTTTGGCCACCTGTAACTCCATTTCAATGCTCGCACATCCCTCCCCAACAAATTGCAAAATGAAATGAAGAAAATTGGAGCAAAACAAAAGAAAATGTGGTAAATGTTTAGGGTTTTTCACTTTCTCACCAGGGCCGCGTATCCTTTTCTAGCATTTTATAAGTGATGACATGGGGCTACCGATCTGTCAAGTCTTTCTATCGGTGTCTTTTGTCCACCGTGTGGGATGCAGGATGGGGGTACAATATCATGTTACATACATAGGTGCTTTTTGTCTAGGAGTTAGCTTCTCCCGTTCCCTCTGATATTGGTATATTATATGAATCGGCCTTTAATACTGGTATAGTATACCGTTAGGGGAGAAGCTAACTCATAGAAAAAAAGCAACAATATACTATACTAGTATTAAAGGCTGATTCATATAATATACTAGTATTAGAGGGAACAAATGATAGGAGACAGTGTGTTTTCCAACACTACAAATAATGCAAACATTTTATTTAAACACAACAATGGAAGGTGTGATTTTGAAGATATTCATAGTGTTTTGTAACATTCCATGTTGCAAATCTGTAGATGTTAAGAAGCAAGAGAGTGTGTTTTCCAACACTACAAATAATGCGAGCATTTTATTTAAACACAATAATGCAGTCTAATTTTGGGAGAAGACATTCAAACTATTTTGTAACATTCAATGTTGCAAAACCGTATGTGGAAATCCTTATTTTTCTAATATTATTTCATGCATGGTAGTTTTGAATACCAACATAAATGGAGCCACCAATCTTCCTGGACTTGGTTAGATTTTATATTCTTTAAGCATTCATCGGTTATTGAAATAGTTCAAGGAATAATAACTAGATCTACCTAGATTACATCACACCCTCATAGGACCAATCAACTAATTAGTATGATTTTGTAAGGAAAAACTACTATTTATTTAAAATTTTTAAGTTAAACTACCATTTCCTATATTTTAAATAAAAATAATAAAGCAATTATAATATTTTTTAAATTTAGAATTGGTTCTTTGGTTAAAATGTAATTTAACAAGTTTTAGGTTTGGTTTTTTATTGTCAAATGAAAATGATATTACAAATGGAAAGTATATAATTTTTTGGTTGTATTATATGTGAGTATGAAAAAACTTGATAATATTTTGGCTTGATATATCACAACTTTCTACTTGTATTTATCCAAACATGTACGGTGAAAAATAATTTCAATGATCCTAGAGTGTATTTTATAGATCTTTAAGCTACTAGATATTCTAGCATGGTCACCCATTGATTTGTGGGCTCATAGATTCAAGGTAGGGATTAGTAAATAAGTTAGGGTTGAGTAAGAGTTAGGGTAGGGCTTGATCAAAAGTTCAATATAGGGCCTTCATTTATCTTTACTTTCCCTATCTTCCCTTATCCCAACAAATCAATACCAAGCCCATCACATCACTTGAGGATGGAATAGACATGAAACACCATGTGCTACCTATTCTTATAGAGGGATCCATGTCATGAACTTTCTATAGATGGCATATAATAACTATGGAAAGGTATTCAAACACCATGAATGTGGAAAGGATTTACCATCCCATCACATCTTTTGGTTAATTATTTACACACTAGGGACAATGCTTGGACCTCCTCCAGCTTGATTGATGATTAAGGGTTGATCATTACCATGAATCTCTCATAGAACCCATAGGAACATCATACAAAATAATGCCTTTTAGGAACTTGATGGTGTGAAGAGTATTAAATTGTGTGTACATATATATATATATTTATTTATTATTAAGAGATGAGTTTTATATTGTTTGCAAGAAATTATCTTGGTTTGCGCCAGGTCAGATCACAGAGGAGGGATCTCATCCCCGTAGATACAATATTACTTTTGAGTTATATAGCCATGATCAAATTGGACCAATTAGATATTTTCCTACTAGTTCCTAATGCCACTATTAGAAACCATATCTACACTAAAATAAGAAATGCTAAAGATAGCAAAAATAAATAAAAAGAACATAACAAAACATGGTTCAAACCAATAATTTTGGATATCTGTCCATATCATAACCAAGTACTATAACAAAATCTTGGTGGTAGCTTTCCTAATGTCTCTTGCTTCTTGAGATCATTGGGTTCTGGTTATAGTTTTGGCGCTTGATTTGGTGTGAGATCATAATTGCATTTTTCTCTTGATTTCCTTAGTTTTGAGGATGTTATTTTTCCTTTTTTGCACAATGTGCCACTCATTGTCCTTCCCATTTTTTTGTTCTTCTTAAATTGGAGAAGCGGGTTGTGTAGCTATACTCTCATCACTTGGGATGAGACAACCTAATGAGTTTGCTGAAACTTTAATTTTTGAAGTTCTATCAACATTTTGGGAAGGCTTTAGGAAGGAATCACTAATATCTTTTGAGAGGTCTAGGCTTCTAGTAGTACGAACTTGAGAAAAGTTTTGCTCCTCCAATGGTTATGAAGAGATCTAATCTTTTCATCCATTTTTGAAGAAGTATCTTTCCTTTTATGGGAATTATCCACAATATAATGTTTGGGGGAAGCATCCTTCCACCATGAGGCTTCCCTCTTTTTCTGAGATTTTATGCTTGGGTAGTCAATAACCAAGTGCCTAGTTTTGTAACATTGTGTTTCACTTGAATGTTAATCCTTCATAATTTAAGGGTTGTAGCCATTCTTGGCCATTGGCATTTAATCTTATTTCTGCTAGAAGATCTTTGGACATATCTAATTCTACCAGAATTCAAGCATAAGTTGTATGCATAAAATATATTAAATCTTTATCTGTTGACAAAAAAATGCCAATGGACTCCCCAATAATTGCAAAACATGATTCAAACCAGTATTGAAGGGGAAGGTTTGAGAGGTGTACCCATATTGGCATGATTGAAAGGATTCAATTGCTGGATTAAAATGAGGATTCCAAGTTTTTAGCATTAGCATACGTTGTTCCCACAACTAGACATAATTTAAAATGGTGTTTTTAGCTTCCTTTTTGTTAAAAACCACAATAAAGAAGCCTCTAGCACATGCATAAATTTTTACATTTCTTTTCATTAGAGGCAACCATGATTTAGACATGTAAATATGAAATACTTGACCAAAAAACACAAAATCTTCCAATTAACTCATTCTCTAGAAAAATTATCATTTTCATACAGTTATTTTAATAAGTTGACATCAAAGTCTAACTTTATAGGATTTTTAAAATAGTGAGCAACCTTTTTGGATCTATTACTTGTGAAATTATTCAACTTTGGTGACAAATCAATGGAGGAATAGGCACTAGATATGGCCTCCTCCAGAAAAGAAGACTTGTTGTCAACCAAGCCACGCTAAAAAGGTAGAGTGTTGGTTGCCAAAGCAAGTCGAGAGCTTCCTCCAAGGATAACTATCTAGTCTCCATGAATCTAGGTCCAAAAGAGACCCTATCCAATCTTTGGAGGAGTTCTTGGGTGAATATGAAGAGAATGGACCAAACCATTTTTCATACCATTCAGACATCCCTTAGTGTCACCAGATTTTGGTAGAGACACCTTGAAACCATAATTCATTGAGCACATTAGGGAGCCAACTATGTTATTTTGAAGACCCTTGGCATGAGAAGAAGGCATCGTACCTTGTGAGCAATGTGGCAACACCCTAGGAAGACCACCACTACCCCTATCTAAGGACGCCCTGGGAGATACATTGCAAAACATAGAAGCAACACCCGAAGAAACCCTATTGTGGTAGGAATTCAATAGTTTTTCCATCAAACCTCTTTCAAATTGTATATATTTTTTAATGTAGTCTATATTAAACCATTTTTTATGTAGAAATTATTTGTGTTGAGTCTATTTTGGAAAGAAATAGCTTAGACATCTTATAGTACAAGTTTATAATTTTCATAAAATGTTGCACAAAGTAATTACTTTTTTATATCACATATTTATATAAATTTTATATTAATGAACCACTTTTATATTTTATTTTATGTGTAGGTTGATTTCATATTCAATAGAATGAAGATCTTCATAAGAACCCTAACATGGTTAAACTATGAAACTAGACTATAGTCCATTTGTAAGGAATATAATCTCATTTGCAATATATTTTATTTGTAAGAAGAATTTCCTCCTCAAGCCTATTATTCAATCTTCCATTGGTGGCTCCATTAAAGAATCATGTGGTCTTTGATAAATTTATGGATCAAAAGAGATGCATCATAGGTTAATATGAGGATGTTCAATGGACTATTATGCAAAAATATATGTAAAATCCTCTTAAATTAATTCAAGACCCCATAAATGTGGGGGGTAAATTTAGTGCATTATAACCTCTATGAGATATTTTGTTTCTTTATTTCCAATCACATATGCCTGGATCTTCCTTTGTATCTATTTTCTTTATTTAAAAAATGTGGCCCTCCACCTTTTTCCTTGTAATGTGAATGTGATTTTTTTTTAATGTTGCAAAATTTTACAAAGCTAATGAGGTTGGCACTAGGTTGGATTTTGGGGTTGTGTTGGCATCCTTATTGTCAAATTTTGGATTAGGTCTATTGGAAAATTTTAAAGGGTTGTAAAAAAATTTATTTTATATATTTTTCTAGGTTTTGGGACCCTAAGTTGGATACCTATAGGTTAGGTATCTTTATAAGCCCTTGATTTAGACTTAGGAGAAGATGCGACCCTTCTAAAATTTTCATTTTTTAAGGAATGATGAATTTGAAGAGCGAAGGCTTAGAAAATTGACTTGTTACTTTCCAAACCCACTCTTCAAAGATAATTTATGAAATTGGAAAAATTCTACAAGGCTATCACATGTGTGAGCCACCTTGCAAGTCTTTAGTGTGATGAGTGCACAAGTACCCTCCAATCTCACGATGATATCACACGTGTTAGAAATTTTGGGGAGGTGTGCAATGAAGATGAATAGGAAAGTGACAAGTGTCACTCGTCCATTCAAGGAATTCAAACTTGGAATTACTATAAATCATCCATTTGAGGGTGAAGAAAGGGTTCTAGTTTAATTTTTCATTTTAATTTTCTAGAGAGGAGTGGGAGAAGACTTGGAGATGAGAAGGAGACTTGGAAAAAGGATTAGATATCATTACCAAATATCCTTAAAACCTTAGAACTATATTGAATATGTAGGCTCCAAGCATTTATGTTGGTTTCTTACATTGTGCACATTCAAATATAAAGAGAGATGAAGTCTATGTTTTATTTAATAATTTCTTCTTGCTATAATTAATATTTTAGATTAGGAAGGGTTATCTTCCTCATTGTCTAAGTGAATCTTGAAGAAAATTCATGTATGTGTTCATTCCTTAGTTGTGGGTATTTTGTTGTATGTGTGTGTTTTACAATATTTTCAAGGTTAATGTGGTGGGTATAAGTGTATTCCAATTTTTGTTGAAGGCATCCTAGCTTGGGAATGGCTTGTGAGAAAAAGCTAAAGATGGGAGATGAGCTTCCCTATGCCTATGGAAAAATTTGGTGTCTTGTGTAGGTATTAAGAATTTGTGGGAGAATTCAAGCCATGAGAATGGCTACATTTTGTATCATTGTAAATGTGTTCATAGGAAAAAGTGTTAAGAACTACCCTTGGGGAGATTCTTGAAAGTATATTGGAAATATATGTGAATGAATACTTTGTAAACGTACTTCTAAGAGTTACTTGTCATTATACAAGAGAAAATGATTTAGCATTTGAATAAAATTTATCATTATAGATGTCTAATCTACTGCTCACCCTAGACCCATTCCTGACTACTCTTGCAAATTATGAAAAAAAAATAGAGTGTGGGGATAGAGATTAGGGTTATTTTAAAAAACAAATATATATTTATATTTTGGTTTTCTCTAGAGGTAGTTCTAAAAGCTTAGGTCTAGGCATGCTCTTAAAACAAAAGTTAGGGTATCTTCATAAAGTATTAAGTAATTATCAATTGATAAATAACTAATGTGCCTATGATTGGATGAAACTCAAATAGGTTGATAGGTGTATGATGTGTATAAATGTTATTAGAAATTAGTTTTCTTCATTAGTGATAATAGAAAATAGTATTAAAAACCTATTGATAAAGGGTACTCCGCTTACAATTCGGTACTCACAAAAAAAAAAGAGAATTTCACAAAAAAATGCATGAAGGAAGCAAATATTTTCTATTATCACTGGAATGAAAATGAAATTAGAACATTACAACTAACATCACATGGGATTTTTTCAATACATAAATCTAAAAATCTGCAAATCAACTTGCCATAATGTGCTCTTCTCTCCCCTCTTATGTAACCTCCAATCATATCCTTTATCTAGAATGTGTAACCACCCTAAAATATTCTAGAATTTTCTACCAAATTTTGGACCCATCTAGAGCCTCTAAGTGTTTCAAATTTGGCTTTGAACATTTTTAACATGAATTTTTGAAATTGATATTTTAATATCTTAGACATGACAAATGATATTGAAGTGATTTCTTCACCATTGGATTCAATTCACCATTTTGGAGGTCTATGTAATATTTTGTATCGAAACATGCATAAATGCAAACTTACCAAAAATAGTAATCTTGCTAAATCTAGCCCTTATTAAAAAGCATTTTTTTTGGGTGATGCAAGATTGCTCTTATAGCCTAGATGCTCCTGCATTAGATACCTAGGGTAATTTGAAAAGTGACCCTATCACTTCTTGAGAGTTAGAGGGAAATCAAGACGGTTAACCTCAACTTCAGATAACCATGATGAATCTTCAATAGATCTTCCTCTCCATTTCACTAGGTACTTGGTATATTGCTTGTTTCTTATGCTTCTAACCACATGACTATCCAATTTCTTTTATCTCTTCCTTTCTTGAAGTAGGTACTGGGATATTCCATTATGCTTCTGCTAATTCTTCTTCAATTCGTCCTTGATGATACTCGATCAAATATGAGATGTTAAACAAAAGTGAAATATGGATTTTATTAGGAAAATCTACCTCACAAGAATTTTTAGAATCATGTTTCTTTAGGATTTTACATGGTCCAAACTTCTTCATCTTCAACTTATTGTAAGTACCAAGTAGAAATCTCTCTTTTCTCAAGTGAACAATGACTTCATCTCTAACCTAAAATTCCTTATATCTCCTCTTCTAATTTTCTTTAGCCTTGTACTTAATACTCATCTTACTAATATGATTTCTCATATCTTCATTCAAATTATTTAGGTGCTCAACAAAGTCTTCAACTTCAACACTTGTATTTTCTCCTTTGTCTGTCCTCAACTTAGAAGAATCTTTGGACTACTTCCATATACAATCTAGAATGGTGATTTACTAGTGCTCATGTTGAGAGAATTTTTGTAAGAAAATTATGCCCGTGTTAAAATAAAATCCAATCCCTTGCGTTTATCTCCTACCAAGCATCGTACTAGGTTACCCAAACTCATATTTACCACTTTTTTCTATCCATTGATTTGTGGGTAGTGTGCAGAACTGAACTTTAAATATATCTTCAAAATTTTCAATAATTTCCTCCATTAATAACCAAAAAAATTAGTATCTCAATCTAAAACTATGCTCTTTGGTAGACCATGCAGTCTCACCACCTCCCTGAAAAACAACTTTACAACATGAACAACATCGTTAGTTAGTCTTCTTACAAGGAATAAAATGTGTCATCTTAGAAAATATGTCCACCCACCACAAATCTTGAATCATGTCCTCTCTGTGTCCTCGGTAAACCAAGAAAAAAATCCATACTAATGTCCTCCCATGGCCTCTCTAGTATAGGTAATGGCTAATATAACCTAGTAAATTTTGATTTGCTCCTTTTTCCATCTAACATACTCTGCAACTTTGCACAAACCTCTTCACATTATACTCCAAATGTGGCCAATTATAATGCTCACTAACAACAGCAATGGTCTTATCTTGACCAAATTTCCCATCTAATCCCCCACTGGGTGCTACCACTATAGTGTGTCACACTTTTGGGACATGTTGATTTTTTTTTGAAATCATATTTTTAGAAAAACTAATGATTTAATCCTTGAGAGGTTCCATCTAAAGGGTTTTAATTGAAGAGGGATAGATAAGACCCCCTTGGATAGAACCCCTCTAGTATTAAATCATACCCACAATGGAGTCTCCTTCACACCTATCAAAATGCTTGCAAAAAACACTTTTACTTTACCTTTTGATGGATTAAATAATTTCATTTAAAAATTATATTTTACTAGATTGTAGCCCTCGAAACGAGATTTCCAACAAGTATAGTTTTGATATATTTTCATTTTATCATGTATTTAATTTTTATTTTTTTACTAAACATAGGTTTTTCTCTGAATGTATCAAGCTCTTTGTTCTGCAGAGGTGGAACAATAGTAAACCATTGCAATTTTTTTTTAAAAAAATACCCTTTCTCTAGGCATTGGTGTCCATGTTTTACCAAAAAAAAAGGATTTCGATTTATACACAAGTTAGGTTGGACAACACACACGTATGCCCAAATCATAGTTATAGTGACTTAGAAATTAATTTAAAAAAATATGTAACAAAAATTATGAAAAAATATCCTTGCCCTAGATATTGATGTTGAGTTCATCTATATTTCAAAAATTAGAATTTTATCCTTTATAGAAAAAAGTATGTTGGATGGCACATATGCTACTTTCTAGAAATGTTCTTTTCTATTTAAAACTAGTTATTAAAGGAGATGTTGAAATATTCATGATTTATTTTGAACAATTTTTTTAAAAAAAAATATATTTAGAATCTACACACAAATTGGCACAAATCACTAGTTCACATCATCTTCAAGTTCTTAACGGTTTAGCTTCTATAGGTCTTAAAAGATGAAGATTTAGTTAAAAAAATTGATGTAAATGTCCATCTTGGGAAAAAAGTGAGACACAATATTGTTATTTCACCCCACTATGCTTCCACTTGATAAGGTTCTCTCTCATGAAACTTCTTGGAATGCATAGTTGGCTTCCTCTAAACAGCATACCATCTTGGATTGTGAAATCCAACCATCCTATTCTATCCATTTAGTGATAGGCTACATAAAAACTCTCCAAGCCTCTACAAAATCAAGATCCTTGGGATACAAGCTCTTGAGTTCATTGAACCCAACAACTTCAATTTGTATTTTTGTTAGCAAATTTTTCCTCCTACTTGAAAGGAATCTACAACTATGTTAGATCTTCTAAGTTCCTATGCTTCAAAACAAATGTATAACTTTGCAAAATTTCAGCCCATTTCAATGTTTTTTTATTCAACTTCCCTTGACTATTTAAATATTGTAAAGCTTGATGATTAGTAAATAAAATAAACTCTTTTGGCAACAAATAGTGTATCCATTTCTTCAAATCTTGAACTATAGCATAAAACTCCTAATCATAAGCATAATACTTCTTCTTTGCATCATTAAACTTTCAATAAAATAAGTAATGGGTTTAACTTCTTGAAAAATAGCTCCAATGGCATTTCCACTGGCATCACAATCTACCTAAAGGGTATGTGCAAGATCATCATGGAAAAAATAGGCCCTTAAGTGGCAAAAAAATTAGAAAAATCAGAGTTAGGCAACTTGACGTAAAAATTTGAATAAGTTATCTATATTATTTCAAAAATATGTAAGAATATAATTTGTAGAAAATTGAATGTAGTTTATAAACTACTACTTTTGTTTAAAAAAAAAAATCTATTTGGTGAAAATTTGAAATTTCAATGTAGTACTTAAATTTTAGGGAAAAATAAGAAGTAGGTGTCTTTACCACCCTAACCACAATAAAATGATAATATTTTTTATAAGATTTTAGATATAAGTAGAGGACTCATGCCCCGATGTGATGCATACTTTTTGTAATTTTTTCCAAGTAAATAATTAATTATGAATTTTTTATTACAAATTTTTAAAAATATAAAAACTTGTATGTCTGACCACCTTAACTTGGTCAAAACTTCATGAAATTCAATTTTTATTTTTTTAATCCTATAGTATGCGAGACATAGAATGTGACACATGTTTTGGATTCAAAAAATGTGATACTATTTGAAAGCTATAGATGTTTTTCAATCAGTCTATCAATCAGGACTTTAGTCGTAATTTGATTAGAAAATGAATAATAATTACTTATTAAATTCAAAGTAAAGAATAATTTGATATTGGTGGAAAGCTGAGAATATCCTTTAAAAACCCTTTCCGTTTCATCAATTTTGGGTAAAAAAAGAGTCATCAGCCACATACCCATCATATTGCCACTTTTTGGCCCATCATGATCCTGCACATACCCTAAAATACCTTCTTAAAACTTGGAAGTGCCAAAATAAGTTGCTCTATGACTTCATTCTTCAACAAATCAGAACTCTTTACTACCCTTGTAGTCCATTTGAACTCTTTCCCAATCCCCTCTTATTGTTTCAGTTAGGGGTGCATAAATACTAATTAAATCTTTGATAAAATTTCTATAAAACCTTACTAAACCATGAAAAGATCTCACCTCCGTAGCACTCCTTGGTGTAGGCTATTCAATGATAACTTTCAGCTTCTCTGGGTCCATCATAAGACCATTTGATGAGAGAAAAAATCCTAAGTATACCAACTCTCTCTTCACAAAGCTACACTTCTTCAAATTAATCAACAATTTTTCTTCTCTTCACTTCTCCAAAAAAATTCTAATATAAATCAAATGTTCTTCTAGTTTCTTGTTAAAAATAAAAATATCATCCAAGTAAACAATAATTTTTTTTCCCTAACATTCTTTCAATACCTCATTCATGAACCACATGAATGTGCTTAGTGCATTGGTTAGACCAAAGGCATGACTAACCACTCATACAAGCCCTCCTTGGTTTTGAAGGTTGTCTTCCATCCATATGCTTCTCTAATCTAAATTAGGTGATATCCAGTCTTCAAATCTATCTTTGTGAATTAGTCAACTCCACTCGAGTAATCCATGATGTCATCCATCGTTGGCAAAAAAAATCTATACTTGATAGTAATCTTGTTGATGGATCGAGAGCTTGTACACATCCTCCATTCTCCATCCTTTTTCGATGCTAGTACTATAGGTACCACACATGGACTCAAACTCTGTCGAATCAATATCTTTTGTAACAACTCTTGCACTTCTCTATTCAACTCTTCATTCTCTGCTAGAGTCATTTGATGGGTTGCCAAGTATTTGGTAAACTAGCTCCAAGAATCGGGTCCATTTGATTACTAATCTCCCTCATTGGAGGAAAACCCTTGGGTACATTATCAAATACAATGGCTTGAAACTCATCCATTAAATCTGAATATTCTCTATCAACTCTAGGAACTAAAGCATAAAACATATGTTCACATTTCATACCTTCTAAAAAAATGCTTCTATCAACTAAACAGATTCTGACATTTTTGTATACCTTTTCCTCCATCTCTTTCAGGGGCTTCAACTTAAGAGGAACACCATCCTTTGTCAAAGAATAGGTGTTGAAATGTCCATCATGTACTACCTATTGATCAAACTGCCATGTTCTCCCTAAAAACACATGAAAAACATCCATAGGCATAATATCACACAATACCTCATCATGATAATTTCCAATCTTAAACTTTAGTAGATATTGTTCATTTACCAAAGCTTTATGGTCCTTCTGCAACCAAGAAATCTAGTATGGTTTTGGATGCCTTCTTCTCTACAACTACAACTTACTAACCATTTCTTCTAAAACAAGGTTATCAATACTACCTCCATCAATAATCACATTGCACAATTTACCTACACACTTACATCTTGTGCAAAATAGATTATTCTTTTGAGTTGGTTCTTTCTCCTCATTTAGTAAGGCTCTTCTAGTAACAAGAACCATTCCTATTTATACATTTGTAGAATGCAAAGACTCAACATCTTCATCTATATTTGAAACTCATTCATTACCTCAAATATTATGTTTTTCCTTCCATGAGGTTGAGGACACTCAAATGCTCTTTGTCCTTCTTCCTCAAATTAGAAATAGGTTCCACATAAGCCTCCTCTTCCTGGTCCTCTTACTTTTCCTCTTCCTCTTCGTTCTCCATTATTTTGATCTCGAGGATGGTAGGTGTTATCTCCTTTTTGGTTTTGACTGCTATTGGATCCTTCATTCTTCTTTTGATCTTGAATTCAACCACCATGACCTCTTTGATTGATTTAAAATATTAGAATTCAAATTTTCTTTTACCTACAAGGAAAATTGATATGCATCTTCAATGGTAGACAGTCTCACCAAATTCAACTCATATTGGATACTCAACTTCAACCCATTTATGTAACATGAAACTTTCTACTTGTTGTCCTTAGAATGGACTACTCCGATTAGGATTTGATATAATTATTTTGTATACTCCTTGACATGTTTTCCTGCTTGTTTCAACCCTTGCATCTTCTTCAAAAAATCTAGCTCATAGTCCATATGAATGAACTATTTCTTTAGCTTTTCTATCATCTAGTCCCCTCTTGTTATTTTCTCTTTTCCCCTTTGGTTTCTATCCTATTGGACCTCTTTCCACCATATATTGGCATGAAATTTTAGCTTGGCCTTTGCAAATTTGATCCTCTCAAGATCTTCCACCTCCTCATACTCAAAGTACTCCTCTATATCATTGATTGAATCAATCAACTTTCTGGGTTAAGGTTACCAAAAAATGTTGAAAAACCAATCTTCAATCTCTTTCCAATCTTGGAAATGGCCCTCAAAATTCTATCTTCTTTAGGATCTCTATCTTCTAAGTTTGTTCTTCTTTAGCTTCATCGTCACTTTCATCTCTTCTTTTAACATCAACTCCTCAACTCAGCTCCTCTTGTAGTGCTTGAAATTGTCTCTAGAGGGTTCTAAAACCCTCTTCTATTACACCAAAATTTCTTCTACCATGGTTTCTTCATGTAGGAATCTTTTCTCATAGACCCACAACCACAAGTCCTGATGCAAACTACCTCATGTTTGAAAATCTATCTATTTACAATGGTGTCATTGAAATTCCTAAAAGCGTCATAATAGGGTGACACCTAACCTATCCTAATTTTGATGCTTGATAAATGCATGAAAAAAGCAAAGTACAAGGAAAGTTTTGATTTGTGTACTGGTGGTCCTATGCCTAGAGGCCATTGGTACTCTCAAAATTGGTTTGAAATGTCTTGTGGAAGCATGTAGCGAGCCATTTCATCAGAAGGTTAGAGAAAAAAGTGTGCAAGAAATCTCAAAGTGTGAATGCACAAATGAATTGAAAGTTACCCTTTAACACATATTTATGCCTAAAAATTAGGGTCTATACCCTAATTTGACATGAAAGCTAGGGTTTTTAGCATGTTTTTCCAATTCCTACACTATGGAGCTTATTTTGCACCATTTTTTGTGTTTCTAAGCTTGTTTTCACATCTCAAATCCTTTTTTGACACCTGAAACAATGTTTAATCTTTGTCATGAGATAGACCCAAAATTCCAAATTTCCACCCGATCTCTCGAGGGGACACGAAACCGACTTAATTCCTTCTATTGGGGCAATAGTGGGGCATCTAAAAAAGGGTATGTGTAGGATCATGATGGGCCAAAAAGTGGTGATATGATGGGTATGTGGTTGATAACTCTTTTTTTACCCAAAATTGATGAAATGAAAAGGGTTTTTAAAGGAGATTCTCAGCTTTCCACCAATATAAATTATGCTTTACTTTGAATTTAATAAATAGTTATTATTCATTTTCTATTTGAATTACGACTAAAGTCCTTATTTATAGGCCGATTTAAAAACATCTATAGCTTTCAAACGGTATCACATTTTTTGAGTCTAAAACATGTGTTACATTATATGATTCACATACTATAGGATTAAAAAAATAAATCGAATTTCATGTAGTTTTGACCAGGTTAAGGTCGTCAGACATATGAGTTTTTATATTTTTTAAAATTTGTAATAAAAAAATCATAATTAATTATTTACTTGGAAAAAAATTACAAAAAAATATGCATCACATCAGGACATGAGTCCTCTGCTTATATTTAAAATATTATAAAAAAATATTATCATGTTATTGTGGTTAGGGTGGTCAGACAGACACCTGCTTCTTATTTTTTCCCTAAAATTTAAGTACTACTGCATTGAAATTTCAAATTTTCACCAAATAGATTTTTTTTTAATAAAAACAAACCTAGTAGTTTAGAAACTACACTCAATTTTCTACAGATTCTATTCTTACATATTTTTGAAATAATATAGATAACTTATTCAAATTTTTAGGTCAAACTGCCTAACTCTAATTTTTCTGAATTTTTCGCCACTTAAGGGCCTATTTTTTCCATGATGATCCTACACATACCCAAATCAAGAATTTTTAAATTTTTGATCTGAGCAACAACATTAATCCAAAAAGTGTTAGTCTTTGAACTAATGTAGCATGTACCTCGCTTCAAAGAGGGGAAAAATGTAGACACTTAAAATTGTCTTGAATGTAACTACACAATTGTGTTTGATCACTAACATCATTTCATCCTAAAATTTATCCTCTTTTCACCTGTTTGATTAAATAAGCCTAGTTATTTAATTAAACACCTCATCTTCATCTATTAATCTAATTGACTTAATTAGGTTAATTCACCCGCTTTCACCTTCACCTCTCATCTTGTTTAATAAAATAAATCAAATTATTTAATTTAAACCGCCTAAGTCATCTCATTTAATTAAATAATCCTATATTATTGAATTAAGTGTTATATTGCAACCCCTTTTAATTAAATAAATAAATTATTTAATGGATATCCTCACATTCCTCATCTTACACATTAAAATTTAGTTTTAATTACTGAATTGATAATTTCCTCACCAATCTAATTGCATAGGGAATATTTGAAATATTCCAAAGGAATATTCTCCTATTTTGGCTCCAAAAAGTGGAATATTCTTTCCTAACAAACTTGGTAACAAAATTTAAAAGTTGTTACAACGTGTGAACTTGTTTGAATCATTCTCATCCATTGATGCTTTCCTTGATCCATGTTTCACCCTTACTTCTATATTGGACATTGATTGACCAAATCAATTTGATGCCTTGATTCTTCATTTTCTCTCCTATAAATGCTTCACCATTTGGAGAGAAATGGATCCATCTTTTGATAGCAAAGTTACACTATTGAAATTCATACTCTCTTGAATCTATATTTAGCATTTGTTAGCATTTTAGATAAATCTTCATCCATATTAGCTTAAGCATCTGTTAATGGCTTCCATTTTAGGTTAGCTTGCGTCTATTTTTAGCATAGTTTGTATCCATGGCTTGCATATTTGAACTTTTTTTCCATTTAGCATAGCTTGCATCCATCTCCATCAAGCATTTTAGAATTTAGCACTCATTTTCATTATGTTAAACTAGTTTTGCATCCATGTTTCACACATATTTCATCAGTTTCCTCGATTTTCATTAATAAAATTGATTGTAATAGCTTGTATTATCCAAGGGATTGGGAAAGGGTCACCATTCCACATCAATGTGACACCACTCCCCAATTGGGAGAAGATTTTAAGTCTTAGAATAGGTTTCTATTATGCTTTCGTGTTGATTTCATGTTAGTTTGATGGCTTCTTAGTTTCTTTGATAATTTCAAATATCTCATTGGGATCATGTCTTAGGGGATTAAATAGGCTTTAAATTCATCTGGATCTAGTATGTTTAATTCGTACTATGACTATGGTCACATGACCCCAAGTTACATTGACTGATCTGGTCCATTGTAAACAAGGACCTAAAGAGAAAATAATAGATTTTATAGAACAATACCAATCATATTATTCAAAAATATCCTATACTCTTCTAGATGCTAACATTCAAATGGTGTTCATAGAAAACTTACAACCTAATATTAAGGATAATATATTATTGATAAAATATCCATCATTCACAAAATTTTGTATGAGCATTCATGATTATCATATATCAGTTAGTCAATATGAAGGTACACCTCAATTAAATCCTACTAGTTAGTCTGAAGCCATACCTCAAAATAACTATCAATCATTGTGAAACATCACAAATAGGGTGCTCCACCTTTTATGAGATGGAACACTAGGGTTAGGGCCTATTTGTCTCAAGTTTCACTTAAGGATACCTTAGAGATCTCAATCCAATGATAGAATGAGGGAAAGAGATCTGCAATAGGGTGTCCAAGGGTATGATTAGAGACTAAAAAGGGGGTTCACCACCAAGCTAGGGCTTGGAAAGACAAGGAACATGTAAAACCTAATGATGAAACTGAGAAATCAGAGAGGTGCACTTGGAAACCTATAGAAGCTTGAAACAAGGTCTGAAATGCTAAAAAATGTTGAATTTAATGCACAGTGGGACTCATACTCGAGGTTGGGTGATTTAGTTCTAGATTAGGGTTTTTGGGCAAGAGCCAAAATTTGGAAAAATTACTATACTGGGACTCATACGCTAGAAGTGGCATATCAATCCTCAAATTTTTTAGAGGGTCAAGATTTGAATCTGCTCTTTAATCTCTGCTCTTCCTTCTCAACCTGATTTTCATATTTGAATTGCTAAATTCTACTTTGTAGGTATCTTTTAGTGATTTTGTAAACAAAATGACAACTTTGACAACTTTGCACACTTGATAACTTCTTCCAATCTTTCTCTTCAACGTATATTCAACATAGATATGCAAATAACACACCAAAGAGAGGGAAAAATGTTGTTTTGTTAGTGGAAATGGGTTTTCCTTGGTCAAACCCTGTTTTGGTAATCAAACCTTGAAATTAAATGAAATAGAAAGGAGTGATGAATGAACAAGTATGCAATGTTGCAACACACCAAACAATTGAACAAGATGCTAAAAACATGTATGAAGTAGCTAGCATGAATGTGGATCTTGAATCTTGCTTGAATGATATGGATCTTGACTTGAATGCTTGCTTGAATCATGAAACCCTACATCACAAATGTTATCTAAAAAACAAACATGATCCATGATGACTTTGACATGATGCTTGATAGTTGAATAGTGCTCTAAAACACTTGATAATCAGCTCTTGAAGACTTGAATTATCGTGTAAACTCTTGAATTGCTAGAATGCTTGAATACTTAGGTCACACTTGCTCATAAAGATTTCTAGGTGAAAAATGTGTGAAATAACCTAGTATTTATACTTGTTTATGCCAAATTTCCCAAAATTACAACACTACAAGCCAACATAAAATCTAGGAGAATAAAAGACCGCCAAGAATTTGAATTTAATTCAAGTCTAAGCTAAGCAAGACTCATACGCCAGTCATGGTGTATGAGTCCCATTAGGCTAAGCTTGGGACACATTTTCAAGAAAGGCTTAGATTTATGTGAAATCCAGATTGGGGCCTCAAACTTTAGGTGGGATCCATATGCCCAAGGTGGTGTATGAGTCTTGGATCACTAAATCTGGGCCATAGAATCCAAAAACACATGAATTATGATTGGATTTTGGTAAATGTTGGGATTATCCTTGGAAAGATGCATTAATTAAGGCTTGTGGATACAAAATAAGGCCAATTGAAGCATAAAGAATCCCAATTAATTAATAAAGCCATAGATTAGTGTGAAAGTGTAAAGGTATGCTTTACAACACCCTAAATTAGGCACAACTAGGTCCACTTAGTTTACAAGGGTCGAAGACCTAATGTGAATGGGTTAAACACATTACAACACTAAATCAAGGAATCATTAAGCTTAATTTAATAGAGAGGGCCCAAAAAAGTGTGAAAATGTAGAGGGATACATTTTCCATCACTACATTTAGCCCCCACTTTAGTGAGAGGAGGAACTTGCTTCAAACTCACACTAAAGTAGACAAACTTGCATCAAGAGGGGTTCAAATGTACCAATGCTAGTGAGATAGGACAACAATGATTAAGAGGGGTGATCAAGCTCCTAGGATCAAGATCCTATGACAAACCAACATAAGCACAAAAGAACACACATGTAAAATGATATATAGAGCAATAAAAATATACAAGCATGCACTACCAAAGACAAAAAGAAAAGAAAGAATAAAAAAAGGGGTGGATCAAGCTTTGACCATTTGTCCTGCATGTTGTGAATCAAATCTAAGTTGTTTGTCTAAAAAAATGCACACTCACAAGGGCTAGTGGAACCTCAGGCTATCCACTAGGTGACCCCCTAGTGAGACACATACGTAAGCGACCAATATGCACACACAAATTGCAAGCAAGTGGCTATGGGAAAGTCATGCCTAAGTTCGGTTCCCATACATACAACCAAACCAAAGCTATACCTCCTGATAGCTTTGATAAGGTGCCACACAACAATGAACTTCAAGTTTCATGAGGAAAGCAAAGCTTTGTATACTTGAAACTCATGAACAAACAAGATGGCACCACAGGCAAGCAAAGTGTGTTATTCAAGGTGGCCATATAACCAAAAATGCAAGTGAAAAATAGTGTAAGATATGCTCAAAGGAGTTTTTATTAGTTCATGTAAGAACTTAACTTAGGGAACATCATGCCTAATGTTTCCAAGAGAGGACCAATCGAAGAATAGAAGATTCACAACTTAGGGGATACAATGTGTCACATCAAGCTTGTAAGAGGAATATAATATGCTAAGAGAGATCATGCTTTTGAAGGACATCACATCCAATGTCACCACAAAGTGAAATACACATCGCACAAAGTAAGAAGACTACACAATGAAACATGAAATGCAAAAGAATAATGCCAACTTTGATAACTTTTGCAACTTTTCCATTTTGGTACTTTTGAGGGCTTCAAATCCACTTTTTCTTCAACCTATAAACCTACAATCATGCAAAGAGAGAGAGAGAGAGAGAGAGAGAGAGAGAGAGAGAGAGAGAGAGAGAGAGAGAGAGAGAGAGAGTTATTTTGTTAGGGAATGGGGGTTTGTATCTAAGCCCATAACAATCTTCCAATTCAGATGAAGGGGGTTTATGCTTTTGAGAAGGATTGGCTTCTTTATGAGAATACAAATCCTTTTTTGGCTTCTGAAAGTTAGGTGTCATCCTCTCATGAGGAATGTGAGTTAAATAGGCCCCATCACCACCATGGGGTAATATTGTTGATGTAGAACCAAGTTGAGAAAATGAAACACAAGGTTTCTTTGGTTTAGATTGTGAGATTTTTTACTCTCCCATAAATGAGGGTGTAAAATCTATTGAACCCCAATCGTCACTAAATTTTTTTTCTGAAAATGAATCATTTATATATGACTCTTTGGACTTTGAGGGTGAGAGTTTGCATTCTTCATTAAAATGACCTGCATAAAGTATAACGATCACAAATTATCACTAAAGAGTTTTGTTGTAGGTGAAAGACAATTAGGATCAACATTAACTTGTATAGGTTTGAATTTTGATTTTGGTTTATGGTGGAAATTTTCTTTTGAAGGGATGAAATAGTTTGCAAAAGTTGATTTATGACAACATCATTGTTTGCATTTTGAGATGGAGGTGAATATGGTGTAGGTGTATATTTGTTCGAGGGATGAGTGGAATGCTTATGGGAGGTAAAGTGGTAGGACATATAACATGTGATGCCACAAAGGTACTAGGAATACTAGTAGAAATACCCAAGGTAGGAATGACATTATTAGTAGGTTGCATTATTGTTGTAACTTGAGGGTTGGTATAGGTAGGAATAGGGGCAATAGTTGTGAGAGGAGGAATGTGAGTTCCTCCTTGACTTTGGACATTTTTGAAGGTTGAAAACTACTAGTAAGTTTTCCAAAAATCTGAGCTAGGTTATGCACAATTTCAACTCCTTCAGTTTCAATTATGCAGTGTATGTTATCTATGATAGAGAGAGCAGTGGTTGGAATATTTTCAATACTCACTTGATTTATTAGGTTTGCTAAGTCTTGATGGATTTGGATTATTCTTTCTTGTGGAATATGAGCAACCAATGTCTCAACACTTGTCACACTACTTGAAGGAAAAGAGTTGGGAAGTGTAGTGCCCCTCCATTTTCATAGTGGATGTGTAGGAATTTTGGCTTTGAAACTTGGAGATGAAAGTAAAATAATAGAGACATTTAAAGGTATGTGCTAATGATGTTAAACAATTGATATTGTATATCATGAATTTATGGACTAAGTAAAAATGTTAGGAAATTATTTATTATATGTGTTTAAAGATATATTTATCATGATGTGTGTGTTCAGACATGACCATTACTACAATGTATGTTATTGACATATTGATGTGATAAAAGTGTTTTGTTACCTTTGGGGTTTTCACTTGATTCTAATATATTATCATTGTGTTGTCATATTATTATAATTTTGATTATGGTCATCTTTATTATCATAAAATATACTGATTTGTGTTCAAGCTTGGTGGTTGCAAGATGGGGCATGAGCTTCTATTAGTGTTTTGGTGAGTATGATGCATATTGTTATGTTATTGCTATTATGCAGAGATTTACTTGGATAACTGAGTAATACAGTAGTATGTTTGTTAGGATAAGTGGAAAGGGTGACATCATACCATTGGACATATGAGAGACATATGGGAATGAGATATGATTGCTAGAGCTTCTTTCCTAGTGCTTCGACTATTATGCACATGTGCTCTAATTTGTATGTTTAAGTGAACAGGTACTAGGCTACGTCTCTACCTAAATTAGCAGGTCTGAGCGTGCCTCTAATCCCAATGGTGGTTGAGGAGATAACATCTAGGCCCAAATTATAACCTAACCCTAGCCATTGTTCTCAATTAGAGACAATTGATGAAGAATGTGTTAACTTTTTCGGGTTGTCATGAAACAATGTCTGATCTTCTTTACCCTATGTTTGGAGTGTTGCATTTATTCGATTGTTTCTTATGTGATATGTGATTGTTTGATTTTGTTGTCTAACCTTAGTTTTGGATCCCAACCTGTTGGCGTTAAACCTTGTGGTTAGTTGTGTTGTTATGATTGTGATTAGTGTTATTTATCTTTTGATGTGAATGTTGCCCTTTCGTGTGAAGTTATTTTATGATTTATATTTTACCTTAGTTTGTGAATTATTTGAGTGAAGTTAGATATTGAATCTATCATATTTATTGTTATGATTTTTATTAATGTGTTTGAGGTGTGATATAATATTATCCATAAGTGACATTTATTTATGTTATGTTTTATTATGTTATTATTTTGAGGAATAATTATTTATTTATTATTTATTATTATCATTATTTGGTATTTGATCATTATTTATTGAGTAATATTTGTTTACTTTTGTTTGGATATAATTTTTTTGCATTATTAATCTCTTGATTCATTTTATTAAAATAGTCACTTAATTTATGTTTTATGGAGTCTTTATGTGGTTTTAATGATTTAAAATATTTCTTATGTGATAGCTTTATGGGTGAAAGGTATTTTTATTTTATAAAATTATTTTTTTTAGAGTCCAGAACCCATCTTAATTACTCCATTATGAAAAGTGACGAAAATGGAAGTTAAAAGGGTGGCTGGGAGGTTGTCTTTTGGTTTGGGGAAGTGATATTGAAGTTAAAAGGGTGGCTGGAAGGTTGTCTTTTGGGTTTTTGGGGGGAAAGTGTTCTCTTTATTTTGGAGGAGAAAAAGGGTTTCCTTTTTGTTGGGTTATTCTTTTTTTTGGAGTGCATGTTGGATTTGGATTCTTTTTCCTGAGAGATTTTTCCATGCTTGCAAAGAGGAAGGAGCAATGGAATTTTTTTTTGCAATTTGAGGGTTTTGAAAGTTGAAAATTTTGGAGCTCAACATCAAATTTCTGTCATTCCCAAGCCTTGGATCTAGGTTGGATTTTCAGATCTTGTGTTAAAATTTTCTTTTGTATGCATGAATGGTTTGATTGATTTCTTTCTTTTGATTTTTGAAGATAAATATTGGATAGTTTTATTTTGTGTGTGAATGAAACATTTGTTTATTCTAAAATAAAAAATGAATACCTGTTTATTATTTTCTATTATTCACAGTAAAAGGGTCTGAGTGCGTCCCTCATAACTCTGTTTTTACGAACTGGGTTGGTGAGATTTTTAAAGGGTTTTTTCATCTCCTTGTCGTTTAAATTCTGTCCAAAAGTTTCAGAAACTCAGATCGTAGTTTGTGAGATATGGTTGAAACACGAGACTGCTGTCAAGTTGCTCCTCTATGACTACAAATATCTTTATTTCTCCCTGTAAACAGTCAATGGAAGATTGAGATTTTAGATTTATAGGGGTTTGAAAGGGATTAAATTAATTTTAAGATTTTTTTTAATATTTTATTTTAGATAAAATCTTATTATTGAGTTACTCATTTTGTCATTTGACTGTAATTGAATATTGCCGAAAAGAGGGTTTTATGAGAGTTGTCTATTGTTTTGTATTTTATAATGGTTCACTTTTGGTCAATTTTGTTCTTGTTGCTGAGTAGTCAACGACTAAATCTGCAATGGGTATTTTACAGATTTTGATTTTGAGTTGATATGACTGTTTTAGTGTTGTTTTATTGTTGACAAATTTGACTGTTGTCAAGTGAGAATTAGTTCAATTTTAAAAGTTGTATTAGAGGGTATAACTATATTATTTGATTTGAATTGTGTTGTACCATTTTTATTTAAATATGTTTATTATTTGCATGATGTTAATTTCTTCATATTTGTGAGATCTTATGTTGAGACTTTTGTATATGTAAAAATCAATTATGTCAGGGATGTGCATTGTTGGTCTTGATTGTGAATTACTAAACTAAAGTGTGTTATTATGTTATAAGATTATGAGATTGATGTAATATACTTTATTGTAGTGTTGTGGTTTAATGATAAGCTTTTTAGTTTTCTATCTATTTGTGTTATGTGATTGGGTCTATAGAAGTACATAGAAGTATTTGTGAAGTTATTGTAATTTTTAGTTGATTCTTATTTTGGTAGTTTTCTTTGGATGTTTAGTGTCAACCACTTGTTGTTTCTGTTCCGTTGTTTGTTTGTTGTGGGGCCTAGTGTTGTCTCCTAGCACGAAGGGAGTGGGCCTCAGGGTTCCACGTGGTAGGGTGGTATTTTCGAACCATCCATTGGGATTTAGGTGGTGCAATTCGTGTGCAACGTGGAAAGTCTTTCCTTTCGCTTCATTCTATAGTTGAATTTATGTGCAGGTGATATTTTCATAAAAAAAATTATGTTTAGTGTATCTTATACATGTGTACCTCTTAGATTAATGAATCGTGTTCATGGTAGCATTCTTATATAGGAAAAGTAAGTGAATTGATACAATCTTGATTATACACATTTTTACTATTGTTTAGTATGTAATATAGAGGTTTAATATAGAAATGTTGTATTTATAATGCATATGAGTTTAATTAAGCAGTAGATATGATATATCTTTATGTACTTATTTTATAACATTGATTAAGAATATATTTATATTGGCATAGTGTTAGATGTGGTTTGAAGATAATTTTGATATGCTATCATATATAATTTTATGTATGAGATTAATTTACATTCAAGTGTTAATAAAATATGGTCATAGTGTATCAAATATGTTTTTTAGGCTTAATTAGTGTAGGTGTATCTTAGTAGCGACATTAAGGGACCATGGTGGATAGGTGTGCAAATGGGTTATGTTCAATATTACTTTTAGGTTATAATGTGATTATAATATCATGTTATTGTAATGATGTCATTCATATTAATTGGTTGAGTTGCATTAGTTGGTGTTACTTTAGTTTCTTTAAAAAAAAATTGGCTTGGTGTTGATGGTCTTTTGTGTTAATCCACTTGGTCCCTTAGCGGGGCGTTACAGGAAGGGTATGGTCCATACCTAGTGAACTAGTGTCAACACTCATAGTGAAAGATTCTAGATAAACCAAGATCCATGATGATTGTGCTATCGCGGGATGACATGAGTCTCAAAATTTGTCTCACTATAGTATTGGCAATAGAACACCAAGTTGTAAAGCTCATGTAAGGGGTAATCAATGAAATGCAAGATGCAATGAACACAGGATAAATTATTTTTTCTAATTTAAATTCAAATGAAATTAAGCTAGATGCAATAAAATGAATGTAATAGAAACTCTACAAACTGAAATAAATAACTAACAACAACAAATAGAAAAAGGGTGCTCCACCTTTTAGGACATGGAACAATAGGGTTTAGGTCCTATTTCTCTCAAGTTTCACTCAAGGATACCTTAGAGATCTTAATCCAATGATAGAATGAGGGAAATATATCTGCAATCCTTGAGTGAAACTTGAGAGAAATAGGCCCTAAACCCTAGTGTTCCATCTCCTAAAAGGTAGGGAACCCTATGTTTATTGTTTCATTTTGGTGAACATACATTTATAACACCTTATTTCTAATTTGGAGTGCATAATAATCTTAGATCTAGTTTGCATTAACTTTGCATTAGGTCTTGCATTAGTTAGTTTGCATCTAGGGTTTTTAAAATCTTGCATTAGTGAAAGTGCATCTAGGTTGCATTTTTGCCTCTTGCATCATTGAATTTCATTTGAAATCTACATTTTCACTTATTTCAGACATCATCCAAAATAGAAAACATAACATTTACACAAAATTTGTTGAAAATGGTGAAAAACCATAATTTGGGACTCATACGCCCCTCTAGGCGATTTAGTCCCAGTACATGTGGTTTTGCCTAATTTATGGGTATTATATGGTGAATGTTATTATGCGCATGAATTTTCTTCTTTCAGTTTCTACTTTTGAACTTAATGATTAATCATATTAGTAAAGTTAAAGATTTGTGAATGGTAATTGATCTAACTTCTAGTGAAAGTCTTTAAAGATAAATTTGTTACAACTGATTCACCCCCTCTTAATTGTCTTGTTCA
Organism: Sequoia sempervirens; assembly: GCA_007258455.2. NCBI lineage: Eukaryota > Viridiplantae > Streptophyta > Pinopsida > Cupressales > Cupressaceae > Sequoia > Sequoia sempervirens. The sequence goes on along the minus strand of VDFB02193867.1, from coordinate 618,251,926 downwards.
ACAAAATGGCTCTCAACTCTTTCAACTCCTCTCAATTGGCCCACTTCTTGAAGGACTTGGCTAGAGAGGTAATCAGATCTTGGTGTACTTTGTCCTCCATCTCACCTATCCATGGGACCTACTATTACAAAACTTTACTTTCTAGCATCTGGATTGTTTCTTTGGCCATAACTAGTTGGCCCAATAGCCACTTCACAATATCTATATTCTTTTATAATTTTCATTTTTTATTCAATATTCTTAAATAGATAGAAACCATTTATAATGGAAATATAAATAAAAAATATAGTCTCATTCCATAGCCTTTCATAAGATCCATTATCTCATCAATAACTTAATTCTTGTTTAGTTGTAGGGTGTTCCATTATTTGACATGGAAGAAAAATATAATAATGTTTAATGAATGATAATTATTTTTAAATATAATGAAAAATATGTTTGTTTCATTACCTTCGATTTTAGATCTCAAATACTAGTGCCTCCCACTTATATCAATAACTTCATTATCACTACTTGTAGAAAACTAGACTAGTATTTCACTATTTTTGGGATGAAATAATTGAATTTTTCAGATTTGATAAATGTGTATAATGTTAATATATTATAAATAATCCTCTTATATCATAGACCATCACATCAAAAATCATTTTGCAAGGTTCAACATGGAATATTTGTTTAGCTTGTAATGAAAAATGATTGACTTTATCCATTTGATAAGGAAGAATATGAGTTAAAGCTTGATGCCTCCTTCATATGTTTAACCATTAATATATAATTCTTTCATTTCATTTCATTATCAATTGCACCCAAAATCACATCACAAAATTTGACTTGGAATACTCCCTTCATTGTGTAATGGTGTGATGGGAGAAATTCACCTTTGCGAATATAAAAAATAGATTTTAAAATGGAATGTATTTAAAGTGAACATGGAATAAAAATAAAAATAATATAGGAATAATTTTAAAATAAAAATATTATTTCAATTATTTCCAATGAAAAATAATGAAATTGATAATTAAGAATTTCATGCCAAGAATGGCAGTTATCATGCCATGAAACAACATTCCAATTGGTATGAGTGCAAAATTATGAGAAATAATTATAATAATTAAGGATTATTATGCATTCAACAAAATTTGATAAAATTAGTATTATCCAAGGGTTCCTTTGTAATGGAGACCAGTTTGTTCACAGTTAATAAAAATTCCACTAAGAGCACAAAACGAGTACCTAATGGTCATGGAACTATAAAATTGGAGATTCATTGTTAATTATCTAAACATATTCAATGACAATAATTGAGATTTTTTTCTTTTTTTATCATGTTCTTTTGATATACACCCAACTATCAAAATATCAAATCTAGGATTAAACCTCTCTTGATTAACCTAAAATTAAAGACGGAGGCTCAATTTAAATTATTAAATATTTTTACAATACAAATTTTTAGAAATTGGCTATATAGTTTGATATTTTAATGCGCTAAGTTTGTGACCAACTGCCTACTCCACAACCTAAAAAGAGGGTTCTTCACAAAGCTAAAATCAATTTATGTAGGAATTAATCACACAATCAAGTGTAAATAGGCCAAATGCTTCTTAAATAATATAACTTGTAAGTAAGTCCATAAAATGATATTAATTGCTTCACAAATGTTTATATTCAACACTACCATGTATGAAATAATGTTGGAAAAATTAGGGTTTCTTCCATTAAAATCACACCAACCCAACTATACAAAACTAACTCTAGCCAACATAATTAGCATATTATTTTTTAGGAAATCATTTTTGGTTATTTTGTAGACTAGGTCATACTTTTATTCTTCCAAGATTCACTAGGTAAAAATAATCAAGATATATCATCTAATAGTCAATATAGAGTTGTAAACTATAGTGGTTGATAAGGAAAATAAAAGTAAGCATATCTAATATTTTTTCGTAACTTATCTTTTACGTACTTTTAAATATTGGTGGGTTTCAAGATTGTATTAGTACTAAGTGACTATTCTAATGTTATGAGCCTTAGTCTACTTTTGTTATAGCTACACTATTTCTATATTATCAAAATTCAAATATACAATCACCTAAAGACTAAAGAAAAAGATTTATAATAAATATATTATAAGAAATAAAATAATAAGTCAAAAAATTAAGGGACACAAACCGACTCCCTAAAAGAGGCTTGAAACTTTGAAAATGTAAAGATCATTCACACAGAGAATAATAATAACTTATAATCATGTCTTGTGACTTGAAAAAAGTTTCTAGGATTACAAGGATAGCTACTTATCTATTCAAATCTATATTCAATGTATGTGAAGATAAAAATGAAGAAAAAATGAAAGTAAATAACAAAATTAAATGACCATTATCTTGAACAAATTTCCTCATACTTTGATAGATATTTACAAATCAACATATTATTGTTAGTATAAATTTAAGCAACTAATATGTGTGTGTGTTTATATGTATATATGTATGTACATATATGTATATATGTATGTACAGATATGTATATATATGTACATATACACACATATCTATGTATGTATATATATACATATATATATACATACATATTTATGTGTACATATATATATATACATATACATATGTACATATATATATATACATATATGTATGTGTATACATACATACATACATACATATATATATATATATATATATATAAAATATATATATATATATATATATATAATATATATAAAATATATATATATATATATAATATAATATGTATATATATATATATATATGCATATATATCTCTATATATATATATATATATGTATATCAATATATATATAAATATATATATACATATATATATATCAAATATATATATATATATATATATATATATATATATATATATAATATTTATAAATATATATAACACATTATATATATATATATATATATATATATATATATATATATATGTATATGTGTATATATACACACATTATATATAATATGTATATATACACACATAGTGTGTATGTATATACATATATATACACACATGTACATATACATATATAGATACATAATATACATACATAAAGACATATATACATATAACATAAAATTGATTGATGTAGGAACTACATATATATGATCATATATAGTTCATAGACATATGTATACATAACAATGTTAGACAAAACTTATAGGTTTAGTTGTTTTAAATATGAGTGAAATATAGATTTATACTTCATGTTGAATATCTTAGCTATACAAAAAATAAAACTTGGAAATGGTATTTAGACACAATATATACAAGAATTGTACATCCATGGGGATTTATTTTTCCTCCATATTATAATCAACAAACCATTGGTCTATGGGAGGAGGTGCATAATTATGTTTTATTTAAAATCTTGTGTGAAGGCAATGTGGTTAATTGTAGACAATTTGCCAAAATAGGTAGTTTACAAATGCATCTTGTAGGCCTTGTTGTTGGAACCATTCTTAATATAATATGCATGAACTAGATGACTTGGATCAATGAAAAGATTGACTTGAAATATTGACTTATTTCTCATTGAGAGTTTCATATATTATATCATGTGGCCATGTGGACAATGATCTAACATGTTTTTCAATTATTTTCAAGTGGCCTTGTGCATTCAACAAAAAATTAGGATTTCTTCAAGTGATTGGTCTACTAAGAGGAAGAATGCTCAAAAATACAAAATTGAAACTAGTGTACCAAGAGGAAGAATGTTTAGAAATACAAAATTGTATGAGGTTGATAGAAAATCAACCATCTACAATAGAAAATTGCTATAATATTATTTTTTTTATGTTAAACATTATATCTTAAAATAATTTTCAATTTAAGTATGGAGAATTGGACAATAAATAACAACCATTGAAAACTAAAATAATAACATGATCAAATAAAGATATAAAATGAGACAAAGTTGAAAAACAAATGATTTCAAGAATTTTTTCATCTAATTTTTTTTTTGAATCACTATAAGATATCTTGTTTATCGGTCTCTTTATATTCCTCATTGATTTTGTAAGATCTATTTTTTTGTCTTGATTTAAGATTTATGAAACAATTTTTTACAACAAATATTTACATAAACATGCCTCGTATAAATGGATAATAGACATATTGACATAAAATGAGTTTCATAATAACTTTTTATTTAATAAAGACATTATTTTTTCAAGCTATTTTTAATCAAATCTATTTTGTAACTCATGAAATTCAGCAATCATAAAACATAAATTCAATAGTCTAATTAATTTTTTAAAAATTCAGACTTTAAGAATCTAAATATTAAATAATTACAAGTCAATTGTTTTTTCAAACTATAATAACTAAAAAAAATATTCATTTTAACATAGATTGAACGTAGTATTAAAATTTAACTAAAATTTCATTATATTATAAAGTAAATGAACATCCATGTCCAATTTATAGGAATAATCCATTTATTATCAAAACAAATGACTAAGCAAAACTTAATCCATTTTATTTATATATATGTTAAACTGAGTAGCTAAAAAGTCTTATGGTGACTTAGTTGCATTAATTGGGCATCCTCGGGCTACCTTTAACCCTCGCAAAAATCCTCCTGCACAGAATATACACAATTAATATAATTGAATATGCCCAGAATATACACATAATTTCATCGAATACACAGTTAATAACAATAAATAATAATACCTTGCACTGGGAGGGGAAAGGAGGAAGTGATGATGAGAACAACACAAAGAATAAAAGTTAAAATGGCTTTGGATATATCTCTGCCATATAAGAAAAGGTAACAATATAAATTTGTGTCATATTTTTGACAGATAAAATATTTTCTAGGAAAAATATTTTGGACGAAGTATATTCAACCAAATTGGTATTGATCTAAATTAGGTGGCTTTGACATAGAGCTTATGTGAAATAATATATTTTGTTGAAAAGGTTTCAAGTAAAAGGTATTCAGTCGAATATGTTTTGCTTGAGACCTAGAGAAAAGAAAAGAAGTGGGTGAAGCATTTTGGCCAAAATGTGCTTGGTGGAAACTATTCAACTCTAGACCCCAACAATCTATTGAAAGGTGCAAGATAACGAGGATGGGGGGGCAGAATCAAATGTCACCAAACTCAATCTCAAATCTCAAACACTTATCAACTTCACAACCACTTTAATCTGTTATTAAGTGTGAACATGAAATGTAGATAACATAAAGCAATGTCAACACAAAAGACACCAGATTTACGTGGAAAACCCAATAAGGGAAAAACCATGGTGAGGATTAACTCACAATATAAAGTAATTAAAAAACCGAATACAAAGAGGCTCACTGCCCAAAATACAAGGCTTACTACCTATAGAAAGGACTCACTGTCCAATAAGGAGGCTCACTTCCTACAAAAAGATTACAATATAGAAGTGGCTTCATAGCCAAAATGAACTAGTAAGAGTACACCTAACAAGTGTTGATTCAATTCTGATAATGCTCAGTAAACAGACTTCACACACTTCATCTTTGCATCTCACACACAATATTGCTTTCACTTCATCCTATCCACACACACTCTTCAATTTCAAAACTATCCAATATATATATATATCTGATTCATCTGCAAGCATCAATTAGGTCAGCCTAATTAGATGCAATCTTTATTCACCAAAAAGACTAACTCTTGGCTCCAAGTTAGTACAAAACTTCTTCAAAAATAATCCAAGCATGTAGCACACCACAATATGTCGCTATGGACCCAAGATAGGTCACACATATATCTGCAACACAAATTAATCCATTACACTATCAACTATACATTAGGTCAGCCAGGGATAGACCTAATAACAAAATGTAATCAACATAATAATGCTAACTCGCTGTACGAGCACTTGAACACGTCAGATTCTGAACATACAATTTTGTAGCATCCATAAAAAATTTCCCAAAACCACAAGCAAGAATAATCAACGATGGAAGATTGCGGACCAAAATACCAACACCAGTCTGTGTTTCAACCAATCAACACTGTTCCAATCAACATTGTGATACTCATAACTTCTAATATAAAGATAAGCACCATCTGCAATCATTGACATAGATGTAGATATATGTAGTGAACACTATATAAAAACCACAGGGATAAATCTTATCTGTATTGTGTATGTGGACCAAAATACCAGAGGGTGTAAACTGGTTCTTCATATCGGTTCAAAGTACCAGATCAAACTAACGACTCAATCAACATGGTGACATCAATGACAACACAAAGTCTGCACAACTAGACATTCTTCTTCATTCTTCCAACAATCTCCCTCTTTGTCATTGATGGAAAAATGTGCCAAAAGAATGTATAACCCTCAACACATGTTTTCACACAACTCTTCATTCTTTTCACTTCACACTCCCCTTTCTACACATGATAATCTCTCCCCCTTTGAAATCAAGGAAAAAGGGCGACCAAAAATAGGATGTAAATGTATGTACATGGTGACAATGTATATGTACACAGGAATTCTAACTCCCCATTTCAAACATTCAAGTGAAAATAATGATTTTTACATGAAAATATTTCTTTTACCTTTCTCTTATCATCAGAAGAATCCTCTTCCAAGCAAACATTGTTGAACCCATTATGGCACTCATACTATCCAAGAAAGACAACTGTAGACACTAAAATTGTCCTTCGCCTATGAACCCACCTTTTCATATCAATTCCTCCTTCTACTTGCATAATTAAATGATTTTAATTATTTAATTAATTCATTTTTTCCTTTATTCTTCCATTGATTTATTAAATAAATTTTCTTTATTTAATTATGTCACTAATTAGCCCCTTCATTTCTATAATTAAATAAATGCTTATTTATTTAATTATGGTCATTTTTCTATTATAATTAAATAATTATTTTAATTATTTAATTATTCACCTTCCCTCCCAAATTAAATAATGTTATAATTATTTAATTTTCTCCAACAACCTCTTTTTTTATGCCAACCTCATTATTCGTGCCATTCTCATCTTCTCTTATCTCATTCATTTTCCACCCTTGATTGAATTATTTTATCTCAACCATTCATCCTTATCATTTTCCCTAATTTTTCCATAACCCTATTTCATACTACAACTTTCAATCTTGGCCATTGATTACGACATCTTATTGACATCCAATCTCAACCATCAATCCAAATAAGACCTTTCCTATAAATCAACCCTCTCATAAGCCATTTGGGGGGTTAATTCTTCAAGTATCCTTATGTTGCAAAAATCATTCTTGAATCATTCTTCTATTTCTATCTATCATCATTCATCTATCATCTCCATCTCAATGTTATGCTATTGAATTGAGCAACCAACATAACAAATCAATTGAATAATTCATCCATCATTGTGTCTATTTGAGGTATTGAAGATTTGGATTAGGTAATACATGTTATTGTTTCATCATTTCTTATTTTATCCAAATTTTTCATATACATTTTGGTGAACCTAAAGTGAACCCCCTAACTTATTTTCAACTCAATATTTTCAAATTTTTTTGAGGAATTTTGGAGTTGGATCTTTTTTGTTGCAGGTTTTGTTAGCTTTTTGTTGCAGATTTTGAATCATTTTGGGACAAAACCATAGTTTTCAAATATTCGACAATATCTCTCAAACGACTGCAAATATTTTCACAAACATTTTCCTATAGGTTGGAAAAAATATCAAGAGCTTCCATTCCAAAAATCAGATTTTTTGGAGCTATTTTTAATTTTTTATATTTTTTTGTTATTTTTCATGAAAAATCAATTTTGAGAACAAATTATCAAAATTTTCAGATATTTTTATATTTCTGGAAATCTCTCTAAATTTGAGTATGGGTCCATTCTTTATGTTTTTAATTTGGATGAAAAATACTTAGACAAAAAATAGATCTTCAAAAATTATTGTTTTACAAATATTTTCTTATATCTCACAAGCGGTTGCAGATCTTTTCAAAAAAATATTTTTTGTAGATTTAGAATGATGTCAGGAGCCTTTGTTGCAAAAATCAAAATTTTTGGACCTATTTTGAATTTTTTATAAATTTTAAATGATTTTTTGTAAAAAATTAATGTTGGGTGCAAAACAACAAATTTTTTGGATTTCTTTACATTTGTGGAAAGCTCTAGAAATTTGAGTAAGGGTCTGTTCTTTGTGTTTTTATTTTTGATGTAAAAAACATTTCCAAAAATCAGATTTCTCTTGACTAGCTAACCCTCTAATATTAGTGATCAATTATCTTGTTAGGGTTTTGGCTTTGTTGTTGGTTTTGTGAATGTGCAGAAAAAATAAACACTTCAAAAGAAAAATTGGATCAAGTGGATAAAAAATTGGAGCTAAAGAAATTCTAGTTACACACATTTCATCTTTCATCTCTTAATCTTTTTTGTCACACATTTGGATTTGGGGCTTTAAAATGAACATCTTGTTTGCAATCACACTTTGAAATTGGTCTTAAAAAGAACCATTGTCTTCCATCACACATTTTTTCTTTGGGATAAAGGGAAGAAGTTCTTCCATTGTTTTCTTACACATATTTCAATTTTCTATAGGGAAATTAACATTTGGGAGTGTGAATCAAGTGTTGTGTCCTCCAAAACACCTTACTTGGTTCGCTTTTGTCATACCCTTCTTAGGAGGCCTACTTGGAGCACACACCTCTCCAAGGGATGACCTCAATCAAGGTGTGAATCCAAAGACACACCTCTTTGGGAGTTGAAATCTTGTCACTCTTGGCTAGAATCCCTAAAGAACTTTATACCTTTGGGAAGTGAAGGTGAAGGGTGGGTTACCCCTTTCTCCTGGTTGTGTGGTAGGATTTTTCTTTCAAATCATCCCTATTCAACCTTGTGCATCCTATCTTGAGACCTAATTGGCCATACCCACTTGACTAGCATTAGACTTGTGTATTCAAGTGTTTTCTTAATCATAACATTTAATCTTGAAAGACAAATTTATCATTGTGTTTGGTGTGTGTGTTCATGCATTTACATGTGAGATCTTGTGCTTGGTATTTCCCAAGTCAAAATTTCAATAAAATTTTTCCACACCATCCAATGTTCCAAGCCAAATCATCCTAGTCATTCAAGCACTCGCATACTAATCATTTTAAATCATCATCATAGTGACACCATGACAACATTAGAAGACATAGCACAAAAGCTCATTCACATACTTCACGAAGCTCAAACATGCCAATCACCTTTAAATCAACAAACCATCCAAGGAATCCATGACATGATCCAAAAACTTAGAAAAAACCAATCACCTCAAATGTAACAACTCATAGCACAAGCCCAATACCTCATGGCCACTTGTCAAATCCAACGAGCACAACATCAAGTCCAATCACCACATCAAGAAATTCCACATCAATTTTATGTGTCACCTATATCATCATATCAACCTCATCCATCCACATATATATCATGTTTCCCCTTCATCAACCTATCACACCTCTTCTAATGTCAACCTAGGTTATCCATATCAATCCACCTTTCAACAACCATTATCCTATGCAACCCCTCCATCATTATCACAACAACAAATCACACCAAAACAAGTCCAAACACCATTACAACCTCAACAAATTCAACCAAAATCCTATGTGTCACCTTCATCATCATGCCAACCAAACCAACCTACCTATCATGTCAATTCCACATCAACATATCCACCCATATCACAACAAGAAAATATGAGCCCTAGTCCACCTTGGCAACAAAATCAAGAGCCTTTCAATTCTCATGTTACATTTGACAAGGGGAACACCAATCTAGTTCATGCACCCTATAAATTTATCATACCACCATCCAAGAAAATTCCTATCCCTAAGCCACCATGTCCTAGTCCTAATACATTGGCCTCTCCACCTTCTAACCCATCAAACTCTTCATTACCTTCACCATCATCGAATCCTCCATCAAATATATGTCCTAAATTCAAACATTTCAAAAGAAAACCTATGGCATTACCCAAATCCACTCATCCACCTACAAAGGATGTGACCCAAGGGCTACTAGCAAGGAATCAAACATCGCTATGTCATCCAACTCACATGTTTGAGCCTACCAAAGAGTCTTCAAACACCATGCCCATTCTTACAACCCTTTCATGTAGTCTCCCCCTTGAGCCTATTCAAGAGTCTCCCCCATTGAGCCCAAGTCAACCTACATCATGTCTTCATGTTGTTGACCATCTAGAACATGTTGAGCCCATTCAAGGGTCATCCCCTTCCAATCCCATTCAAGCAACCCAAGAGTTATATCAAGAGTCTACTCCCAAGCATGTGGAAATATCAAGCCCTAAACCTAATCAAGATCAAATCACTTTCATGCAACCTATCCACAACCTATATGTTTTCTATGAACAAGATGATATCCATAATGATGAATAGCCTATCCCTTCACCTATCCACGAGCAAGATATCCCAAATTCACCTCCACCTAGCCTTATCCATGATTCATCAACATCCACTTCCCTTGATGATACATATGCATCCCAAGCACACATGGAAGATCAAGCAAATACCTTGGATATAAGTAAATACAATGCTAATCAAGATCCTAATGATCCTCCATCACCCACTATCGACCTCATTGCAAGTCCTCCATCATATCCTGTTGGTCTTTCCACCCTCATTCATGAATGTTCCTCCTTAGAACAACAACAACCATTATCTTCCCTTGCTTCATTTTCTCCATCCAATAAGGAACTTGTGTCTAATGTTCCACCTACACCTAGTCCTGTTGTCCATCGTATACTCCAAAACATGAACCACCAAGGTAAAGGTTTAGACCTTCATGAACAAGGTATTTTGGAGCCCATCCATGTCAAAGTCCCTCCACACTCTTATGGCCTTGGATATACACACCAAGGACACCAATCTCAAGATGTTGGTATCTCCTCCATGCATCCTAAGTCCACTTTCCATCATGAATCCTATCATACACCTAAAACATATGTTGACATCCCTCCTCCATCATCCTACAAATGTCAAAAGAATGTGACAATACATCTTCCACCGTCCACTTTTCCACCATTACTTCCAACTCCTAATATCCCTCCATCTAATATACCTCCATTACTCTCAACACCTAATATCCCTACCATCCAATCCTCTTATCCATTTATCCATAAATACCCTAACATTCCTAATCATGACAAAAAATGCACACATTGTCTAAACATGAAGCTTCCACTCATTCCACCTATCCCATGGGATTCAAAAGAAAAAAATTCAATGCCTCTACCTATAAAGTAAACAACCCTAAGGAGCCTCATGCCTTAGGACATCAATACAAAAAATCAAAGCAAAATACATCCAAAAAGTTATATAAGCCCATACCTCCAAAATTAAAAGCCAAAAATAAAATGGTTTGGGTCCCTAAGTAAAAGGAAAGCAAGTCAAATGAGGAATCTACATCACACAAATACCAACCATTCACTTCCACCTCACATTCCCATTCTATTCAAGAATCTCATATTCCATCCCCAAGCAAAATAAAAGTCATAAAAATACAAGTCTATGTGGGTACCAAAAGTACTACATCCACCACCTCCTAAACAAACATCTCCATTGCTTCCTACACCCCATCCACATCATTTAATCTTCAACTTTTATCACAATGTGTGCAACCATTGATCATGGTTCCCTTCCATTTCACAACAATTCCACATACCTCCATCCCCTCACCCTTCAATAATTATCCTAAATATCTCCCCCACCACCTTCCTATGGTCCATGCTTTTGGCTAAGCCTCCCCATTCATCTTTTACATAAGTGCCATATAATCCCTATCATCTTCCCTACATAGTCCACATCATAATCCACTATTTTCCTCCATAATTTGCATCATAATCCATCATCTACCTACTCCATCTCCCTTTCATGTCATCCCTTACTAACATCTATGAGCATAATGACATTTGACATGGTCCATTCAATGAAATCCATCTCTAGTGGGACTATCACCTTGGAACTAGACACTTGAGTCCCTCCTATCCATATTCCCCTTCTATCCAAAAATCAAAAAAGAAAAGAAAAGAGAAATCCCTTCGTCCAACGATGAAAACCTGATAAACAAGCACCTTGGATAAGTACCATGATGAAAACCTAGAAAATATGCATCATGTGTAGGTTGATCTTGTATGTCACTTACACTTGGGGGCACAATATCTCATCTATTCAACCTATCAATTTCATGTCATATCATTCTATCTTACCATCCTACCATCTTTAGCCATCATACTTACCAATCATATTTGAGTTTTGCATCCTCCCTTCCTCCTTTTGATCTTGATGAAGATATAGGGGAAAAAGGTTGAAACATGTTTTGGCTATCTCTTGACATACCTCATCCTTCCAAACAAGCCTATCATTATCCTATTATCATATGCTTTGTCCATAAAATACCTAAGTATTGTACCTAGAATGGGGCATGTTATTCCTATGCGACATAGTCTTTAGAGATCACATCATTACTCCCTTATGATGCATACATCCATTCCATTCACTATGACCCATCCTTTTATCCATCCATCTAGCATGAGCCTTTTATCCCTTATCCTATCACCCACCCTTTCATCCATCAATCCAATCTATCTCCTTGCACCTAGACTTGGTTCTCCCTTGTCATTGGTATCTGGCACAAAGGCTTCCCAAATTGTCCTCCATTGACATCTCAAAATATTTCAAAAATCCAAAAAAATCCAAATATTTCAAAAATCCAAAAAAATCAAAATATCCCCAAAAATACAAAAAATGGAAAAAGGCCCTTAAAAAAGACAAAAAAATTAAATATCCATAAGAAAATACAAGCAATAAAATCAAACCAAATCACTTCTTCCAATCAATTCCTTAAAACAATTCAATGCATCAATTCAACCCCTTCAAATCAACCTTTAAATTATCAATTAATCAATCTGTTAATTAGATTGCTTCAATCTAAATCATTCCAATCACATTAATTCTTCTATTCAAATCCTTTAATCTAATCAAATCGTCAAATCAATCATCATATCTGTAGACATGCAAAATTAACATTATGCATTCAATCAGGTTCATTCATCAAGTAAACTAGGTTTCACATTAGATCCATTCATCAATTAATCAAGTTCACCTTCATCCATTCACCAGGTAAATAAAGTCTTTAGTCCTAAGGTTATTCATTTAAATAAATCAAAGGCTCACATCATCCTTTAATTAAATAAATCAAACTTTATTTAATTAAAATCTCAAAAGTCATTTCCCATCCCTTTCGATTTAAATAAATCAAAGTATTTAAATCAAATAAGTCAAAATCCCCTAATCATCACCTGAGCTAATCTAATCCTGATTTTCCTAACCTAACCACCCATCACATCCTCTAGATAATCCCACTTGCACAAATAAATCAATTTATTGATTTATTAAAACCATCATTTTCACTCAACATGGCATTTATGGGGAATATTCCCTCAAATTTGAAAATGAGGACAAGTTGACTTGTCCTCTCCAACATTGCATTAATTTCCCATTTTCATGTCCCCCTCTCAAAATTTATTACACAAATTTGAATTTGAAACTCCCTCTCATGGGCACATTTCCCAAATCTTGAACATCCTTCAACCTATCACAACTTGACAAGTGGACTCCTTTCATTGGCTTACATTTAGTCCCACATTCACCCATTTGGCCAATCTCTCATCAATAAAATCTATAAATAAAGGCCTTAATCTCCATCAACTCATCTACATTTTATATGCAAAGTTACTCTCTTGGTTTGAGAACTAATTTTTCTCTTCATCTCCATTGCATCTCATCATTTTAGCTTTTGAGCAAGGATTGGGAAAGGGTCATTTGTACATTTGACACCAATCCACTATGGAATAGGTACTTGTTGATTGTTTTCATGATGCTTTTAGTTTTCTCTTGTCATTTGTTGCATTTTGAAGCATTCACATGTTATTTGATAGGAGCATTTTGATGGATTTGTAGACTACTAACCCATGTTTGAAGTTTAGTATTTGTAGATTTTTAGAGGTGCTCACATATGGCGCTAGAAGGAGGGCTGACTTTAGATAGTGTGTCTTTGTGTTCTCTTAAATCTATTGGGTTTGAATTTGGGTCTCTGTTTTGTAAAGCTCTTTCGGCATGACTTTAGATAGTATGTCATCTTTTTAATTTTACCATCTCTAATTTTCAGCGTAAACTGTAACTTGACCCAATTATTTTGCGACGTACCTCCTCCAGTAATTCTTTCATTATCCCTATATAAGCATAATATAAGAGGATCTTGTTTTAAAAGCTCTCTTAAAGTTTCATTGTGGTATTACTTTCTTCTGCTACCGAATGCTATGAGATTTTGGATTGATCCACAGGTTCAACAACAAGGTGACAATGTTAGCAACAAAGTAGAGGACTGAGACAATATGTTTTCTTTTACATGTGTAGGTCCTGTAATCATTGTAGAGTTCTGCTTTACACTTGTCAATTGCCTTTGCTTGAAAAATAAGCGTATTTTGTGAAATATTCTATCACATAGCTCGTACGCCTTGTCCTTGCCTTGCTGCTCATAAATCTATGATTTCTTCGTTATATAGCTCCAAAGGGAGAGGTGTATTTTTTTTTTTTGGAAGATTTCTCATTTCTGTCAAATTAATGTTACTGTCTCTTCTCATTAATGTGACTTTTTTTCATCGATATTTCTGTTCTCGCTATTTGATTTCATTCTCTCCATTAATTGACTGGTCGCGTAGCATGGACAAATAGTCAAAAGGAGCAGGCGTTGCTTATTCTCTCCTTTGGATGGGGACAAATCTTGAATCCTATGCATTAATATTACGACATTAGATTGTTGGGCGGGTGTGTTTCTTAAATCGGTCTGCACATTTATCTTGCCACATGTGTGCCTCAAAATTTTGACTACGCATTTATCTCATAATCGAATGTTGCTTGCATAAAGCATGTGGATGTTTCTTGTAGTACATTACAGGAAGAAAAATATGCATTTCCTCACCTTTTGACCTACGCATTTACCTCATACACATAATTTCACATGTATAATCTTGCAAATGTTCTATGTTTTGTGCATTTTCCTAACACATTTATCTCTTTCTTATAAGAAAGATGCAGTCGCCAATGAATAGTAATCAAATCTCGTTGCTTATGTTTGCTTGTTTAGGCGCTTAGTGAACTTAGGGAGGTTATCATATATCTTGTCAAAACAAATCTTCATCAAACGGTTTCAGCAAATGGAAAAAAGCGCCTGATGGTTTTAGCTACAAATGAAACTCTCAGTTAATCTGCAAATACAATAGGGAAAATGTTGTTTCTCACAAACCTGTAGATACATTTTTCTGTGGTCAATTTTCAAGAGAGGCTAAGAGACTCCAATACAGACGCAATTGTATGCATTTAATCTCTATGTTCTTTTGTTTTTTTTATGTATCTGACATCTCTACTAGCTGTGGCCTATGCAGATGGGGAATGCCCAAAAAAAAAAAGTGCTTTATTCACTTGATTTCGTATTATACATATATCTATTCCTTGGAAAAAATTAATTGCATCATATACGATTACTAGCTTTGGGAAAAGAGTTTGTAGGTCCTAGAATTTGAAATTGTCTTTAATTTTATGACTAATGTAGTGGCGGTCTTAATAGGACATGTTACTTTAAATATCTGACAGATACATTCATTGAAAGCAATGACTTTAGAGGCTTCCTCAAAATTGCGTGTTGTGCATGCTTATGGAGAATCACACCCAAAACTTGGTTACATCTCTCTTATTTTACATAAAAATCTTTCTGATTCTTTTATTACTTTGATCAAATTCCCAATCTTCTACAAGCTATGGTGGTAAATTGATATTTTACATTACTTTGATAGGGTAGGACTTGGTAAAAAAAAAAAAAAAAAATGGATGCCCCACCTAAAAAATAAAAGTAGTGTTGGATCTAATCATTTTGTGGGGTCTTTAGCTATCATTTGGGGATAGTTTAATGATAAGTGATTTGAGTTTCATGTTATTAAGGTTTTGCATTAAAATCTGACTTAATATAAAAACATGAATCACTTATGAGAATTTTTTTTCCTTTTATGATCAACCAAGTCATTTGTATTTTTAATTTGAATCATGCTAAAAGCTAATGATCAAAATAAACTTAATATTTTTATCCTCACTTAATTATCTTTTTGAATAGGTACAAAGGTTAATGAAGGACAACGAAGGTAAAGCAAATAAGGAAAAGGTACAAGGAAAGCGAGGAAGGCAAGGAAAGCGAAGGTGAAACAAAGAAGGAAAACGAAAGGAGGAGAAATGAAGATGACGTTTTGGGAAGATTAAAGTGTTTTTTAACACTTTAGTGTTTGTTTTAAACACTTCTTACGAAATTGTTATCTTATTGTTCTTAGGACACTAATCTTCATTTGGGTTTAAAAATAACACTTCAATTTTTTGTTGCAAAGGGTTAAAATTGAAACTTAGGCACCTACTAGATTTCAATTTGGACTAAAATTGAACAAGCAACTTCATACTTGATTTTGGTGTTTTAAAAACAAATCAAATCATTGCTTTGAAGGATAAAATGAATGTGTGATTTTATTGTTTTGTAATTATTTACACAAAGTAATATCATCAAAAGACGTATGCGCTTCTCTCGCGCCTCACGACGATCTTGAGAATCAAAGGGATTTTGGTGACATTAAGTTGCGTAAATAATTTCCCATACACACTTCAATTTGGGTTTAAAATTGAACATCTTGTACGAGTGTGAGTAGAGCATCATCGCGTATATTCTCTTTCTTTGATTCGTCAAAGATTGATCAAGTTACAGATTTTGTCTTTGCTTGCTTTTGTTTATCCTAGAGGGCCTGCCTTGGGGAAAAAGTACTCACCCAAGGGAATAAATCAACCGGTAACACTCTAAAGCCAAGAGTATTTCCTGTCGGGATATAAATGTGGGTATTGGAAGAAACGCCAATATCACGTGGTTGATTCCGACAAGATGGATACGAAAGGGGACTCTTGTTGTATGGGTCAATCTCCACGAATGGAAAGTCCTTACTAGAACCCATGTGCTAGAATTTTTCAAAATCCTTTAATCTATTTGTTGGCACAAGAACGGTCGTTTTGAAGCTGCCCCACACTTTTACGGTCTTTTAGTGGAAATGGAAAACATGCCATGGGAGTTTCATGGGTGCTGATGCTTGGCTGCCCTGTATAAATGAATGCCATGGAGGGGAGCTAGTGGGGTCAAGCATCTAACCATTTGCTAAAGATAAGCGTAGATAGACTTGTCCAAGTGGGGATCCAACAAATATTGCCTTACACATCCATAGGGTTTGTACTTGTTCTTGGTTTGAAAACACAATGCTTTATTTGAAAACATTTACAAACAAACATTCAACATGATCCTCAAAATATCAAAGTCTTTAGGAGGCAAATACCATTGATCAAATTCTCGTGTTATTGCTTTCCCTTGGGATTACATCCTTAGAGGTTTCTAAGCACTTGAATTTACATCTCAATTTTCCCACTAAAGTTAAACAATAGGTAACCCTTGCCTTAAATTCATCAAAGTTTCACATAATATATCTTGTGAAATGAGATGAAGTTGGGACATTGGACGTTCAGTTTGAAAGCTAATCAAGAGTGTGTTTGTGGTAAAAATAATCCATTAAGCAAAGATTAAAAACAATTGGACCCCACACATGTGTCCCTAATGATTTCACGCAAAATCAAGATCAAGAAACCAAAGGTGAAAGCCCTTAGTCTAATAGCCCATCAAGAACATCTCTCTATGTTATACGAAGTCAGACAAAGACTGCTTTTCAACTTTTACAAGAAGGATTTAAGAAATAATCCCGGTTTGTATTCATTCTATTACTGCCAAAACCCAAATCTTTTCAGAGAGTTTGAACATCTTGTTTAGAGAAAAGCTTTCTCTTCAATACCTAGGTCTAGGCAAAGAAAGTGTCTTTTTTAGGTTCATCTTAGGATCAAAGAAAATCAAAATCTTTTTCATCCATCCTCCACACATCAAAACAAACATCATCGCAAAATAAAAAATCATCAAAATCATTGAGACTAAATCCTTGAAAACATTATCAAAATCACCTTTCGCTAGGTATGTGTAGATGCATCCTTTTGCATATGCTTAGTCAAAATTACCTTGTTTAGCTTAGCATATGTAGATGAATCCTTCGTCATATGCTTAGTGAAACTATCATTGTTTGGATAGGTGTGGGTAGATGCATCCTTCTTCCCGCACATATTCAAATTATCATCCTTTGATCAAATCTATCCCTTCGATAATCATCCAAACATCTTAGGGTCTATTTATTCAAAATCCAAATTAAAATCAAAACCAATCAAGGAAAAATCCCAAAATCAAATCAAAATCAAAATCCGCAACATATCCAAAAGTCCCAAAAGCCTAGTATCGCCTTCAAGACTTACCAAAAGATCATAACATCCACATCATTCATCTTTTTCATCATCATCATATCAAATTTTCAATCCTCAAGATATCCTAAAATTTTCCACTTTGAGACATAAAATAAAGATCAATCCAAAGAAATCAAGAGATTCATCTCCCATTCTTAAAAATTGATCCTTGTTTTATGGTTCAAACTAGATCTCAATACAAGAAGAGCATGGAAGCCAACAAAGAAACATTCGCTTCAAGTGATTTAAGTCAACCCACTCCTGAAATGAATCCAATTGGGTCTAGAACTCTCACGGTTAATCTTTCGACATCATCGCAAAACCCACAAGAGGAAAACCAAGGAGAGGATCTTACCTTTGGAATGACTCATGATGAAATGACTGAAATGCTTCAAAATCCGGAAAACCATAAAATCATCAACATCATGATGAGGCTCAACCCTTCGTTATACATGCTTGAATTAGCAAAACAAGGAGCCAAGTTACCTTCAGATTTCAATGTGAGTACCATAGTGGAGACATCATTTCCTCCAATCTCTTCCACCATTCCCATTTCATCTACACCCCCATCCCAAAACATCATGCAAAACATTCCACAAATCACGATATCTCTTGCTCCAATCCAACCCAATGTTAATAAGGGAAATGCATTTTCTAATGCTATCAAAACACACCCCCTTATTAATTATCAAGATGTGGACGCAAAAACCACCTTGGAACAAAAAATACCCCAAAACCCACTACATAAAAATGTTCCTCTCACATTCCATCATGATCCATCATCATCATTTTTTCACGCAACACCTCAAACCCCTCTTCTCACAAATTCACAAGAGGAAGGAGACATGTTCGGACCAGGGGGCATTTTCGACACCACAACATTTTCGCAAGGACTCACCCCCTTACATTTCCACCACTTCCACCATTGCCATTATCATCTGCACCACTCCTTGGCTTAGGGATTCCCCCTTTACAAAGTATCGATCAAAACAACATCCCAAATATCAACCAAAGCATTATGACAAATTGACATCGCAACAACAGACGAAAAATGCATAAACAATCGCAACATCATCAAACACCCCCATAACATTGCAAAGCATGGTTTTTCAAGGGCCAATCACATCAACGAAACCACTTATCACTCAAACCACCACACCAACAACACCATCCACCAATCAAATAATCAACACGACATCACCTTTCACCACTACCACAAACACCATTCTGAATCTGCCACCACCCCCACCACCACCAACTTCCACCACATCAAGTCAATATAACACAACATTACAAGCTGCTTTTCAAAGAGGATACCAAAAAAGTGTAGAAACAAAAATTTGTATACCTAGCTGCTCAACAAGCCGCTCAAGCTGCCCAAGCAGCCCAAGCCGCACTGCAAATGCAAAAAGCCACTCAAGCACAAGCTTTATTGCAACAACAACAACAAGAAGCCGCTCAATCATTGCAAGCACATAAAGCCGCTCAAGCACAAGATCTATTGCAGTAACAAGCAGCACAAGCACATGTAGCACAAGCGCAAGCTCAATATTAGGCACAACAAACCCAATATCAAGCACAACTTCTTGCACAACGACAAGCAGCACAATTGCAAGCATATCAGAAAGCATTAAAGCAATACCAAGAGCAGCAAGAAGCAGCACAAATAGTAGCCCAACAACAAGGGTTGTTGGAACAACAACAAGCACAACAACAAGCGTTGTTGGAATAGCAACAAGCACAACAACAAGCACAAATCTTAGCGCAGCAACAACAAGATCAACAATAGGTGGAAGCCTACCTTGCTCGGAAAAACATACAGATGCCATTGAACAACACGCCGACCAACCCACCCATCCAACCCACGATTGAAACACCCCAAAACACTTTCATTCCACCCCCTGATTTGCAAAATGATGTGATGACACAACTCAGGTTTCTCTCACAACAAGTGCTCGACCTTCAATTAGGGTGAACAATCAAAAAACCAAGCAACTTGTGTCCCTATCCATTTGATAGGAGCCTAGAGATGAAACCATTCCCCAAGGGATTTGAAATCCCCAAATTTGACAAATAGCGAGGGATGGGAAACCCTAAGGATCACATCATGGAATTCCAGGTCCATTGCATGGAAGTCGCATATGATGATACTTATCTGATGCGGCTATTTCCTAGGAGCTTGGTAGGTCCCGCTATAGAATGGTTCTCTTGGTTACCTTTAGACATTAGAACATTCCAAGAAATTAGGGATGCATTCATTAAGAACTACGCATGTAACATTGCAATGAATGTTAGTCTCGAAGAACTCTCGACTCTTAAACAAGGAAAGAATGAATCTTTTGCTTCATTCCTTCAACGATGGAGATCCAAGGCCAATCGAAGCAAGTGGACCATGCTAGAAGAACAAGTTTGCACCATCATAGCCAACCTTGAAGGTCGCTTGGAATTTCATCTCAAGGTTCAGGGCATCACCACATATGATCAATTGATCTCCAACGTGCTCAGCATCGAAAGAGCCCTTGTGACTCAACCTGCAGAATCAACATCATACCATGAAAAACAAAATAACCGCCCACCATCCAATTACAACGATAAACCTCGCACATGGGAAAGGAAAAAAAAACATCACTAATGATGGTGTCGTCGATGCCAAGGTGGTCATTAGTGGTCCATGCCAAAATACACCCACACCGCTAACCCAAAAACAACACCAAAACAATCATCACATGACATACTATCCAAACAACAATCCAACCATCAATAATCTCAATGACCAAAGAGGACCACCCCAACGCAAAAGTTATCCCAAACGAAAATACACCATTTTGGGGGAACCACTTGAGGACATAATGAAAAAGTTGATCGATGAAAAACTCATCAAGCCTCCTACATTTGAGAACTACCAAGAACCCGATGTCAAACCTCCTTGGTATAATGAGAATCAACTTTGCAAATTTCATAAAATCAAAGGCCACACCACAAATAGTTGCATGAGACTCAAAAACATCATCCAAGATCTCATCAATAAAAAAATCATAAACGTGGAACAACCTACAGGAAATCAGGATCTTAAGATATATACGAATTCGATGCCGAATCATGGTAACAAAGGAAATAAAAATGATAAAGGGAAGGGCAGTGTAAATCATGTGTATGAAACAGTCATTGCCTCCCTAAATGGATACTGCATGGTCATCACCATCAAGGGCGCCCATGCCAAAGATTGTGGAGTCACCACAAGAGGCGGCAAAGTCACCATCACAGGCTCATCCCAGCCAAACAAAGTCCCCACATCCAGACCGATCCATAACGGCTACAATGTCCTAGATCAACTCAAGAGAACACCAACACACATCTCCATCATGGAGTTGTTAAAAATATCATCAGCTCATAAGAAGATCCTTGAGGAAGCATTAGCCTCATCTACCCCGCAGATCTCGATGCGAAGCAATTCCAAGCTATGGTCGGAAATATCATAACACCTAATCTCCTTACATTTTCTGACCAAGATTTCCCTGCCCAACCATCTCACAGCTGTGCACTTCACTTGGAAGCCATTGTACACAAGAGAAAAATCAAAAGGGTCTTGGTGGATGGAGGTGTAGGTTTGAACATCTGTTCTCTCAGCCTCATCAATCGGTTGAAAATATCAGAAGATTCCATCGACAAAGGAAAGGGCATCACGATAAGAGCATATGATGACCAAGAAAGAGTGTCTCAAGGCACAATTAAACTCCCTATTCAAGTAGGGCCAACTCTCATGGAAACCACTTGTCAGGTCTTGGACCTTGATTTGCCATACAATATCCTCCTGGGACGTCCATGGATCCATGTGATGAAATCCATAGCATCAACTTTTCACCAATGTGTGAAATTCACACATAATGGACAAGAGGTTACTATCCATGGAGATCCTGAACCTTTCTCATACTACAAGAATCTTGAAGAAAAATAGTGCAAAATCTCCCAACTACCAAAAAATGATGAGGGCCCATCCACACAATACATCGATCCTGCCACCCTCACATCCACTTCTGTGACAAAGACACCCGCCACTCCCACCATTCCCACCATCTCTGACATCAAGCTCATCATCCAGGATGACGGTTGTGGAAGCTACAAGCTACCTAACAATGCTTTTGTGGTAGGAGTTTTACCACAATCTCCTAGATCACGGGGTCGTCCACAAGAGAATCACGCTTCCACATCACAAACATCTCCTGAAGACTATCTTGAATTCACAAGCTGAGGAGACCTTGGATAGGAGGTTATTGAGGAAGATCCATCACACATGCTCTATCAAGATGAAAGACCAGTACCAGATTTACCAATGGATAATGGAAGCAAGGGTCTGCAAATGATGTTTGCAATGGGCTACGATAGAAACCAAAGACTTGGAAAAAATGACAATGGGCTCATAATACCTATCATGCCAGAGACGCGACTGATAACAAATATTGGCCTTGGATGTACCCCTCTAAGTATAACCATACGTGGCTGAAGTCCTCCAGTTAGAATGATTAATATTTCTCCTCAGCCAATAGCAACAGAAGTACGCTCATCAACATCCATAGGTAGAGACATACATAACTTTATAACTGAGGCCTATATTAGTAGTTATGACGAGGACCCCATATCCAATTTACCTAGGTTATTTGAGGATACCGCCCTTTGCATGATTAGTACCTCATCTTTTGAATCCGATCATCAAAATCATGAGATCCACCTAGTCTACCCCCAACTGATCAACTATGACCAACGAGGACCACCGGTTCTTGATACATTCGAAGATGATGAGGCACTCTCAGAATTCATGGGATTGAGGGATAACATTCCAGATGGAGATCACAAGGCAGGGTTTATAATGGAGTTGGACACACATGCCTATTATGGGGAAACGATTGAATCCTTCAGTCGCAAAAGTGAAACTAAGAATCATATCCAAGTCCTTGAGTGAAAACCACACTGTGGCACTCTCTAACAAGAAAATAGTAAAAAGAAAGGACGTATCCAACGGTGAAAACCTCTCTGAGGCACCCGAGGATGAAGGATTCAATCTTCCTATAAGAGCTATTCATCAGGAAAAGTTAGCAGTTTTGACCAAAAAATGCAATCCAGTCAACCTAGGAACAGATGAGACCCCGTATATCACATTCTATGTGGAATCACTATTATCAGAAGAGCAAGAACTCCTAGCAACATTCCTAAAAGAATGGAAAATAAACTTCGCATGGAGTTATGCTGACATGCTAGGACTTGATCCAAAGACTGTGGTTCACTACTTAGCAATGTATCCAAAAGAAAAACCTGTCAGACAAAAGCTTCGAAAAATGCACCCTCAGATCGCCTTATTGGTCAAAATGGAGCTAAAAAAGCTACTAGATGCAGGAGTCATATGACCAATACATTACCTAGAATGGGTATCAAACTTGGTACCTATTTCAAAGCCTTGTACAAAGCCATTAGAATCTGCACAGACTTCAGAGATTTGAACAAGGCATGTCCCAAGGATGATTTCCCACTTCCCAACATCGACATGATAGTAGACATGACAAAAAGACATGAGATGCTATCACTAATGGATGGATTTTCAGGATACAACCAGATCATGATAGCAAAAAAGGATCAACATAAGATGGCTTTCACTTGTCCATAGGGGACCTACTGCTGGAACATGATGCCATTCGGCCTAAAGAATGCAGGAGCAATGTATCAAAGGGCCATGACATTAATATTCTATGACATGATTCATAAAACAGTCGAAGACTATGTCGACGACATTCTAGCTAAGTCAAGAAAAAGAAAAGATCACATAGCAACCTTAAGTGCTATCTTTGACAGATTGGAGGAATATAAAGTCAGACTAAATCCCAAGAAGTGCGTCTTCAACATACAATCAGGTAAACTGCTACGATACATAGTGTCCATGAGGGGTATCGAGGTGGATCCAACAAAAGTGAAAGCAATCCTCTAGATGGAAGCACCAAGGACATTAAAACAGCTGAGAGGTCTCCGAGGCAGACTTCAATCCATCCGATAATTCATAGCACAATTGGCAGACAAGCATAACCCATATTCACACCTACTCCACAAGGGGGTATCATACAAATGGGATACAAAATGCGAAGAGGCATTTAACAAAATCAAAGAATATCTATTGACACTGCCAGTCTTAATGCCACCCATCCCAAAGAAGCCATTGATCTTATACGTGTCAGCAACAACAGTAGCCCTTGGGGCTCTCTTGGCTCAGCATGATGAAAATGAAATGGAGAGGGATATCTACTATATCAGCAGGAAAATGGTCGATCATGAGCTAAACTACTCATTCATCGAGAAAGCATGCCTTGCAGTAGTGTTTGCATCCCAAAAATTCAGACATTACATGTTGGCACACAAGATAAAGCTCATCACAAAAATTGACCCCCTCAAGTATCTCTTATCAAAGGCCATGCTCACAAGAATGGAAAAAAGGGTAATGATATTATCAGAATATGATATCGAGTATGTGGAGAGAAAAGAAATCAAGGGTCAGGTTATTACGGATCAACTAGCAGAAGCACCTATTTATTCTGAGAATCCTCTTGTCTCAGAGTTTCTAGATGAATCCATTTTTAACCTCAACGTAGCTGACCACTGGAAACTATACTTCGATGGCTCATACATGCAACATGGATCAGGAGCTGGTGTCTTCTTCATCACTCCACAAGGGGATTGCATACCAAGGTCATACAAACTGGCATTTCCTCGCACTAACAACATCACAGAATACAAGGATTTGACTATAGGTCTCAGGATAGCAATTCAATGGAATATCATAGCTCTTAAAGTCTATGGAGACTCTTAGTTGATCATAAATCAAGTCAATAATGAATATCAGACCAAGGATGATATGCTCACTCCATACAAGAAATTGGTGGAGACTCTTAAAGAATCTTTCATTGAAATAACATTTGAGTAGATTCCTAGAACCAACAACAGAGCAACAAATGCCATGGCGACAATTGGGTCCCTATTGGACATCCCTCACAACGTTCCAAAGTATGAATTTTTGATCGAGCAACTTCTCATTCCAACATTTGAGGTACCAGAATCAAAATATGTGTATGAAATCGTTGGTCCTGGTGATCCTTCGTATCACAAAATCTATCCATACCTTCACATAGGAGTCATACCCGTTGACCTACCATCAAACCTAAAATGAACCTTTGTTAAAAATGCATCTAGATTTGTCATCTTAGGTGATACCCTATATTGTAGGAGCATAGAAGGTACCCTACTACGCTATTTAAATGCTGAGGAGGCATTGACCGCTCTAACCAAAGTACACAACGATGTCTATGGTTCACACTCGAGTGGAATGACCATAGCCAAGAAAATACTGAGGATGGGGTATTATTGGCCCACAATGGAAAGAGAAGCACATGATCATGCCAAAAAATGTCTACAATGTCAGCAGTATGAGGACCTCATCCATGCTCTAGCTCAAGAGCTTCACCCCATCATCACACCATGGCCCTTTTCGCAGTGGGGCCTCGATCTCATTGGAAAGATAACTCTAACCTCATCTAATGGCCACAAATTCATCATAACCGCAATGGAGTACTTCACTAAGTGGGTGGAGGCCATACCCATGAAATACATAACTGGGAAGAAGATTTCCAAGTTCATTCTAAACTATCTCATTTGCCGCTATGGTGTTCCACAAGCCATTATCTCAGATAATGGGACACCGTTCAAAAATTAGGATGTCCGTGACTTGTGTGAGAAATTCAAAATCCAACATTGCTTCTCCACCCCGTATTATCCCTAAGGCAATGGCCAAGCAGAAGCTACAAACAAAACCATTTTGAAAATCCTTAAGAAAACAGTCAATGATGCAGGTCATGACTAGCATCTGTAGCTTAATCCCGCCCTCTGGGCCTATTGAATGGGTCAGCATCTGCACACCCACTGGCGCCACCCACTTCTCCTTGGTCTATGGATCAAAAGCTGTACTCCCCATTGAGATCAAGCTCCCATCCCTCAAGATATCATTGCAAAACCTCATCACGGATGAAGAGTATTGGGTATCAAGACTAAATGAGCTGGAGTTACTGGATGAGAGATGCATAGATGCTTTGAATCATTTGCAAGTCTACTAGAATAGACTCAAACGAAGCTACAACAAGAAAATTAGAAGCAGGACTTTCCAAGTCAGAGAACTGATCTTAAAAGAAAATTAGAAGAATGTCCCAAACCCAAGCAACAAAGGCAAGTTCGAACCTAATTGGTTAGGACCTTTCATCATCACAACAAGTTATAAATCAGGGGCATATCAATTATGAACACCTAAAGGGGAACCTCTGCAGGAGCCCATGAATAGCTCCCATCTCAAATAGTTTTATGCCTAAATATTTCAAGGTATAGAACCAAAAAATCCAAAAAAATAGAAAAAGTCTTGAAAAAATGGTTACTTACGCGAAAACCTGGCAAACAGGGTTACAGGACATAATAACCCGACCAAAATAACCCTGGACATAATAACCTGGTCATAATAACCCAGGGACAAAATAACCCAGGGTCATAATAACCCAAGCCAAAATAACCCGTGGTCAGAATAACCTGTGGACAAAATATCCCCATAAGAATATAGAGAAAGGAAAACATTACATGTATGTTGCTAAAAAAACTTTATTATTCAAATTTTCTATTAAAGTGTCAAATTATGAGTGATGCCTCTTATATAATCTAAAATGTTATGGTTGTCATAACCATCAACTAATCTTTTTAGTCTTTCTTTGAGTTCACGGTATTTTTTCCTACTTGGTTGCACAGTGTATCCAGCCATATATTTCTCTATTCTATTCTCTTGGAGACTCTATTCTTTTTTCACTACTTTGATGAATTTCTAGACTGAGCTATGTGATGCTTGAAGCAATTCACTAAATCCTGGATCACATCACCAAATTTTGTTTGTGTCGTAGTATAGCATCGACTTAAACATTTATTTGTAAAATATTCCACACAACGCCAGATCATTTATTGATGCCTTGTCGATGAAACACAAATGTGTAACCATCTACAATAAGTAAATTCTTGTTTTTTTGACTTGTTAAAAACTGAAGAGGCATTGTATATATTAAAAATTATGAAGAATGTGTTGGTTCCCTAAAAAGTATATTGATTTTTTGTACACTCTTTTAGAAAACCCTAGGAAAATTTAAAATAATGTTCAAAAAAATATATTACAAAATATCTTCTTTTATGAATTTGGATTTCTCCTCTTCTTATCACTCTACACGCTCTTACTTCTTCTCCCCTTCTTCCTTTCTTTACTTCTCTTAATTCTACCATTTTATATATCTTCTTAATGCCTTTTCATTTATATCTTTTCATAATAACTCTTAATCAACTTATTCCCACAAAATTGCCTTTATTTTTATAATTATTTACCATTTTATAGGTTATTTAAGCATATTAAAGGTGTTTTAAGGCTATTTTAGGGGTATATAATGGATATATGGTCTAAAAATGACCTAAATAGCCTCTATGGTGCCTCACAATCATATTTATAATTTATTTTATGTCATTTCTAGTTTACTAGCTTGATCTAAAATGACCATGGGTTATTTTGTCCATGGGTTATTTTGACCACGGGTTATTTTGTCCATGGGTTATTATGACCCGGGTTATTTTGTCCTTGGGTTATTTTGGCGAGTTATTATGTCGGTTATTTTGGCCGGGTTATTATGTCACGATCTGGCAAGCGGTGTCTTGGTGACAACAAAAATCAAAAAAGCAAAAATCCAAAAGAAATCAAAAAGGATTGAAAACAGTAAAGAAAAAAATTGTCCTCTAGTGAAAACCACTTCGGTGGCACTTTGGGCAAGTACCTCAGTGAAAACCGGAAAACAAGCACCTTGCATAAATAAGCACTTTCCATCCACCAGGATCTTTACGATTTTTCTGCATCATCCCTCCATTTCGCTTCCATCATCCATCATTCAGGTCTCTATCCATCACTCATCCACTCGCATCACCTTAGCTTGGTCCTGTTTTGTATCATGATCCCTCCTAGTACTACTCACCCATCCCAAGGTCAGTTTGTCCTACCTTTATCAGAGTAGTCTATTGCATCACGCTAGGGGCATGTTCTTATCAGATCAGATTCATGTATGATCTTAAAATCCTCAAAATCAGAAAATCCAAAAAACCATTAGAAAATCAAAAATCCAAAAAAATCCAAAAATCCAAAAACATCGAAAAGTCAGAAAATCCAAAAACATCAAAACATATCAAAATCCAAAAACAGGTCAAAAAGTCATTCAAAAACTCAAAAATAGAGCTGTTTTATTGAACAACATCGTCTCTGAGCTTGAACGTAGGTAAGGTTGATCTTTGATCATCCCCCGAGACACTTAGGTCAGTCCTTTAGGAGTCTGTCATAATAAGCTGACATCTCATCATGTATATCATCATCTGTAAATTGGTCAGGTCATCAGTCAAACTACGTGGTCTTTGCGTATATAACGTAGGCAAGGCTTATCTGTTGATCAGCCCCCGAGGCCCATAGGATAGGTCTTTAGATTAGTTTCTTGGTCAAAATCTCAGAAAATCCCAAAAACATTTGAAAAATCGAAAATCAAAACATTTGTAAAACCTCGAAAAATACCAAAAACAGCCTCAAAACATTTCAAAATTCTAAAAACATCCAAATATTTGAAAAAATCCACCCATCTCATCTCGCTTGCACCCGCAATAAACACCATCCATAATACACTAATCGTCATCCTCAACCTTTGATGAAACAGTTAGAAACAAGTCTACCAGCTTAAAAGTTAAACTCAAAAACATCAAGTCTCAAGTCTAAGTCCGTATGTAAACAAGTTGGTCAATTATTTGTGTCGATAGTCCATCATCTAAATAGTCCCATATCAATCATCTGATAACATCATGTCCTAGGATGAATCCTTCCTACAAGGGGCATTATTTATCAGAAAGAGCACTTTGGATAAACGAAATGACGTGCCGCCATCCACTA
This sequence comes from Sequoia sempervirens, assembly GCA_007258455.2. Lineage (NCBI taxonomy): Eukaryota > Viridiplantae > Streptophyta > Pinopsida > Cupressales > Cupressaceae > Sequoia > Sequoia sempervirens. The sequence continues at coordinate 618,222,444 of VDFB02193867.1, read as the reverse complement.
ACATGTCTTAGGATGTATCCTTCCTACAATGGGCATTATCTTTTGGCAATAAGTTTTAGTTTTCATCCTTTAAAGCGGTATTGAAGAACATCAACTTGTTTGCATGCTTTATCTTTTTCTTTTGACTTATCTTATTGCGCTCAGTCCAAGGACCTCTCGATGATATCCGAACGAAGGATTTAGAGAGATAGGAATGGGGCAACGATCATTATTCTTTTGTCTGCTATGCTTGTTGGACGTTCTTTAAAATAACCTTGGTGAATACTTGCTTTGTTAGATATGCATAGAGGATGTTTTGGACAGCTTGTTGACTATTGCATTGATTGGTTATGCCTCTCCGTGTTTTGGTCCAAGATGTTTGAAACTTCTAAAATGCATCCTAGCAAGGTTTTCGTATGTGGGGTGTGAACAAGAATACTCCTATCTATTTGTCGAGTCAAAGTCCATCACACTAAGTACACCGCCATCCTGGTCCTTTATACCTTGATGCATCGTACTTATGCGTGTTATCAAACATAAGGTAAGTGACCCTTTTAAAATCCCAATCCTTGATAAGAAAATCATCCATCTATCATCATCATTTTCTCATCATCATTTCTCATCATGTTGGCTTGTTGGATCCTCTTTTCATCATCTAATTTCTTCTTTTCCACACTAACATCATGTCATAAATAGTTAATAATCATCAATAGGACATCCATCTTGCATCCACAAACCATCAGTATTTTGCATATCATATCATAGCATATCATCATCATAATATAGATATGTTAGTCTAAGCATCTCATAAAATCATACATTTGTATAATCGCAGCATATCACATCATCAATCTCATCCATTTCATAACATATCATCATTTAAGTTGTTTAGGATAATATAGATTTGTTATTCTAAGCATCTTAAAATCATCTCATTTGCATCATCATCCATAACCATCCATTTTGAACCTCTTTATCATGAGATCGATCCTCAAATCGAATATTTTCGCTTGATCTCTCGAGGGGGCAATGTACTAGTGTACTTTCCACTAGGGCAACCGAAAAAATCAGATTTTTTTTGAATTTTGATCGCGGCAAGTTTATTATTTGAACTAATGCAACAAGTACATTGCTTCAAAGAGGGGAAAAATGTAGACATGCAAAATTAACATTATGCATTCAATCAGGTTCATTCATCAAGTAAACTAGGTTTCACATTAGATCCATTCATCAATTAATCAAGTTCACCTTCATCCATTCACTAGGTAAATCAGGTCTTTAGTCCTAAGATTATTCATTTAAATAAATCAAAGGCTCACATCATCCTTTAATTAAATAAATCAAACTTTATTTAATTAAAATCTCAAAAGTCATTTCCCATCCCTTTTGATTTAAATAAATCAAAGTATTTAAATCAAATAAGTCAAAATCCCCTAATCATCACCTAAGCTAATCTAATCCTAATTTGCCTAACCTAACCACCCATCACATCCTCTAGATAATCCCACTTGCACAAATAAATCAATTTATTGATTTATTAAAATCATCATTTTCACTCAACATGGCATTTATGGGGAATATTCCCTCAAATTTGAAAATGAGGACAAGTTGACTTGTCCTCTCCAACATTGCATTAATTTCCCATTTTCATGTGCCCCTCTCAAAATTTATTACACAAATTTGAATTTGAAACTCCCTCTCATGGGAACATTTCCCAAATCTTGCACATCCTTTAGCCTATCACAACTTGACAAGTGGGGTATGTGCAGGATTATGATGGGCCAAAAAGTGGCGATATGATGGGTATGTGTAGGGTATGTGGTTGATGACTTTTTCTTTACCCAAAATTGATGAAATGAAAATGGTTTTTAAAGGAGATTCTCATATTTGCACCAATATGAATTATGCTTTACTTTGAATTTAATAAATAATTATTATTCATTTTCTATTTGAATTATGACTAAAGTCTTGATTGATAGGATGATTGAAAAACATCTATAGCTTTCGAATAGTACCACATTTTTTGAATCTGAAAGATGTCACATTCTATGCTTTGCATACTATAGGATTAAAAAAAAAAGAAAGAAATTTCATGAAGTTTTGACCAAGTTAAGGTGGTCAGACATATGAGTTTTTATATTTTTAAAAAGTTGTAATAAAAAATTCATAATTAATTATTTACTTGGAAAAAAATTACAAAAAATATGCATCACATCGGGACATGAGTCCTCTACTTATATCTATAATCTTATAAAAAAATATTATCATTTTATTGTGGTTAGGGTGGTCAGATAGACACCTACTTCTTATTTTTTCCCTGAAATTTAAGTACTAATCCATTGAAATTTCAAATTTTCACCAAATAGATTTTTGAAAAAAAAAAAAAACCTAATAGTTTAGAAACTACATTCAATTTTCTACAAATTCTATTCTTACATATTTTTGAAATAATATAGATAAATTATTCAAATTTTTACGTCAAGTTTCCTAACTCTGATTTTTCTAAATTTTTTGCCACTTAAGGGCCTATTTTTTCCACGATGATCTTGCACATACCCAGTGGACTCCTCTCATTGGCTTACATTTAGTCCCACATTCACCCATTTGGCCAATCTCTCATCAAGCAAATCTATAAATAAAGGCCTTAATCTCCATCAACTCATCTACATTTTACATGCAAAGTTACTCTCTTGGTTTGAGAACTAATTTTTCTCTTCATCTCCATTGCATCTCATCATTTTAGCTTTCAAGCAAGGATTGGGAAAGGGTCATTTCCACATTTGACACCAATCCACTATGGAATAGGTACTTGTTGATTGTTTTCATGATTCTTTTAGTTTTCTCTTGTCATTTGTTACATTTTGAAGCATTCACATGTTATTTGATAGGAGCATTTTGATGGATTTGTAGACTACTAACCCATGTTTGAAGTTTAGTATTTGCAGATTTTTAGAGGTGCTCACAATATCATTCCAAACCACTTCTTTAAATCAATCATCAATCAAATCATTTCAAGCAATAATCCAAATGTAATTCAATCCTTAATCCATACAAATAAAGTTGATCAGTCTTGCCAAATTATCTAATCACATCCTTTGGTCTTGATCCTAATCTTGTTGTAAACCCAATCAATCAATTAATCAGTCATCTGTGTGTTGATCTAGGGATATGTCGTTCCCTACAATGACAACACTATCATCATCAATCATCATCAAAATTAATCAATCAATTACTCATCGGTTTGCAGCTTGACAGGGGCAACACCTTTTTTTTTATTATCATTTGTGCATGCTTGCTTTCTTTCTTGTGTGTGTTATCATTTTATCTTGCATTTGCATCAAATCCAAATTATTGTAGCTAATATTCATATCTTTTATTTAGACAAGGTTGTATTATGCTGGGGCATAAGACACATAATGACCTTGGTCCTTATACCTTGGTGCATCATGTCTAGTGTTACATCAAACATCATGGTTCACTTTCTTGTAGCATAATGTATCATTCATCTCCTTCATCCACTTCCTATCTTGCATCATTCATCTTGTCCCTCCTTATCATTTCATTTCGAGAACATACCTGTGTTTGTCCAACCTGCCTATTCTCTTGAGGGGGAATCATCATCCCATCATCATCTTATTCTTATATCATCATCATCCCACTCTTATTTCATCATCATCCTATCTTTCTATCATCCATTTTCCTCTATCCATACCTTAGCTTCTTTGAAATAATGTTACTCGACACAAAGCTCATCATCTCAAACATCATCTCAAAGAGGGGCAAAATGTAGACACTAAAAATTGTCCTTCACCTATGAACCCACCTTTTCATATCAATTCCTCCTACAAGTGCATAGTTAAATAATTTTAATTATTTAATTATCTTTTAAGGTCATATTCTTTTATTAATTAAATAATTCTTAATTATTTAATTAATTCATTTTTTCCTTTATTAAGACCCTTGATTAATTAAATAAAATTTGTTTATTTAATTACGTCACTAATTAGCCCATTCCTTTCTATAATTAAATAAATTTTATTTATTTAATTATTTACTAATTTGTCATTTTCATCCACTTTTGAATTAAATTATTATTTAATTTAAAATTCAACATGTCACATGTCTTTTATAATTAGATAATTCTTTTATTATTTAATTATTCACCTTCCCTCCCAAATTAAATAATTTTATAATATTTAATTTTCTCCAACAACCTCTTTTTTTGTGCCAACCTCATTATCCATGCCATTCTTATCTTCTCTTATCTCATTCATTTTCCACCCTTGATTGAATTATCTTATAATTCAATCTCAACCCTTCATCCTTATCATTTATCTTAATTTTTCCCTAACCCTATTTCATACTACAACTTTTAATCTTAGCCATTGATTAAGACATCTTATTGACGGGTATGTGCAGGATCATCATGGAAAAAATAGGCCCTTAAGTGGCAAAAAAATCAGAAAAGTCAGATTTAGGCAATTTGACGTAAAAATTTGAATAAGTTATCTATATTATTTCAAAACTATGTAAGAATAGAATTTGTAGCAAATTGAATGTAGTTTCTAAACTACTAGGTTTATTTTAAAAAATAAATCTATTTGGTAAAAATTGATATTTCAATGCAATAGTACTTAAATTTGGGAAAAAATAAGAAGTAGGTGTTTGTTTGACCACCCTAACCACAATAAAATGATAATATTTTTTAATAAAATTTTAGATATAAGTAGAGGACTCATGTCCCAATGTGATGCATATTTTTTGTAATTTTTTCCAAGTAAATAATTAATTATGAATTTTTTATTACAACTTAAAAAAAATAAAAAATCGTATGTCTAACCACCTTAACTTGGTCAAAACTTCATGAAATTCATTTCTTTTTTTAAAAATCCTATAGTATGCGGAGCATAGAATGTGATGCATGTTTTGGATTTAAAAAATGTGATACTATTTGGAAGCTATATATGTTTTTCAATCAGCCTATCAATCAGGACTTTAGTTGTAATTCAAATAGAAAATAAATAATAATTATTTATTAAATTCAAAGTAAAACATAATTTATATTGGTGGAAAGCTGAGAATCTCCTTTAAAAACCCTTTTCGTTTCATCAATTTTGGGTAAAAAAAAGGTCATTAGCCACATACCCTAAAAAAACCCATCATATCGCCACTTTTCGGCCCATCATGATCCTGCACATACCCTGACATTCAATCTCAACCATCAATCCAATTAGACCTTTCCTATAAATCAACCCTCTCATAAGCCATTTGGAGGCTTGATTCTTCAAATATCCTTATGTTTCCAAAATCATTCTTGAATCATTCTTCCATTTCTATCTATCATCATTCATCTATCATATTCATCTCAATGTTATGCTACTGAATTGAGCAACCAACATATCAAATCAATCGAATAATTCATCCATCATTGTGTCTATTTGAGGTATTGAAGATTTGGATTAGGTAATGCATGTTATTGTTTCATCATTTCTTATTTTATCTAAAATTTTCATAGATAACAACAATGTAAATAAGGATGTCTGGTCCGAAGATAGACATTGTCGTTCACAATCTTCTACATCAGAAAACTGTATTCTAGAGAGATGATCCAACTAGACCTCAACAATTTATTTAACCAGTCAGAAAGTTTTAACCAAATCTTCTCCCTGTCTCTAAGCACTCAACAAATCTACTTGCAATTCACCTACTCTTATTCTCTATTTTTCATTTTTTTCTTTGAAGAAATCAAAACTCTTTCTAATATTATTTATCTTAGATTCAATAGCTTCAATTTTGTTTCTAAAATTATCAATAGCTATAGGCCACCAGAGACAGTATTTGTAGATGTTAGACATCTCCTTAATGCATTCTCTTGTCTCATTAATGTGTTTGGATAACTTATGTTTGGATTTGGCACATCTTCTCTCAATCATAGCTTCAAACTTATGTCCTTTAGGTCCTTTCAAAAATATTCTTTCTTCAATAACTTCTACTAGATCATCTAGTAATGAGTTAAGACATATTTGAAACTATAATACCCTTTTTGAGCAAAAAATCAATCAACACAATCAATTTTAATTATTTTGAGAGAAGACCAGGCATGCCACATTTCACCAACCTTCTTCATATCACCTTTATCTAACATCGTTTGAATGTCCGCTAGATCGAAGGAATCACATTCAAGTAGAGAATCTTCTTCATTCTCCTTTTCTTCTGAGGTAGGGTTGACATCTTTTGTGATATTTTTTCTCCTTTTGGATTCCGAAGGGGAACCACCAATAACAACTTCCAACTCTTTCTTACTAGAAGAGGAGCCCTCTTCAAAATGACTAGACACTAATACATCGGAGCACATATTCATCTGTAGGGATGAAAAATAGATTTTTCAAGCACTTTCTTTATCTTCCATACATTCCAAATACTTGTAAACTTGCTTTCCAACTGGGATGTTGGATTCCCACTTAACATTCTCTCTTCTCGGTAGCGAGCTCAGAAAGTAAAATACCAAAGATATGAGTAGAGACCCAAGCCAGAAAGGATAACCCTTGACCAAAGACATTCTAACATTCTCAATTAGGTTTTCCATAATTAGGCTACACAAATCAAACTTCTTGTTTTCCTTCACCATTTTATGTGCAAGATATACAACAATAGATGAAGTATAACCTTCACAATTTCTAAAGTAGAATTTATAAGTGATGTCATAGGTGACATACCTTATTGTAGGATTGACAATAGTATTTTTCAATAGAGCTCGGGGGTCTTTGTTGACACCTGTAAGTTCCTCCACGTGTCTGTATTTCACTCTTTTCTTCCCAGGGAGGTCACCAACATTGCACAAACTAGTAATAGCTTCAATTTCCTCCTTCGTGATCAGATAGGGTTTGTCCAAAATAATGCTACCATCCTTGAATTGACTTAATAGGAACAAGATAGATTCTTTGTCTGCAAACCAAAGAAATTCTCCCCATAAATCCATCTCCAGAGTATTTACGTTCTGCAATTCATTTGACTTGAATCCTAGTTCCATTTCCTTCATCTTCCAATGATCAAACTCTTCCAACTCAACTCCCTTCAGCCTTAGTGGAATATCACCACTGGATCCTCTATTAACAGATTCCATCGTCACACTTATCTTCTTCAAACTCTTTCTTTCTCAATGAAACTTCTTATTTCCCCCTATTTTTTGTAAACTAAGAGAGATGATTTTGAATTTTTTTTGTCTTTTATTCTTAATTATTCATAATGACTTCTCCAGATTTCCTTAGAATTTCTCCAAATCGCTTTAGGACCACTTCAAGATTTCTCCAAATATTTCTTTAAACTCTTCAATTGTACAAGTGATCAAAAATGACTTATGAATTTCAAATATACACCATCATGCTACCCTAATTCACATTAAATGTGGTAGGTTTCAAAAAGTTGATAAAAACCCTTCTTCATTGCACTGAGAAACCATAATTTTCTCTGAAAATGAACATGCCTACACACTTCTTCAAGTTTATTTTGCATAACCTCTATATACTCATTCTCTACAACATATCCTCGTGCCAACATCTGACACGCCATATATCTAGGGGGTTCAAACAATTTTATGTTAATTCTCCCCCTAAGACCATGCTATGTATAATTCCCAGAGGAATTGTCTACACCGAATGAGGGCACAGATGCATCTGATGTTTTAGGTTCTTCTTTCTTCCTCCATATCTTGTTCACTTCTTGCTTAACCTCATTCTTGTCAATTTTCTTCACTAGTTCATTCTTCTTTACCATAGCAGATTGATTTCCCTTTTTACTTTTGCAAACTCTTGAAATAGGGACCTAGGTTTGTTGCATTTGTAGCAGACAACATTTATCTGATTAGTTTTTCCTCCATTACCCCTTGATCTGCACTGATTTGCTTTGTGTCCAAGCTTGTTACATGTATAGAAATAGCCAACAAAAGATTGATTCATTCTACCTCCATTAAACCCATTCAACATCACCTGACTAATCATCCTCACCTGAGATTTGCATTAAGTAGATCTATGTCCAAATTTATTGCATGCAAAACAGGGTGATCCCACAATACTGGTTTACAATTTTTCGCCAAATTGGACACTGAATTGATTTTTTTAAACTAAATCTTCACTTTTGGGAACCTATAGCGGCTAAACTGTGAGGAATTTGAAGATGACACAAACTAGTAATTTGTGACATTTTGTCTGTAGATTCTAATTTATTTTTTTTCAATTTTTTTGGAATCAGATTGCACTTATTTTTCCATCTCCTTCAAAAACTAGTTTTTTTCAGTAAACATCATTTTTAAGGAGTGACACCCACCGTATCACACATAAATTTTTTTCCATGAAGGATAAAATTCTAATTTTTTTCTAATTTATATTTGTAACTACAATATCTAGTGGTTCTAATTGGTTTCATAGTGTTCTATTAAATATTTTTTCCTTAATCAAGTTTCGAAGTCAAACCAATTACAATTCAAACATAGGTGGGCTGCATAACACAAATTTTTTTGTATGTATCGAAATTCAATTTTTTTGTTGTTGGATCAAGGACTTCAATATCTGGTGCACTCATAACTTTCAATTTTCTTTGATAATCTTCTATTTTTCCACATGTGCAGAACATAAAGTTTGATTTTTGGTGAAAAACCTACATTCACAAGAAATTAAAAATAAATATAATAATAAAATTAAATTTATTTAAAATTATACTTTTTGGGAAGCTTATAATAAGGACTATATACTTACAAAAACTAAATTTTAAATTAATTTATTTGATCCCCCAAAAGGTAAATCAATTTAAGTGGTTTTTTATCAACATTTTGATAAGCGTAAAGGAGACACTATTATAGGTATGGTTTAAAACTAGCAGGATTCTATCCAAGAGGGTTTGATCTAAGGTAGTTTGATCAAACCCTCTTTAATTGGAATTATTTAAATGGAAATTTTTAAGGATTAAATCATTATATTTTCTAAAAATATGTGATTTCAACAAAAATCAGAATCTCCCAGCAATTGTAAACCAACTTTGTGGGATCACCCAACATTGTCTAAAGAAGGAACTAGAAAATTGATTCATCCTACTCCTACACTCTATTTCCCTGTGACTAGATTTATTACATGAAAAGAAAACACCATTGAAAGATGGGTACCTTTGAGCATTTGGATGTCTGATAAGCGGTTTTCTAGCAAAGCTCCTTGGATTTCTTTTCTACTTCCCTTTATATTCAATCTTTTGATTATCCACTATGTTTTGCACAGCCTTAGAACTTTCATCAGCTTCATTTCCCAAACCACCTTTGTCTTTAGAAGGTCTCTTACCTACAATCAACTCATCAAGGGGTGATCCCACAATAGTGGTTTACATTTTTTGGCCAAACTGGACATTGAAATAATTTTTTGTAACTAAATCTTCACTTTCGAGCACCTATAGCGGCTAAACCATGAGGAATTTGAAGATGATGCAAACTATGATTTCATGAAATTTTTTCTCTAGATTCTAAATATATTTTTTTCAAAATTTTTGGAATTAGATTGTACTTCTTTTTCCATCTCCCTTGAAAACTATTTTTTTCAGAAAACAACATTTTTAAAAAGTGACGCTCACTGTATAATACAACTTTTTTTCCATGAAGGATAAAATTCTAATTCTTTTGAATTTATATTTGTAACTCTGATATATAGTGCTTCCACTTGGTTAGATATTTTTGTATTGAATATTTTTTCTTTAATCAAATTTCAAAGTCAAACCAATTATAATTCAGACATAGCGCGACTGTATAATGCGTAAATTTTTTTGTATGTATGAAAATTCATTTTTTTTCTCTTTTTTGGATCAAGGTCTTCAATATCTGGTGCACTCATATTTTTTAGATTTTTTTTTTGATAACCTACTATTTTTCCACATGTGAAGAACATAGACCTTGATTTTCGGTGAAAAACCTACATTCACAATAAATAAAAAATAAATATAATAATAAAATAAAATTTATTTAAAATTATACTTTTTGGGAAGCTTATAATAAGGACTACATACTTACAATTTTTTTTTTTAAAATTAATTCATTTGATTCCCCAAAAGGTAAATCAAAAGTGGGTTTTTATCAACATTTTGATAGGTGTAAAGGAGACTCCGTTATAGGTATGGTTTAAAATTAGCGGGGTTCTATCCAAGGGGGTTTGATTTAAGGTAGTTTTATCAAACCCTCTTCAATTGGAATGCTTTAAATGGAACTTTTAAAGGATTAAATCATTATATTTTCTAAAAATATGTGATTTCATCAAAAATCAGATCCTCCCAGAAATTGTAGACCAACTTTGTGGGATCACCCTAAGGTTGGTGGAGCTTGTCTTGAAATTATCTTCACATAGTTTTGCTTTCTCTAGATTTTCTTTCAGGTTCACCACTTCTTGTTCAAGTCTAGTGCTTTCATCATTCTTGTTTTGCACCACTTTATTCAGACATTCTTCAATTCTTTTCATTTCTTCCACTAGCACCTTCAATTCGGTTATCTCTTCATTAGCTTGTTTCAAATGCTCATTCACTTCTCTATGTCTTTCTTTGAACTTCTTCAATCGCTCTTTCAATTTTTAGACACATTCATTTTCCTCATCAATATTTTCTTTCAAATCTCTATTTTCACTTTCAGCCTTGTCAAGATCTTCAAGTGCAACCCAGAGCTCTTCTTTATCATCCATTTGTTCAATCTTCAGGATCTTCCTCAAGCTGTTAGGCTTCTGTAGAGGAACCAAGCTCTAATACCAATTTTTGAAAGGAGCAAGACAACTAAGAGGGGGGGTGAATCCGTTGTCACAAACCCAATCTCAAATCTCAAACACTTATCAACTTCACAAGCACTTTAATCTATTATTAAGTATGAACATGAAATGAAAATAACATAAAACAATGTCAACACAAAAGACACCAGATTTACATGGAAAAACCACAGTGAGGATTAACTCACAATATAAAGTAATTCCAAAACTGAATACAATGAGGCTCTCTGCTAAGTGCTCATTGCCCAAAATACAAGGCTCACTACCTACAGAAAGGACTCATTGTCCAAGTTAGTACAAAACTTCTCAAAAAATAATCCAAGCATGTAGCATGCCACAATATGTCGGCATGGACCAAATATAGGTCACACATATATTCACAACACAAATTAATCCATTACAGTATCACCTATGCATTAGGTCAGCTAGGGATAGAACTAATAACAAAATGCAATCAACAGAATAATGCCAACTTGATGTACGAGCACCTGAACACTTGAGATTCTAAATATGCAACCTTTTAGCATTTGTAAACCATTTCCCAAAATTGCAAGCAACAATAATAAAAAATGGAGGATTGCAGACCAAAATACCAACACCAGTTTGTGTTTCAACTAGTCAACACTATTCCAATCAACATTGTGATACTCATAACTTCTGATATAAAGATAAGCACCATATGAAATCAGGAACATAGATGTAGATATATGTAGTGAACACCATATATAAACCATGGGGATCAATCTTATTTGTGATGTATATGCAGACCAAAATACTAGAGGGTGTAAACTGGTTCGTCATATCGGTTCAAAGTATTGGATCAAACTAACAAATCAATCAACATGGTGACATCAATGCCAACACAAAGTCTGTACAACTAGACATTATTCTTCATTCTTCCAACACAATCACCATGCCATGATAGAATCCTGCACTAAGTAGAAACTAAAATCTAAAACCCAATCCAATGAAACTAAAATCAACTATGATGCTTGTGTTGAGAGTAATTAGGGCTATGATTCTGATGCTCATATTGAGAATAATGTGATTGTGACTGCATTGAGAATATTGTAGATATTTTGTTGATAAGTATGAGCTTGTTATATAAAATTCCTATTTTTATTCTTATACACTCTGTTGTGTACCCCATTTTACTCATCACCCTTTCATATTCCACCCTAAATACACTAATTTTATAAAAGGCGGGGATTTCCATCTAATATAACACTTGGAAATGATAAGGACTAAATTTTTCATATAGAATAGTGTCAATATTTTACAAGAAACTACCTCCTTCAGCATTATCATGATGACTATGGACCACTAGGTTGAGTTGTCTCAAAAATATTGATCTATAGCATACATGCATTAATACTTGAACACATCAAACTATTAGTTGAAAAATTAAAAAAATAGAAAAAGTATTACAATGTCAATCACTAATGCCATATGGAATTTCAATTCATCACAAATGAGGCAAGATGAATTCTACTACCTATACTGAATAATTCACTAAAATCATGACAAATTTCCATTATGAGCCTTGCATATTTAGTCGTATGAATCCTCAAGATTGCTTACTACCATATGGTAGATTTATTCCAACTTTGTTAGACATTGATGATTTACAAGATGAGTATTGAGTATTGAGTCCCATTTATCTTTGTGTAATTTCTAGTTTGTCTTAGACGACCCTTGTCACTGGACCACAAGTGTACATATACAAGAAGAATGCCACATAATGTCATTATTTTATTGATCTATGTAAGTCTTCCTATGTGCATTCATCTTTATCCTAATATATTTTAAAGATGATGTAAAGAATTGAGACATGAAAAACCTTAATATTGACCAAAAATTGAGAAGGAACATATTTTCTCTATTTTATTGTCTCCTTTATGATGATATTTCAAATTTTTCCCTCTTTTCAAAATCGTGTTGATCCAAGTGGAAATTTAATCTTGTGTTATCCTCTATTTTATTTTAATTCTTCCTTTGTGATCATAATTCTATATATTAGGCATAAAGTAATAATTCCTCTATAAATTTGTATATATGATAAAAATACACATTGACCATGAAGTATATAAAGAGTTTTTTACATATATTGTAATGATGCTTCTTTTCTTCCATGTGGCATTGTTATGTTCTTGTGATATTTTAGGGGCACAATATTTAGTGCAACTTTCTTTCCTTTTTATTGTAACACCTCCCTCATTTGTTTATATTTATTTTGGGTGCAAGTGTATTCTCTCATTTCTTCTCCTCTATTGGTATACTCATTTTCTTTATATACACCCCTGGAATTACTACACTTCTTGGAATGTCTAATTTTAAAATCTTGTATGTTTGAGAAAGTACAATTGAAATAAATTTAATGCATGTGTTTTATTTTATTTTTTATCCTTCAAAATATTATTTTAATTCCTACATAATAATTTGGAGGATATTATCTACAATCTTATTAAATCTATTATTTATGGATTTTAATACAAGTTGTTTACTAGTAATTGGCCCACTCTTTATGAATCATTTTGTTCAAAGGTATATTACTCCTAATAATTCATCATATTTTCTTTATGATTCATAGCAACAAAGTATTCTAATTTTTCTTTTTATGTTCCCATAGACATGATTTTCTCTTGTATTCTCCACAGACACATCTCTTCTCTTTATATGGAAATTTATCTTTCATACCCTTAGAGACCTTACTTTATATATTTATCTCCCAATTCTATTTTTATAATAGCATATATTTCATGATTATGATGTTCTAACTCTTGGTTGTAATAGATGGTTTCTCTAATGTATTTATTTTGTCAATATTTTTTCATTGTATCCTTTTTACATTATATATGTACAATTAAATTTATAGTCATCTATGACCATTTCCACATAACTCAAATACAAAAAAATATGTAAACAAGTATTCAAAATCCATATTCAAAATAATAGATAACATTCAATCAATTATCACACAAGATATACCATCAAAAATACCTCAAAAGCGAAAAATTTAACCTTGCCACTCATGTATTATTCATTTTAAGTAAGATTACAATATATTTTCTTAGTCGATCTATGAACACCTTTGGAACACCAATTTCTACATGCACTCCATGTGAAAAAGAATATAACCATACATCCTATTCCATTCTTTAGACCATCACATTTGCAACCTACAATACATTGTCTCACTCAAGAAAAACCCAAAATAGCGAACCTTAAACAACTACATGTATGTTGTTGCTTTTATAGGCATAAGATTTCACAAAACCACAAAGTGGTATTATATAAACCATGTGACTAATACTACTGTACCATCATAAATTGTTGCCCTTGACAATTTCATGCTATGTTTGCTCCCCCTAAATTATTGAGCCTAATTGGGTCCCTAATTTCCTAAATTATCTATTCTATAGCCCATTTGTACCATTCTAGGTAATTTCAAGAATTGAAAAAATGCATCCAATTGATATCTTGCCTCTAATACTAAATGTCCTAGAAAATAGGGCTAGGATCCATCTGCTCTAGGGCATATGGGTCCCCCTATTTCACCGGGGACCAATTTTTAATATGTTGGTGTTGACATTCTAACAAATTTGAAATTTAATTTACAAATGTTGGCTATCAATATTTAATGAAAGTGTAATAAATATCATGTAGTACATGCCATAGGCGAAATATGAGTGATAAAATGAAAGCATAATTGAAGCAATTATGTGGTCTAAAAACACTAAGAACTTACAAGATTGAGATCATATAAATCCATCCTTAATTAAATTAGTTTACTAAAGCTTCAAACATTTAATCTAAGGAAATGAAACACAAATTCAAAGCAATTAAACTGAATAGACAATGTAAACCTTCAATCCCATTATGATTGATGCAAATTTGTGATGTGGATTGCTCAAATTGTGCATAATCCATGATTGTAAAATCTTGATGGAGGTTATATGTTCTAAAATTTTCAAGATTATCTCAAGAATTTTAGAGACTACCTATGCTTATGAGAACTGTGAATAAATTTCATGTTTGAAAGCCCTTATTTTATAAATTTTAGAAATTATGATCAACAGTCAAGATCAAATCTCAAGATCGATGACCAAGAGGAAATCAAGGAGATGAGTGAAGGTCAAGGGATTGAGAATTCACGAGAGCCCAAAATATCCCTATTTTCACAAAAAATTGGTTGAAGAGATTTGAATTTGAATTGGGAATATTCTCTTTTTAAAAAGGAATATTCTTTGTGCAAGTTGGAGGATTGGAGAAAAATTAGGCAATTAAAAAATTATGAAATTTTTTTAATTGTGAGGATGAGAAAAATTAATATTTTAATTAAATAATTGAGAATTATTTAATAAAATGGGGACTGAGTATGAAAATGATGCATTAATCAAATAACCTTAATTATTAAATTAATCAGGAATAAAGTGAATTTAACCAAATAATTAAAAATTACTTAATTAAATGGAGGAAATAGGTGATAATGAAGAAAATGATGTTACTAAGTCAAATCAAGATGTGTGATATATGCTTAGGAAAATTTTAGGTGTCTACAATTTTCCTGTCTTTGAGATAATGTAACTAATATGTTGTTGCAAAGACTTGATGCTTCTTGGAAAAAAAAAAATTTACCGGATGCCCCACTGTGCCCCAGCGGATGAAGGAAATATGGTGTGCTACTCCCTTGAGAGATCGACTAAAAAAAATAATTTTTGGGTTGGGATCATGATCAAGTGATGGGACTAGGTTTGCTGAAAAGAGGATGAAAAATTAAATCCTAGGAAGCCCAAAAGTGTTCAAGATTGATACCCAATTTTGAAAAATGAGTTATAGGGTGAAACCCTAGGTTTTTCTAGGAATACATATGCATTTAGGTTAATGCTAACCTCATTTGTACACTTTGCGTTAATATATTGTAGAGCTCATTGGGATTTTCAGCTTCAAGACCTTGCAGAGACCTTGACAGTATGGCACATGCAGTTTGAGAACCACATCAGTTCTAAAGACCAACCAAATAAAATGCCTAGACATATAGTTAACCAATTTTTCATTTCACATAGTTTTAGGTAGCTAAAACTAAGCTAGAAGTAGGAAAACAAAAGTGTCACATTTTGAGTGACAATTTTATAACCTGACAACTTGCACTTCTGTAGCTCGATGCGACGCTTTTGAAAAAAGTGTTGAGATTTAACAAGTGCATTAGGTTTTGAAAATATTGCAACACTTTTTATAAAATTATCTCACATTTGACTAGCATGGGTCGACACTTTTTCTTTCCTCTATCGCTTTTGTTTTTTCTTTTAATTTTAGAAAGTGCAACACTTTTGCAAAAATGTGATGCTTATGACTAGCACTACATGACACTTTTGTTAAAAAAATTTCTTTTGTTCTTAATCCATTTAGAATTAGAATTTTTTACAATTTTTTAGAAAAAATGATGTCATGAGGATTATGCTTGTAGGCTATCCTAGACACTATCATTTCATGAGAGCGATGACCATAGGTGTTGGAGCACATAACTACCTTCTTATTGATTGATATCAAGTTTCTTAGTGCATTTGAACTACATCATGTTGTATACATGCCAAAGATTAGGGATCATCTAGCCTTGATGACTACTTTAGTCGAGAAATGGAGATCAGAGATCCCTTCTTTCCATTTGTCCACTAGCGAGGTGACTATTACACTTGAGGACTTTGGGTGTATCTTGACAGTGTCTATTCATAGAAAGAGGGCTATTTATGGCATGGATCACGGCGAGGAGGACCTAGAGAGAGTCTTGGGAGATGACGAGTTAAAGGTAGATGATGGACACATCAACCTATGCCAATATATCTGCTTTATGAGTGAAACCATTATCATTGTGGTTATTTTGATTTATGGGCATCTCATGCTGGATAAAAGATCTAGGGTTTTTAACATTGGATGGAGGTAAGTATTGAAGAGGATGACTGAGGATGCATGCATGTTTTCTTGGGTTCCATGTATTTAGGCACATCTATATCATGATATACATTAGGTTGTGTACACAAAAACTACTAGTCTATTGACGAGTGCCACTTTGTTACATATCTAGGCTTGGGAGTACATTGGAGAGCCAAGATATCCGATGGTGTAATAGATGAGGGCATGCTCACTCATCATCATATGAGAGATCTAGAATATTAGAGGCATGTGATTGATGATATTGTAGAGTTCAGATGGTGGCCATGGTTATAGATAGAGGTATGGGATGATGATGATGATGATGAGTATCTTCCATACTTTCATCAAACTAGGTGGTTGATTGGAGAGACCCAATATATTCTTGAGAGATATCTCCTAGACAAGGTTCGATGACAGCTCAGAGAGGAATAAGATGTGCCTATAGATGATTATCAAGCTATATTTTCTTGGTCTATATGAGATATTATAAAGTGGGGGCTTATTCCCTCTACACGGAATACACTCACAAAGTTTTCTTAGTTGTGATAGGTTTAGTGGGTCTAGGCTGGTGGTCAAGTTGATCTAGGTATGTCACTTGATTATGATGCATGGTGGGTCCCACATAGACCCCTAAAATTTATAGAGCTAGATAGGGATGTTGTTGGGGGTAGGAGATGCCATGAGGGAAAGAATGGTAGACAATGACAGTGCACTGAGGTAGAGGTGCCTATAGCAGAGGAAAAATGATAGGGATAAGGTCTTGGACAAGTTCCACTAGTGGTTGTAGTAGTGCCTAGAGGAGGTCATTGAGTCATGGGACCAAATGGAAGTCCTAATGATCAAAGGCTAAGTGACTAGGTGAGGAGAGAGAGAGACAGATACCGTCAAGAGTAGGATAGTCTCACTATGTAGCTCACCTTGAGGACCACTAAGCGATATGTTGAGATTACTCAAAGATAATTGATTGAGGCACAACTAGCATAGGTTACTATTGAGAGGGACCAATAGAGAGGTTGTCGATAGCAACTAGAGACATAGATGACACAAGTTGTGGTAGGCTAGGGATAGGACATTCCTCTATCTCAGTATATGTAGGATATTAGGGTCATTTGGAGAAAGACTTATTAAAAGACCCTATATGACATGGCTATCCCAACACACAAGTGAAAACAAAGATTTTAACAAAGGAGTGCTACGGCTCTAAGTAGGTTAGATGGCAGATCAGTGGGTAGGCCTTCTCAAGGATAGGTACCATAATAGCCCTAGGGATCACAAGGTCAAAAATGATAGATGGGTCCACCTCCTCCTCAACCTCCTCTTGATCGAGAGGATAGAGGGAGTTTAGGGTAGATTAATGTACATTGGTTCTTGTTGTATTTTGTATAAATATCATTTGATGTATATACATTTGTCAGCTATACATAGCCTCATGTACATGTATTTTTGATGTATAGATTGTATCACATATTCGATAAGATGATGATTGTATCATGACATGTTATTTTTGATGATATATGAGATGAGCCTATTTTCATGCAACCATGATATGATGTTATGTTATGACATGCATTCATATTTATCCTAGATTTCTATGATGTATAGTTTGATTATGAATGGATGGATGTTTATGATTTAATATGAATGTCGCTAATGATTTATAGATGCAAGGTGTATGATATGGATGATTATATGTGGCCATGGTTTTTTCTTTTTGTATTTTCATATGATATATGATGATCATGCATGATGTATGATATGAGTGATTAAATGTGGTGAGGATGAGAGATAGAAATGTTAGTATGATAAGATGAAATAATAGAAGAATGATTAGATTATTAGAATGTAATGGATGATGTTAATCAAGATACCAATAAATTTATTATTATTTTATAAATTTTAAGATTTTACTGGATATGTGATGAGATAGGATAAATGATTTTAATTTTACTTTTTAGATTATGTAACATAATGTGGAGATCCAAGATCTGAAAAAGGTGACCCAGGAGATGTGCAACCTTGAAGCTGAGGTTGCTGAAACTTTAAAGTCCTTAGCTTAGCTTTGGTAGTGTTTGGTGCTGGCTTCTTGCTGGATTTTTGCCGATCCTTGGTTGGTAGCTATTGTCCTTTTTTTCTTTTTTTTGTGTTACAACTTTCCTTTTTTTGTGGACTTTGATGGCATATCTTTTTCTAGCTTGTAAACTCTGTGGTTTCGGGTTCCTATAAAACCCGTTTTTTCCTTTATCAAAAACATAATGTGGAGAAATATTTATTTTGATATAGCAAGTAAAAACGATGCTCCAAGGTATGAAGAACTAGGATGGTGTTGTATTGATTACATGGACTTTGACTCGAAAAATAGATAGGAGTATCCTTGTTAATAACTACCATAAAAAATTCTTGTTTGATCATGTGAGAGAATGAAGCCATCAAAGCAAGTAGACCAATGTACAAAAGGTATAAAGAAATTGATATGCACTAGCCCTTGTATTACTCGAGACTATCCCTACACACATAAGGAAAGTATTGGCCAAGGTCATATTACAAGAACATCCAATAAATATAGTAGACAAAAGAATTGATCATGCCCCATTAGGTACCCCTCAAGACACACCAAGATATTAAAGATCAAGGAAGTTTCGATTGAGTGATGTAAATGAGACAAAAAGATAAAACAAAAAGAAAAGACCAATTGGAAAACACATCAATGCCATCATATCTCTTGCCAGAGAGAGTTGTTTTCTAGTTGATATCCAAAATGATTTCTAATTTAGGAAATATCTATCTATTAAGACACTCATTGGATGTTGATTGCTTGTGCATTTTTTAGGCCATTGATTTAAAATTTTGTTGACATGTTTGGCAATGATCAAGACTTATAACTTTGTGTAAACATTTATGTTTTGAAATTTTTTACTTTCTTTTATTTGTTTTATCAAAGATGAGGATGATGATAGGTTTATTATGGGTGAAAAATTAATTGCGGATGGATGATTATTTTCTTTTTTGGAAAAGTTTTAAATATTTTTGACTTTTGGAAATGTTTTGAGGTTGTTTTTGGGGATTTTCAACATGTTATGGATGTTTTTGTGTTTTCACATATCTAAATGTTTTTTGTATTTTTATGGATGATACCTAGATCATGATGTGATCTATAAGACATGTCCATAAAAACTTATTTTGAATCAAGATGTAAGTGCCTGCCCCTAGTGTCTAGCAATGTATTAAGTTCTATGGATGAATGGACATATCGGTATGATAAATGGATATGGAATGGATGCCAAGGAATATCTTATAATAGGAAATTTCATTAGGATTAAGCATGATAGCTTAGATAGTACTATATGTAGGATTTTTCATTGCTTGGGATAGGATATGGTCACTGATAATGACCATGTCACAATTTTTTCGAAATCAAGTTCAAAGTATACTGCTAACCATGTAAAGATCAAGATAGATATGGAAGGATGGATGAAAATGGATTGGATGGATGGTGGATTTTTTATGGATGATATATTGGATTTATTATGAATGAGATAAGATGCTTCCATTTGAAAATGACACATGTAGATTTTCAATTCTACACATGATGCATGTTTTCCAAGTTTTCATCAAGGTAATTGCCCAAAGTGCCACCAAAGTGGTTTTCACTAGAGGACAACTTTTTATCTTTACTATTTTATCCTTTTCATTTTTATTTTTTTTTGGTTTTTATGATTTTTTGAATGATTGGATTATCTCAAACCACCTAGTGGTGTTGATGTAGATATTGTTGTCATGATGTGCCAATGATGTCCTACTTGGAGGACTTATTTTTCCAATATATGGGCACTTATATATAACTCTTGGATGTTCTTGTCTTCACCGATATTAGAGCTAACTTTTTCTAGATACACACATAAAAATAGAGAGCCCCCACAGTCCTTATGATAAAGAGTTGCTGCCAAGACACGATCAATGCGAGAGTTGGATATTTTGGGTTTTATGATGGAGGGTGGGTTTTGATGAGTGATATGAGATGAGGATGGATTGGCCGATAGTTTGGATATCATATCTTTGATTTTCCAAACTTGGGATGATGAGCGACAAAATATGGATATGGAATTTTGAGTGGAATTGGGACCAACTTTTGCACATATTTTGTATGTCAATGTTGAATCCTTATTTTTCTTTGGTGGAAATCATTGATGGATGGAATCCCCTCTTTTATTTTTCCCCATAGTTTCTTTGACTAATAGAGTTTGAGAGGGATTATTTTCTTTATTTTTATTTTGGATCCATTTTAATTTTATATGTCCATTTTGGTTTGTTGATTCTTTTGCTTCCTTGACATGATCTTTTTTTGAATGCATATTTTCTTCTTATTGGTCCCAATTAGTGGATGGAAAGATGCAAGTATGACAATTTATAACATGGATGGTTGAAGTGCTACTAGTGGTTTCATTTTAATGACTTTCATGAATCCCATGTTGATGTTTGCATTAGATAAAGTTTCCCCTAGTATGATAGAGGTATCACTAATATGATTAGATTCCTTTCTCTCTGAATTATCGATACCTTGATGCTCAAGATTGTAGATAAAATGCATTGATTCTAGGATAACCTATTCATGTAGGTATAAGCATTCTCTATACTACTAGGAAAATTCAAAGATAGTCGTAGAAACACTAGATTCTGATTGTTATTCAAAAGATATAGGTTCTTCAAAGTTGGTGTAGAAATCTTCTTCATACTCACCTTATGAAATGTCACTATGAGGCCCTATGGATTTTATTATAGCTCGATCATTTTCAAGGATTTCAAGAGTAGGAGACTCTTATTTTGGAGGAATATCATCTACATGTCTAGGGGAAGCAAGTATCTCATAGGTAGATGTAGAAGTGAATTGTGTATGGATGTATGTGAATAATTTTATTCTCTTTGGGGTTCAATGAAGGGGATCATACTTATCACAATTATATAGTTTTTAGAGGTGTGTGTAGAAGGATATTCTACATTATTTGATTTGAAGGTTCTATCTTTGTTCTTTTTCTTCTCCTTTTTTGTTTATTCTCATACAACATTAGAGCCGAGGTTTGTGTGGAGCAATGGTGATCACTCTGTTTGTGGTCAAGTTTTGTTCTTCACTCCGTTTTCTTTGGTGACAACATGGAGGCCTCACAATATCTTTCTTTTATTGAGTGTGGAGAACATGTGAGAGGTATAGAGAGTAGTGGTGAGAGTTGTATTATAAATTTTTTTTTTTTAGGTTTTGCATATCATTGTGTATGTTCATTGTTACTAAATGATATTGATTACACTTTTTATGTGATTATATTGGTCAATCTTTTGATTCCTTGATCACTTTTATATTTCACATTACCCATGTAATGGGAGATCTTGGATGTGTCTATTCTTCTTGGATAACTTTTGTACATGGAGCTTATTATTGCATTTAATGGGTTGGATATATTGATTGCATGAGGTTTTTCTGGTATGATGTGTACCATGATTTTGAGGTATGGTTAAATTTAGATGTGTTAGCAAATAGCTATGGTTTCCATTTTAGCTATGGTGATTATTTCTTTATAGATTGTAATGCATATTTTTTACCATTAGATTTAGTGTTTATGTTTCAAAATAAATTTGAGGTGGTACTTATGCTTCTACTTAATAGTTAGTTTTCCATCTCTTTGGATGTGGTCATATCTTTTATTAATTGGCATGAAGAAGGATGAGAGGATTCATATTGAGATGGTGATACATTAAATATTGTTGTAAATATCCTAATGGAGAACATGGCACACTTTGATTTCTTGATGGCTTATGTTGAATATAAAGTTTATTCTCTTGATATTCAATCTTACTTTTCACCCTTATGCAATGTATAAAATTAGGAGAGTGCTAGGAAAAAGTGTGTTTCTAAAAACCTTGCATCATTTTATCTTATAAAATTAATACTATTTTTGGTGCACCTAGGGGATTTAGGGATGCATCTATTACACGGGTTAGACATTATTGGGGCCACTTTATGTGTTGTATGTAACATTGGGATAAATATTTAATGTAGGTTTGCACATTGGAAAAATATTTAGTATTGAATTTTTTTTTTACTAAAATGTAAATATGGGAAAAAATAGTATTGTAAGCTTGTGGTATTAGCACATGGTTTATTAATGCCATGTCATGGTTTTATACAAAATTATGTTTAAAAAACAAACCAAATGTGTAGTTGTTTAATGTTGGCTAGTTTGGGTTTGGCTTGAGCAAGAACATCTATTGTAGGTTATACATGTGACGATTTGAAGCATGAAATGAGATGTATGGTTGAATGCTTGTTCACATGGAGTAAATATAGAGAGCTTTATGTTTCAAAGGTGTTCATAGAGACTATGGAGATATACTGTAATATCCATTGTTGAATAATAAATGAGTGATAGATGCTTTTGGAGGCTAGATTTTTCCATCTTGAGGGTTTTTAAAGGTTATATCTTGTGTGATCATTAATGATATGTAATATATTATTTTACATATGGATTTTGAATACTTGTTTGCACAATTTTTTCTATTTGAGTTATGTATAAATTGTCATAGCTTTTTGAAAATTTTATTTCATATATTATATAAAAAAGATACAATGAAAAAATATTGACCAAGTAATAATTGATTCAAAATATGAGTTATGAAACAAATACAATAGAAAAAAAATATGCTATAAAATAAATACATTAGAGAAGCCATGTATTACAATACTAGGACTTAGAATATCATAATCGTGATATATATACTACTATATAAAGAGAACCTAGAAATAAATATATAAATGAATATCTATAAAGGTATGAAAAATAAACTCCCATATAAAGATAGAAGAGATATGTCCATGGAGAATAGAAGAGAAAATCATGTCCACATGAACATAAAGAGAAAGATAAGTATACTATGTTGCTAGAAATCACAAATAAAATGTGGTGAATTATTAGGGAAAAAAAATTATTGATGGTGAGCGGCAGGAATGAGAGCAAGGGTAGGACTTTGAATTCCTTTGTTGTAGAGGGCGAGGGAGATGTTGAATCTGAGGATGAGGTGGATGGGTTGTGCTTGGCTACTAGGTTGTGGATGACTGAGAGGTCGCGGGTGGATAATGACTAGGTTGCAAGGGGGGAGGGAGATGCTGAATCTAAGGATGAGGTAGATGGGTTCTTCTTGGCTTCTAGGTCATAGACAGTTGACAGGTTGCGGGCGGCTAACATTTGGGTTGCAGTTGGAATCTCTTTGGGAGATGGTTTTGTTGGTGTTTCTGGGTTGTTGTTGGCAACAGATTCCTTGTTGTTGTCTGGGGTGAGGTTTGGTTTTCTTGTGTTAGGACTCTGTTGGGATTTTTTCCTTTCTCTTATTCTTGACTGGAATGTCAAGGACAATGGGGTGCTAAATGGATTGGCTAGCTCTCTTCTTTTTTCTTGTGCGGGTTTCCCTTTTCTCCCTAGAGGACTACTATTGGAAGTTGGTTTTCTACCAACAATAGGGTTTCTTTTGAATTTTTTTGTTGTGGGTTCTTGCTTGGAGCTCTTGGCAATTGGTGGGCTCATTTTTATGCTGCCTTCTTCTGCTGGCTTTGTTGTGTGGAGGCTTTTGTTGACGGTGGAAGGGTTGTTGTCTGCAGTTTCACTGCTGATGTTGGTAGCTATTGTGGGCAGTTGCTGGGAGCTCATGGTTGTTGGTGAACTCTTCCTTGATGAGATTATTGTTGATGCTACATGCCTTTCTTTGTGAAGGATTTCCTTTTCCTATTATGTGATCCCTCTGTCATCTGTGGCCTTACTTGGGGTGAAGTATGGTTTTCTTTTTTTAGGAGGGTGTTGGGAGTTTTGGCTATCTCTTATTCTTGGATGGAATGTCAAGGAGTATGGGATACTTAATGGAATGGTCGGCTCTCTTCACATTTTCTGTGAGGATTTCCTTCATCTTCCCATTTGGCTACTGATGTTGGAAGGGATGTTGTTGTTGAAAGCTATTCTGGGTAGCTGCTTGGTGCTTGCGGTTGATGGTGTTGGTTCCCTTTTGAGGGAGCTGTTGATGGTGGTGTTGCAGCAAATGGTGGGATTTTGTTGTGCTTGTTAGGGGGGTTTTATCCCTGGCTCACCTAGGGCTCTTTTTTGGAGGAAACTTGTATTTCCAAGGGATGTTAGGTCTACTCTTTCTACTGAAGCTACTAACCATCTATTTCTTCAGTTGTTGTTTCCTATAGAGGGGGAGATTGCTCCTTTTGAGGTGGAGCTTGTATGGTCTGGAGAGATGGGGTTTCGGTGGTAAGGGTTTTCTTATCATCCTCACCTTTAGAGGGGTGCCCTCTCTTTTAGAGGTGGAGGTGGGGTTGGCTTTTCAGGTGGATTGGAGCTGCAAGATGGTTGATGCGTTGATGTGTTCTATTGTGCTTCTGAATACCCCTATCGAGGCAAGGTGTTTGGTTGTGCTAAGTGGTTGGTTTACTAACACCTAGTTGATTCAAGTTGTGCTCAAGAGTAATAAGGGTTTAAGGTCCCTGATAAAACTTGGATGTAAAAGGTGGAGGGTGTTGTTTTTTTATGGGGAGTCTTGTTGCCCTCTTTTTCTTTGTTTCCTATCTATTTTAGGTAGTTGTTTGTTAGTCTCTTAAGGTTTAGGTCCCTTGTCAAAACCTAGTTGTAAAGGGTTTGAGGCCCCTTCAAAACCTATTTGTTGCAGTGTGGTTTGATTTGATTATCTATGTTTGGTTGTTGTCGTTGGGTTGCAGTTTGGTATTTAGATTATTTTTCTAGCAACATCTTTTCCTTGTAAAGGGTTTTAGGTCCCTTCAAAACCTTCTTGTAATAGGTTTCGGGTCCCATCAAAACCTTCTTTTCCTTATCAAAATCATATCTTCTTACTAAATAATTCATCAAGAGTGGGTCAATGACCAATAAATAACTTGTATTAAAATTCATAAAGAATAGATTATATTGGAGGCCATATAACTATGGCTTGGAGGGGAAATAATTATTAAATTTTAGGAAATCATGTTGAAGATAAGAGTGTAGCTAATATCCTCCTTAAATTTATTATGTAGGGATTAAAATAACATTTTGAAGGATAAAAGGTGAACAAAAGGAAAGAAAACAAATGCAATGCATTTATTTCAATTCTATTTTCTCAAAAATACAAGAACATAAAAGTAGGCATTCCTAGGAGTGTATATAAAGAAAATAAATATGGTGATAGAGAAGAAGAAATGATATTACACACTTGCACCAAAACTAAATATAAATGAATGAAGAAGATGTTGCAATAAAAATGAAAGAATTTTCCACTAAATATTGTGCCCCTAAAATGACACAATAACATAACAATGCCACATAGAAGAAAAGAATCATTACAATATATGAAAAAATGTAGTTATATGCTTCATGGTTGATATGTATTTTTATCATATATGCAAATTTATAGAGGAATTGTCACTTTATGCAAAATTTATAGAGTTATGATCACAAAGGAAGAGTGAAAATAAAAATAGAAGATAACAAAAGACTAAGTTTCCACTTGGATCAACATAATTAAAAAAAGAGGGGAAAATATAAAACATCATTGTAAAGAAGATAATAAAATAGAGAAAACACATGTGTGTGTGCAAGAAGTTGATTCCACTTTTTGGCCAAAAAGTGGAAGTGTTTTCCCTGATTTTCAGTATTTGACACATTTGACCTTAAAATTTGAAGCACTTAGAGATGAAATCTTTAAAAAAGTCACTAATCATAAAATGTAGTGCTTTCGAGTCTAGTTTTCAAATATGTAATTTATTTTAATACCTAGATTGTAAAATTGAGTTTTAATAGGCATTTCTAAAAACTGTTTAAAAGTCATTTTTTTTACCATACCATGCACGTGTACGACATCCATATTTTGACTTAAATTATCGTATTTTTCTAAATACTTTTGGGAAAAGTTTTATGACTCACTGAAGCTTGCTCTTGATATTTTTTTGTAATTTTTTATTGAATTTTTTTTTTGTTAATTTTTTATTAGGCAGATTTGTCGTTTTGAAAAATCATCATGTACGACATGCATAAGATGACCTAAACTTATCATTTTCTATTTTTTTTTTCAAATTGAAAAGAATTGTCTGAAGTGTGCTCTCGTGCAATCCGTTTGTCAAAATATTATGTTGATCAAAAGTTATTAAAATAGTAAAAAACTCTGATATTTAAAGTTTATGGACCAATTTTATTAGAAATTAATTGAAAAATAGAAAAAATAATACAATTGCAAAAAAAATTACATATTTAGAATCTAAATTGTTTGATCTAAAATGGGTTTTAATTTCGTCAAAAAATTTTGCAAAAAAGGTCATCAACCATATGTCCAAAGTCGGTATTTTTCTTTGACATTGTTAGGGCCTTCAACTTGCAAGTCAAACCAGGTTGAAGGCCTAGGTTCAGACTTCCAATGCTTTTCTCGAACCAAAAACCTTGGCAAAAACCCGCCCACAATGCAAAACAAAATTCAAATTTAAAAAAATGGGATCTCGATTATAAAACGGGACCCCGTTTATTAATAAACAGGATCCCGTGCTATAATCGGGATCCCGTTCCCATTGAACAGCATTCCGACCGTTGTAGAGGTAACAGGATCCCGTTTATGAAACGAGATCCCGTTACCTTTACAATGGCTCCGACATTCAATGTCGGTGAACGGGATCCCGATTATAGAGCGGGATCCCGCTTATTAATAAACAGGATCCCGTTTTGTAATCGGGATCCCGTTTGATAATAAGTGGGATCCCGTTTATTTTATTTAAAAACACTGTGCAAAATTACTGTCAAGTCTGCAACTTTGCAACTTCATATGTACGGTCGAGAGCACTAAAAATGAATTATTTTTCATAAGTTATTGTATTTACAGGTGGTCAATTTGATTTTTGGTTGATTTTATCAAAGGGCATCATCTACACCATTTTGAAGTGAAATTTGCAATATGGATTGAATTTTTCAAAGGAAGCATGAAGAAAACAATTTTTAAAGTGGAATTGTGGTAGTTTTCTACTTGTTTTGAGGAACACAAGAGGAAGAATTTTGTCATAATAGGTATTCAACTTCCAATTTGGATTGAATATTTTGAAGTATTTCACTATTAACATTCATTTGTGCTTGAGAATTTTATAATTATGGGAGATAAACTTCGTAATAAGAGAAGAAATACATTGACTCCTCAAGAAGTTGAAGCAAATAGAGAAAAAGAGAGACAAAGACAAAGAGAAAGAAGAATGAGAATAAAATCAATGAATGATGGTGGAGCAACCAATTCAACAACTATTGAAGATGAAAACATTGAAGATACCATAGTTGTAGATGAAGCTAATTTGCAAGAGTCAATTTGGAGAAGAATATGATTATACAAACAAGTCCTACTATGTCTTCAAATCCCTCTTGAATGCTATGGAGAATGTTTCAATATGCACAAATCCAGGTAGTCTTCAAATCCACATGTTAGTGAAATGGTAAATTTGTATGTAGAAGTTTCACAAGATCTTTGAGATATAATGATGTTGACATTGACTATATTGAGGAGGATAGAAGGCTTTTATAGAATTTGATTTAGAAAATAAAGAAAAATATTTTGTTACCAAATGAAAATCAAATGATCATTTTTCTTGAAAATGAAAACAAAACCTATATTTTGATGAAAATGAAAGTAGAAAATGAAAACCGTTTTTGTTGATGAGAAATGAAAATGAGAACGTTTGTTAATGAAAATGAGAGATGAAAGTAAATGAAAGCCACGTTTTGTTGATGAAAATGAAAATGAAAACCGTTTGTTGATGAAAATGAAGATGAAAATGTAAAATGAAAATGAGATGAAAGATGAAAATGAGATGAAAATCTAGAATGTGATGTTGAATTTAATGAAAATACTTTTTAAAAATTGGAAGTGGTGTTTTTAGATAATCTTCACAGTCAAATTTCTTGGAGGAAGAAATAAGACACATCTGAATAGAATATACACCAAATTCTATGGAAAAAATTGCATTTCAATGTCCAACTAATGATGCAATTGATGAGAATGCAAAAAATGAGGAAAGTAATGTGAAAAGGTTAGTCTTTATGTTAAACCAAAAGAAAAGATCAATCATTAAAACATGCTATGTCTCATTGCTAGTGCCATTCAATCTATTGGGAAAATAATTCGATCTAAAGATAAAAACACAGCAAGAAGAGCTATAACTACTGCTATAGTTAACAAAGAAACTTTAAATAAAAGAATGGTAAACAATATTAGTGAAGTTTTAAAAATACATCCTAAAACATTACTAAGAGCGGCAAAAAGAAGAGAAAGTATAGAAAATGATCCTATCAATCAATGTTGGAGTTTCAGTGGATGACTACCAAGGTCTGATATAAAATTGAATGTTGAAATTAAATCTTTGATCGAAAAATATTGGCATGATAATACTAGGGTTTCATCTAATGCTAGAGATGTTTTAAAATTAAGGGTGGGGTCCAAAGTTCGCGATCCTCACCCAAAATACCTATTAGATACAACACAAACTGAATTTTATAGAAAATTTTGTAGCGATTCAGTGTTACCTGGTAATATTAAAATAAGTCAAAGGTCTTTGGAAAAATGTAAACTCTGGTATGTAAAAATTAATAAGCAACGAATATCTTGTTGTTGTAAAATACATATTCAATTTCATTATTTTTATGATGTTTTTTGATATATACGTTGTACCTTGCATTCTAACATGATTATATAGGATTGTGGTATTGATATGCCACTTGAATCAATAAGAGAGTTTATTTTAGGTTTGTTTTGTGAAAAATCTAATGATAAATTATTTTATTTAAGTTCTTGTATTTCTAGACAATGCATTAATTGCGGAAATCTTTCATTTTTAAGAATTTGTTTGCATGAAAGTGTTGATCATGATTTTGGACAACAATTAGTAGGTGTCAAAAGATTTAGGAATGTTCACTATTCTTTAAAAGATGGAAAAATAGGAAAGCGTTGTGATTTAGTTACAGAAAAAGTTAGTGTGCATGCATTTATGAGTGAATTTAATAATAAAAATTTAGTACTTAAAATATGTTATGCACTCACGAACATCATCAGTCGATGTGATGGCCAATTTAACATGTAGAAACACATTTTCAATTGGTACTATGCTTTAAGTGGTTGATTTTGCGGAGAATTATACTCTCGCTCCACAAGAGGAAATTCAATCTCAATATTATAATCAAGTGCAAGTAGCTATGTTTGTCCATGTTGTTTATAGACATGGGATGAATGCTTGAGGATGATAGAAAGTTTTGAGGG